>JAWHQN010000154.1:1945173-1982747 GCA_033220385.1 Triplophysa yarkandensis | reverse complement strand
GTGAGGGGAAATGATCGTTTGGTTGTTTGGGTGAAATTACCCTCATCACTCATAAGGAGATACACAGCTGTCCGCGGCGTGCGAGCAAGAGAGAGAGAGAGAGAGAGAGAGAGAGAGAGAGAGAGAGAGAGAGAGAGAGAGAGAGAGAGATGACACTATTTGTGTTAAAGAGATCAAATGGAAATGTATGAATACATAATAAGCGGAGGAGATAACAGTCAGAGCAGAAAATTGATAACACTAGATTTCTTCTGCTATAATAGAGTAACATGATGTAATGAAGTGTAGCGAGAGTGTTTTCATGATTTCAGCCTAATTCATCTGTTCACATCTGATAAGAGCATTACCAAATCATCTTTCTCTTCTAAAGACAACAACACCTGTTAACACAAACACAAAACACAATCAGATCAAACTCATGAAACACAAGACAAGATTTCTCTGTTTCTAAACTTTACTCCAAACCATGAAACCAAGATTTTCACATCATGTCTGAGCAGGTGCAGGTGACCTTAAACTTTTTCTTTATCAACACACCATCAGCAAGAGACTAAGTGTACATCTCCAGAGAGCACACACACACACACACACACACACACACACACACACACACACACACACACACACACACACACACACACACACACACACACACACACACACACACACACACACACACACACACACACACACACACACACACACACACACACACATTCATTGAGAGTGTTTAATGAATTCAGATTTTTCTTAAAGATGAGCGGTGAGTGTTTAATGGAAAGAGCTCTTCATGTTTATTACTCTAATAGAATCCATTACCACATCTTCCTAATATCCTTTTTAAACAATTAACAGTTCATTCCCACAAATAAAAATGACCAGGAAATGATTTTCTGTTGTTAATAAAGGAAATACTAAATCAGCAGAAACAACTAAACTACAGGAACACCTAATGAAAGAACACAGTGAAGAACAGTCTGAACTCATGTTGTTGTTCATCTGTTGATCTGATCGGTGAGATTGTAACAGGTTTACTAGAACTCCAGAGCTCTTCTTTAAAACCCAGCAGATCCAGATGGCTAAGCACTCCTCAGAGACAGTGTGTGCGTTTGCGTTTGCGTGTGTGTGTGTGCGCTTGTGTGTGTGTGTTCTCCTGCAGTGGTCACTCGTAGCGGGTCACTTCTCTCCTCGTCATGCTCAGGTTGTCTAACACAGCACACTGGGAGGGAAATGTCAAGTGTGTGTGTGCGTGTATGAGAGGATCACTTTCTATTAAATGACTTTGAATCACTTTTATTTGGCAGTGAATTCATTATTCTGAAGTTTCGAGAGCTTCATTTAGCACATGCTGTCTTTTGTTCTACAGGAATTATGTAAATCAGGCAATAACACAAACACCCCTCACAAAAAACACAGAATATAAACCGAACAAAACAATGATGCAGAAGAACTTGCATTCGGTTTGTGTTCATACAATATGAGTGAATTAGGGCCACTGCTGTTTAGTTACCACCATTTTTCAAAATACCTTCTTTTTTTCTGTAGAAAAATAAACTCATGCAAGTTTAAAAAGTGTAGAGGGTTAATAAATGATGCAAGAGTTTTTATTTTTGGGCTTACTTTTACTTCAACGTGTGTGCGTGTGTGTTCAAGATTGAAGCAGATTTGCCCTGTTTTCTTAATTGCAATGAAGAGCAAATCCCCCATAATACCGTTCTTTACAATAGAGCTGTAATTGCAGAAGTGTAATTGCCTGCCAATGTTCTGCTGCTCACCGTGTGTGTGTGTGTGTGTGTGTGTGTGTGTGTGTGTGTGTGTGTGTGTGTGTGTGTGTGTGTGTGTGTGTGTGTGTGTGAGAGAGAGTGCGTGTGTGCGTGTTTGCCTGTGCATGTGCATGCATGTGTGTGTGTCACTGTCAGTGCTGAAGAGCTCAATAATTAGAATCAGGGAAAATGAAGTGGCAATTTTGCTTCTGCAATTATGAAAATCTGACAGAGGATGTGTTCTCTGCATGCGTTTCAGTACATACTACACACTGCATACTATCACAGTGTAGTTTGTATAGGGTCATTAATGTGATCACATCATGAGTGTTACATTCTTTTTTTCCAGCTTGAATATTAAGCTTTTTTATATTGAGCTTTCAATATATTTATGTTATTTTGTGGTGCCTTCCAAACATTCCCACATGATAAATTCTTTATTATTTACTATCATAAACCACAGCAAAGTTCTCAGATACTAGAATAAATATACTACCATAGCTGATTCATCTCATATATTGTAAAAAAGATAAACCATAATCCTATTGAACTAAAAGATATCCGATTCTTTGCATGTTTTTGATTAAATTGGACATTTTTAATATGTGTATTGTATTGAATTTGGCTAAATCAGTTTGAGAACAGTCATTACAGACAGTTAAGTTTGATGTTGATAGCGATGCATGTATTAATACATGTATTACATGTATTAAACCCTATAATTATGTTTTTATGTGTTTCTAAGAGCAGACATGTTTTGTGTAAGGATGTGTCCTTCAGCGAGCTCTTCGCAGTATCTCTCAGGCTATCAGCTGCTCTAATTTACTGCTGATTTTAATTTGGATCACTGATCAAATTCCCCTCGGACAGAGGATCTGGCAACCATCAGAAGATGCATACAGATTAGTATTAAGGTCAAGCAGCTGGGAATGAGACATTTACTGCCTGTTTAGCTTCCATAAATGTGCGTTCACCTGTTATTTAAACACAACACAACACAATGTGTTTAAAGGTTAATGCATTAGCCCTCAAACCGCACAAATCATTTGTTTATTGAAGGGGAACTTTATCTTTTAAACCTGAATAGCAAATTAAAATGCAAATGTATGTTCAGTAGCCTAAAAGACCTTTAAATATTCTTGAAACTTACTGCAGCGTGCGTGGTTTGAATATTGTCGCTTCTCTCTCCGACAGCAGTGTTATCGAAATGGTCTTTGTCACGGCTGGCAGAACATTCTGCTGATGGAATCAAAAAAAAAACCTTTCAGCCATTGAAATGAGGAGCGTTCAACTGTGATCGCTATTGGAAAAGTGTTTTGTGCTAGAAAGGCTGTTCAGAGAGTGTCTTAAATACAAGGGCAATCACAACGCCAGACACAAAGACACCGCATTGGTGTGCATCTGTAGAGATTATGATGGTAATCAGAGGTGAATCAAAACAAAGTCAAGCTCTTGAAAGGCTCTAGTGTGCGATATCGACAGGCCATTCTCATGTCATGTACAAGCTGTAGTACACGACTCGTCTGGGTGTTTTTTTCTCACTGTTGATCTGAACTTTGACCCCAAACCTGCATCTGACTCCAATACAAAACAAACAACACAACACGACTCAGTAGCCTAACAAAATCACTCTATACACTAACAACACAACACAACCTGTGGTCTGGTTTGATATGTGTATGTGTGTGTGTGTGCGTGATGTATCTAGGTGTGTAATGGTGTTCGTACGTGTGTGTGTGTGTGTGTGTGTGTGTGTGTGTGTGTGTGTGATGTTGTCAGGTCTGTAATTGTGTGTGTGTGTATGTGTGTGTGTCCTTGTGTGCGTGTGTGTGTATGCCTGTGTGTGTGTTTTGGTCAGGCCTGTAATGGTGTATGTGTGTGTGCATGTGTGTGTGCGTATTTGTGTGCGTATGTGTGTTTGCTGGTGTGTGTGATGTTGTCAAGCCTGTAATTGTGTATGCGTGCGTGTGTGTGTATATGCCTACGTGCGTGTGTGTGTTTCTGCGTCTGTGTGTGTATGCCTGTGTGTGTGATGTGGTCAGGTCTGTAATGGGTGTGTGTTTAATCTTGCAGTCCTGTAATGGCAACCTGTCAAAACTGGAGATTCTTCCAAAGTGCTTCCAAAATAAGCTTCTATTGTGAAGCTTCAGCTAAGAAACGTCATTGTGTCGGGAAAGAGGAGGAAGAGAAGAGGAGAAGATTGCAGGGCTTTCTGCTGTGTCAGATGTCTGATGGGTTAGCCCATTGTTCTTCTTTAAAATCAAGACAAACTTCTCTCTCTCTCTCTCTCTCTCTCTCTCTCCTCTCTCTCTCTCTCTCTCTCTCTCTCTCTCTCTCTCTCTCTCTCTCTCTCTCTCTCTCTCTTCCTCAGTTCATGACTTGTGAATCACAGCATGTTCCGCTTTAAGAAACAATCGATCCATGTGAAGTGAAATCACTTGGATTTGCATGATCGAATGACAAGTGTATTGAGCTTCAGTGCTGCTCTGATAAACCAAACACAAGAGTATATTTTACATCCATGACTCATATGAGTCATCAGAAGCAGAACAAGCTTTCCTGCCAGTTGTGTTAACATACACAAGTAATTTGTCTTTGTGACAAGCAACAGGAAACAAAAGATTTAAAAACGAAGAGAAATATGTAAGATGATGTTGTACATTGTTGGAAATGTAATGTGACAGAAAGGCCCGGATGGAAGAGAATGTGTACAGATTTATTATTAATAAAACAATAATGATATGAAACAGCTTCTTAATGCTTCTTATACTACGAAACTAATAAAAAGTCTTAATTTTATCACATATAATATGATTCTCTGATATAATTATTATGTAATTTTGTCGATAAACACAAAAACACAATAAATCATATGATTATAGGGTAAACAAGTTAAACTGAATCTTTATCTTTAAGTGTATAAGTTATAGCAGCTCACGAAAACAACTAAAAACACATCTGTAAGATGAAATGACATGAACAAACAACATTGAACTGTGACATTCAATAAAAGAGTCTCACAAAAATTCAATAATCGTTTCTTTCTGTCATTTTTGTTGGATTTTTCTCAGATGTCTGATAGCTCAGCACATTGTTATGCTTTAATAACATGACTGTCACTCTCTAAGTCTCTCTCTCTCTCTCTCTCTCTCTCTCTCTCTCTCTCTCTCTCTCTCTCTCTCTCTCTCTCTCTCTCTCTCTCTCTCTCTCTCTCTCTCTCTGGAGTTTAATCACTTCACATTAAGTGTCAGTGATAAGTGATGGAGAAAGTGATCAAACTTGAGGACAAAAAGTGAATGTGATGCTGAAGGATTTGATAAACCTGTTTGAGTGAGACGATGTGTGATATCTGCTTACCATCACATCACAGAAAGACGGAATCAGATGAGATATTTAAACCCTTTCTGTACGCCCATCCATCCAACAAGATAAGAGACATGAAGATAATCAACTCAGACATCTAAGTTAGAAGAAAGATCCATTAGATCGATCACAGAGCTTCAATGACATCATCACACATCATCTGTCATCAGACCATCAAAACATTTTGTACCTTCAAGAGTAAGAAATGAAGAAACGTTCAACTATGTTGTGTTATCTTGTAACATTTCTCTTTAAGAAATATTTTTTTTATGAAATTGTTCACTAAAAGGGGCTTAGTTATCTTAGTCACTGAAAATATGTAACAACTAGATCTATTTATGAATTTCTTTAGTAATAACAGTAAGAATGGAAGTGTTGCAGTAACTTCTGTGAAAGGGAATTAACATTCATTCTGTTGCTTTGGTGGATTTTACTGCCATCGTGTGGACAAGGAGAAAAACATCACTCATCCAGATTAAAAAGAAGATATTTTAAAGAATGCTGATAATTAAAGAACACAGAACCCCATTGATTTCCAGTATACAGTGTAAACACAAAACCACAGAGACGTTTCTCAAAATACCTTATTTTGTGTTCCACTAAAGAAGGCATGAGATAGATTTACAAAGACAAGAAAATGTGTATTTATATTTTAAGCTGAATTACCCAATACATAAATAACATTAAATACATGAAACTCTTAAATACTAAAAAATGTTGATGTGTATGCCTAAACTATGTCATAAATGTCAGTGTTCTATATTTGTCCTCATGATGGAGTTATTGTATAACTCTTCATGTACATCTCCCAGAGCTCATATGTGTCAACACTGATAAACGTCTTAAAGACTCATTCTGGTGTGTGTGAGGAGTATTTTAAGCCATGACTACACACAAATCTAAACCCTTATAGGAGATTTGTTATGGGTTACAGTCTCATAGACTGTTTCTAAAAAGACATTATTTGTATAACTTGTCTGACCAAATACTTGTCTGTTTGTGATGTCATTTAGTCTCAATGAAACTGGCCTTCCAAAAGACCAAAAGTTCTTTTCTCTCCTCTCCACTC
The DNA here is from genome assembly GCA_033220385.1 of Triplophysa yarkandensis. Lineage (NCBI taxonomy): Eukaryota > Metazoa > Chordata > Actinopteri > Cypriniformes > Nemacheilidae > Triplophysa > Triplophysa yarkandensis. The sequence continues at coordinate 1,976,552 of JAWHQN010000154.1, read as the reverse complement.
CTCTCCTCTCCTCTCCTCTCCTCTCCTCTCCTCTCCTCTCCTCTCCTCTCCTCTCCTCTCCTCTCCTCTCCTCTCCTCTCCTCTCCTCTCCTCTTCCCTTCCCTTCCCTTCCCTTCCCTTCCCTTCCCTTCCTTAAAATCAATCCCATCTCTGTCGCCCTTGGCAACAGGTTAAAATCCATGGTTACAGGCCATGGTTGCTAGGTGCATTGTCCAGATACAGAGTCTCTCCACATAACAGCAATTTATGAGGTCACTCGGTCAGCATGATGGCAGAGAGAAGGAGAAAGGGAAACATGATAGAGAGAGAGAGAGAGAGAGAGAGAGAGAGAGAGAGAGAGAGAAAGAGAGAGAAAGAGAGAGAGAGAGAGAGAGAGAGAGAGAGAGAGAGAGAGAGAGAGAGAGAGAGAGAGAGAGAGAGAGAATGTCCGGTTAATCTTAGTTCCCTGACTGGGAACTAGACGTTGTGTCTACTGAATGGGCTCGAACTTTAGAACCTGTTTGTCTCTGTGCCAAAGAAAAATGCTAATTAAATTGGCGAAACAAAGCGATTTATTTCCCCGCCTGTGATGACGGGTATAATAGGGGACAGGCGTCCTATGTAAATGAGCAGGGACTGGAGAAGCCCCAAAGGAAGGCCTTAGTACTGATAAGCTCGCCCCTTGTACGCGAAACCATTGAGAAGTGAAAGTACGAGTCCTTCAAGCTGATGCACCTTTGCTTCAGCATCTTGAACGGCAACTTGTGAAGTTGTTCAGAGTGCAAAGATCAAGTATGGGACACAAACCTCCACTTTTCTTGGATCCTCTGGTACCTTTGTGGGCGTCTGGTGAATTGGATCGCCTAGCCAAGTATGATCATTCTATCTAGCCACCATGACCGTCAAGGTACCTACATGTTGAGGACACAGCTCGGTACACCATTTTAAGGAGAGGGTTGCTGATTGTAAGAAGGTATATCTGCTCGCTGTGCACCATGGAGAGGGGAGCGACATCGGCTTCAGAGAACCATGGAAGGAGATTGCACTTTTTGTGTAATATGGGTGCCAGGCCCTGAAAAAGGCCCTGCATGAGCTGGACCGGGGCAGGGACCGTCCCGTCCCATCCGTGTTTAGATGCAGAAAACTGTTGGCCAAAGTCCTCTATGGTGTCTAAAGATATAGACGGGGAAGAAGAGCATGACGGGTTATGTATGGTATGGCCGGAGTCACAGCACTATCGCTCACCATATCACCTTAGCATCTTGCGGTTGATGCAGACCGAGCAGAGGCCGCGGTTTGCAGAGCTACAGGGAGCAGACGAAGTGCTGACTGTTACGAAAGCCCCCAGCATCCCATCTTCTAGATCAGTTTTATGAGGCAGAATTCGTGGGTATCCCAATCGAGGCACCTGTTGCAACCTTGAGAACAGCGACGTCCCATTACAGAACCACACGTAATGCCCAAGCTAGGATATTTGGTCTTTTAGTGCTATACCGCCTCAAGCAATGCCAAAACGCAGAGTAGAAGTCACAAACAGGAACGTTCCACTGCAGCGCGTCATAGAATCCAGCAGATAGTGAAGGCTTGAGACCATTCTAGGTTCCGAAGAACATAAGGCATGATATCTTCTGTCACTTTTATACGAGTCATCAAGGGCAGGGACATGAATTGATTCATTCACATGAATTGATTCATTCACAAAATTAATTGGCCTTTTCAATTGGCTAACAGACAAATATGTTCTCATTTTAAACCCCATTCGGTCAACACAACGTCGAGAGTAAGACTGAAAGGGAAAATCCATTCATGTAAATTATCATCACCAGCAGAGGGCAGCTTGAGTACACACAGCTTAACAGTCTCAACACTTTTCATTTCAATTAAATATTTTTGTATTCTTAAACAGAACTTGAGCTTTTATATTGAATATATATAATATTGAATATTTGTGATGTTGGCTCACAGATGTATTTGTTTCATGCAGATCTCACAAAAATGTCATGTCTCTTTTAAAACATGAGAGGCACAAATCTAATGTTTATTTAGATTTATTGTTTAAGTTGAGATTGTATTTATTCATCAATAATGAGAATTTATTGAAGTAATACGCAGAATACTTAATATAATTTAATTTGCTTTGTTTGTTTGATAATTCTCTAAAGTTTTTAAATTTTTAAAGAACAAAAGCAAATCAATAAGGATGCATAACTGTATTTGGACATTATGTTTACACTAGAGACTAGAGACATTGCATAACAAAATGAAGCTTGATAAAAAGAAGGAACAAAATGTCACCAGCCCTAAAGTTTTAAGCATCTTTACACACCATCTAAAAGAAATGTTACATGTTGTTCACAGCAAATTCATTAGATCATATTGAAATGTTTATATATATTTCATTTGAGATTGAGGCTGTCAAAGTTCCATCAAGATTGTGAAGAAAAAACACTGTTTCATTACAGGAGAACATAGTTTGTCAGGAAGAAAATGTGGGGTTTGTGGATGGCAGTGAAATGAGCGGAGAGACGAGAAAATTGGATTTGGAAACAGTGTGAAATGCATTTCGATAAATTTACATCTCTACACATCAATCTGTCAGACAGCCCGAGGCGAAGGACAGAGATTGAAAGGGAGACCAATGTTCAGAAAAAAGCACAACAAGAACAAAGCAAAACCTAATGAAGGATCCTGTAATTGTTCTCAATAATGCATAAATAATAACAAAATAATAAAATGTAATTTTACAAAAGATCTAATAGATTTTAAAAATACTGCAGAATATACAATGTACTATTTGTGTAGTGTATAAAGTATTTAACCCATAACTAATACAATCTTTAGCAAATAAAAGTGTTAAAAAAGTACATAAATCAAACATGTTAAAAATACATTAAAAAAACTTATATATTAATAATAAAAGCAAACTTGATCATTCAGAAAGTGTGATTTTGAATGACAACAAGTTCTCAATTCTATATTAAACACGCGCATATGACATGATCAAACCGATAAACTGCAGAAACTTGAGTTAAAGACAGATTTGTGTTAGTTATAAAGAAACATTTGAGCTTTCTCATTTAATCTTTTAAGGTTTGAAGCATCAGGTATCAGAATCCATGCAAAGCTTTTAAAGGATCTGGTGAGTTATTGCCTTCCAGTAGTCATAGCAACAGGTTGCTCAGCTTCCTCTTTGTCTCATTCTGTCACCAAACAGGTTGCTAAGATACAGATAAAGCTGTGCCCCCCAGCAACCCACAAAACTAACCTTTCTCTGATGAGATCTCATTACTTTCTCAATTAGACACATCCTATAACATTCAATGATGAGACGTGGAAACTTTTGCTGAAGTTTCATGTGTCTCAGACGTTGCTCCTTAAAATCGAGTCAGAAATCTAACAAATATCCAATTAGAGTGTCAGAAGAGATCTCAACAATGTTTCAAAATGAACACAGATTTTCCAAGTCTCGAATTAAAATCATTGTTAAAGATGTCAATCTAAACTCAAACATTTCTAATCAAATCAGATTATTACTTTACATTCCTTTACTCCTCCATAATCTACCTGAACATTTAGATTTAAGAGAAACATCTGAGACAAAGTTGATACTTAAATGAGAACTCATCCAATCTCCTGAGCTCTTAAAGAGCACTAACATGTTAGTGATGCTGAAGTGTTTTTGTTCTCCAGTGTGCATCTGCAGTGATGCGGGTGGGTGTGGGTGTGTGGTGGTTTGGGGGGGTTTGGATTGCCTGTGAGTTGCATCATGTTCCTCTGGGCTGTGGGTGAAGGTGTGTGCGTCCTCCTTCATTCTTCACATGCACATCTCTGTGATGGCAGCAGGGATTAAGAAGACACGATGAGCAGATTTAGATCAAGTCGTGACATTAATTCAGCAGGCTCTTAAAGATGTAAGACAACTGCTTTTGTTGAAATTTTACAGAAATTGAAGCTGTTTTTGTGGAACTTTAGTTTTACAAAACTCAATGTTTTTAATCAAATCAGGCAAAAAGAAAAGCAAAGGGTAAATTTAAATTTTCATGTGTCATAGCGATCTAACGTGATCCAAAAATGACATACTAAACACGCACACTTTTTTAGTGTGTTTGGGTGTGGTGTGCCTGTGTGTTTCAGTGTGACCTTCAGTAGGATTCTGTTCAGCCACACACAAACACCGGCAGACAAAGTTATTTTGAACATTCCAGGCCCTCAAACAGTGTAAACTCAAAATCTTAGGAGAGATACTGTATGTATGTCATCAGTTCATATCTAATTTTATTTCTCAAATCATGTGCGTGCTTGTTTGAGTCTGCATTATTAAAGTGTTAAATCGCACTAACCTGCTGTCAAAAGAAACAACCGTGTCAAGTCTTCTCAACAAAGAGAAACTGGCACAGCTTTCAAAGATTGTGAAGATCTCTTGAGACCTTTGTGTGAGATTCTCTCCTTCATCTGTTCCAAATAAATATGTGGAAACAAATCTGAAATGCCTTTTACTTCCACATCACGTATATTTAAAAAAGTTTCAGAGACAAAAGTGATGGCAAAGCTGTCTCTATAAAAGGGTTTGGGTAAAACCTTTTGTTTTAGGTTTTGGCATTAAAATTATAATATAATACTAAAACCAAAATAAAAATTAATTAAAATCTATTTAGCAATATTAAAATTAATAAGTAGTAAAATGACACAACTGCCAACTGCTGCAGCTTAAGAGAAAGTGAAAGCTTTACTAAGCAGATAAACAGAAATATTTAAGTTTTATGACTGTCATGACACTTAACAGTTTCTGTCCGAAATAAAAGTTTTATAGAGTAGTTAAAACAATACTGCTCACTTCTGAAGAACACTTCTGAATTATATTATATACTGTTGAATACATTTTAGTGTTTATTTTATAGAAAATATTTGTATGAAAGAAATCGGAATGGCAAACAAAATAGGTTATTCACAGAGGTGACATCACAGCTGTCCCAGTGATGTGACATCATCAGATCACTTCTAAATAAAAGATTTAAAGATATTTAATAAAATAACAACATTTTACTTATGGGCCCTAAGACACAGAAAACTGAACGAGACTGTAGAGAATTATTTTATATAACTGTCTTGATTTATAGTTCTGAGTCCCATTAAAACTCCTCAATTTATAAAGTTTAAAGGTAGACTTTGTCAAGATATGCACTCATCTAAAAAAATCTCCAGAAGAATTTTACTAAAGGAATGAATTCTCCATTGCAGTGTTGATAAGCATTTTCTAAACCCCTGTTGGAATAGAGATGTGACCTTTGCTTTTTCTCATGATTGGATATTGATCAAACTTTTGTGACACATAACAGAATAAAATGCTCTCCTGTATTTCTGCTTCACATTTACAAACTCTTCATTGACCAACATTCTGGTCCATAGAAGAGATAAATAAATATATAAATAAATATCAACAACAACATTTGTCCGTTCGCAACATAATCAGTTATTCTATTGATTTCAGCTACTGTATACTTCCCGTGTGCATTTATCTGTGCTGAATTTTAATAAATTGGTTGAGACACAATAAATTGAAAAGCTATCAAAGCTATCACATGATAAAACTCTGACAGAATTGTAAAAACTGTTTAAATAGAGAATCCTAAACTAAAACCAATGCTGAAATTAGAGTAAACTCATATGGCAGTTAAAAAACAAATCAAAAAACAAATTAACTGAATAAAAAATTAACCCAAAACCCTAACGTTCAATAATATTCAATTCATTTTTGGCATTATCTGATTGAGAAAATACTATATGTGTATGCTTGTGTGAGTGTATGTGTGTGTGTGTGTGTGTGTGTGTGTGTGTGTGTGTGTGTGTGTGTGTTTGTACGTGCGTGCGTGCGTGCGTGTGTGCGTGCGTGTGTGTGTGTGTGTGTAAAAGTTAATACAATGCAAAAACTGAGGGCTTAATTAACAAAAATATTTTTGCAATATACACCAATGTTATTAGTTATTAGTTCAATATTTGAGTTAGTGATTTTTCCATAATTGTGTTACTTTTGTATTATAATAATTGTTCCACATATTTTTTTAAGTGAGGACAAGCGCTAGTTGTCTACTAAGAGAACAACAATTTTAATTTGGGTTAACTGTAATGAATTCTCTCTGTCTCATGAATAATTTATGATTTTTGAAATGATTGGCTATGAATCCTCTTATTTGAGTGCTATTCAGGTGAGCTTAACGCGTGCTGATTCGTGTTCAAGAGAAAGAGTGTGAAGAATGAAGAGACGTGATGTGAGCTACAGAAGTGTGCTTTATTAAGCAGAATATTACTGCATCTATAGACCTACAGAGAGAGAAACACTATCTTTCACATCAAAAAACTCTTCAAGTAAACACAGATTTCCACTCAACTTTGTCATGATTCAATGCAAAGATTAGAAAAAGGCATTACAGTTTTGTTTTTTAACATGAAAAAGCATGAGAGATGAATCAGCTGGGAATATTAGATCTGATTTAAATCACATGTGAGTTTGGTCCAAACAACCGTCAGCAGAAATATATGTTCTCACCATTCATTCATGTTTAAGACATCTTTCATAATTCACCCAGATTGCATTCAAGCTGAAGTTACTTTATATTTAAATCAACACGCTGGACTTTTTATATAAGAAGATTTCATGGTAAACATGTCTGTCACACCAGAAATTAAATGATTCAAACTCAAAACGGTCTCTGAAATACAAAGCTCAGGCAGTAGACATATGTGAAATATTTAATTAAATTAAATTAGTGATAAAACACTCGTGTGATGATGATATGACTCTTTATTGTGACAGACATGTTTGCTGAAATATATTATATAAAATATCATCAATGTCAGTAAATCATGATTTTGTACAGTCCATTTGCATCCTCATATCATAAAATAACAAAAATCATTTTAGGAAATAGAACAAGGCCAGGAATGAAACAACTTATACAACTATATCAAGGCAAATTTCTGTCAACAAATGAATTTTTCATAAGTAAAACCTGAAGCATTTTTTATCCACATTAATAAATCTCACAAGAGAGGATCTGACTTTAAAATAAAACATCATCATAAAGAATTATATTTTTACAATACTCATCATCAAGAATTATTCCTCCCAGTGTAATATATTGAATAGAATGTTGTTCTATAATGTAACAGAATAGATTTTTGTTTGAAGAAAATATGACAGTAACAGAAAAAAGAGAATGATTCTGAGACGTGTGTGTGTGTGTGTGTGCGTGTGTGCGTGTGTGCGTGCGTGCGTGCGTGCGTGCGTGTGTTTACGTGTCCTTCTATATCCAGCTCAAACTTCACCCCTGAAGGTTTTCTTTATTAGTCTCAATGGTCATTCTCATTTTAACTAAACCAAAAACACTGTAATGACATTATTCTGTATTACTTTATTTAAAATATAAATCAATTAATTTACAATTCAAATCAGCATATAGTCAAGGCACAAATATTCATGTTTAAAAACAAAAGAAGAGCTTCATGTCTAAACTATAAGGTGTAAGAAATTGTCTTAAATATAAAACAAAAATCGCAATACTATATAGGCAGTTTAAAATATAATCTCATTTGCTTTCTGATGTGAAATATGTTGAAATAATTTTTATTGTTTTTGGGGTGAAATATGACTTGGAATTGTAGGATTTACCATTAATAATTTAGTCCAAACACATTGTAATGTTGTGTTCTTCGGATCCTCAGATTTTCTGTGCTAGATTTCTGTCACCTGAATATGATGCTGTAAACAGGGTACAAAAGCTTCAAATACGTCGATTTGTGTTTTGTTTTGAATAAAATACATAGACTCCTGTCCTCCACAGCCATATATCCTGTCCTATAATCTACAGCATTAAGATTATATTAACATCACACTTACAGAAGCAAAACTGACAGACTCTCTATATATCTGCTTTATATACCTAATGCTTTTTTGCTTTGATTTGAATGTAACACACGTGTGTCCTTTGACCGCTTTACAAGGGTTCTGATGCATTTAAAGCTGCATGACAAAAAAAGTGTCATTTCTGTGTTTGTAGAAAATCATGAAGGTGCCCAAGAGGCTCCACAAACCATGACATCATTGAGTCTGATGCCCTGAGAATCTTCAGGTTCCTTTAGAACACACACACATCCCATCTAGTCTTTAACCTCAAGCATTCCATCTTTTTCCCTGTCTGAAAGCTTCTTTTAATTATTTCTTGACTAGCCAATTACATTTGACTTCCTCGTCTTGACAATCGCTGCTATTTCGGGGGTGACTCTGAAGCCCAGCGGGCATTCTGCACTTGCTCGGCCGCTCAACAAACGTCACGTGTTATTCCAGAGTCTCAATGCAAATATACAGATGTGATCTGACTAACAGACAGAAAAAACATGTATTCATCTCTCCATACTTCATAAAGAAGAACTGGACTCTGATCTGATCTTTTTCATTATTCATGTCTTACAACATAACAGAAAGAACTGAATACTGATGCCCAACACACTTTCTCTTGTTTCTAAAATATTAGAGACAAGAGCAGTCTAAAGATAATACTTGATTTAAAATCGAGGATCTGAACTCACTACAGATAAAACATCATGTCATCATGAACAACCTGAAATGAAATGAAAATAAAGATGGCAGAGGACAATGTACTTTATGTCAAATACTGTGTTGTGTGCTTTGGTGATTTTAGTGCTTCAGGGATATCATCAATGTGCTTTGTACTGATTTTGGTTTTTAACTAAATAAAAAAGATTTTTATATATATAAATACAGGTCTATTAAAGAACTCTGAGGCTATCAGCTAACAATTTCCTATTATAATTTGGCCCTTTTCAAATGATTTGATCAAAGTGATTTGAAGATTTTACTTCAGTTTCATGAAATCTGTTAAAAAAATCAATAAACTAGGCAGTGTCTTTCTCCAGTACACCATGTAAAAGTGTAAAACTGAACCGTTGTCCATTCCTATGACGTTCACATGTGAACTATGGTGATCCAATGGCTTTCATATGGAAAGTTTTAAATCAATGGCAATATAAAGTGTTCCAAATTGTATGTGTGATTGTGTGTTTATACACGGGTCTTCTTCAGACCAAACCATAACTCTAAAAGCAACAAAAATTGAAAACAAAGATAAATCTAGAAAATGAAGTCAATTCTGCTCTAATTGTGTCTGTGAATATTGAGATATCTGATTTGTAGACTCTGATATGAACAATGTAATATATAAATGACACAGAATTATAAAAACAAGTGAAAGAATCTCTTCTGGCCTAAACCTGACATGAGGTTATAATTTGTTGTTCTTAAGGCCTGGACCCACATAAGTCAAATCTGAAGATTAAAGTAAAAAGACACACATGTAATATGTGAAACAATACAACTCTCCAAGTCCAACAAGTCCAAGAACTCACAACAATCGAAAACATTTCCAGATGGATGTGAAGAAATTGTCTTCAGATTTGTTGATTTGTTGATGGATGGATCTGCTGAATAATATGTGCATGTTATCCAAACATCATCATCTTCAGAAGTTCTTCCCATTAAATCAGTCTTCGGTCATTATTCTCTCTATCAGAAAAGCAGTTTAATAACTTGAAGAAGCAGAAGGTTTGGCTGTAATTTATGAAGATGATGATTTTTAGAGATTAAAGAGCTTATGGTATGAACACTGAAGACGTCATGTCTTCATTAAGTTCAAATGTTCTCTGTGTAGCCTCACTTCTGTTCATCATCCTCATCATCCTCATGTTTGCTGAGGTTCAGAACCCATTTTGCATGTCCAAAATCTCGCAGTGGATTGTCACTTTATCACAAAGGCTGCTAGGAACTCTTTTATCTGAATTCTAGAGCGGATGGATGTGCACTGACCATCAGTTTGGTTTTAAACAATTTTCTCTTTTCCTCAGAAGTTCAAGTATTATCTTTGCTAAAAAAAATAGAAAACATGAAAAGTGAGCAAATATACGGCTTTAACCTACACTTTTACTGGATGCAGAGAAGGAATGGGGCGATCCATCAGACGTAGAAACATTCTTTCTTCTATTCTTCAGTATTCATGACGCTCACAGCTACAGTGTACAGCAAGAGTTTTTTTTTGTCAGTTTTAAATATATATTTTTATATTGGTATTCTTTTAAAAAGCATTTAGTCCTTTGGTCCCTATTTCCTAAGGAATGATGCATGTTGTTATTTGTGAATTCTCCACCAGTCAGTAGGTGTGTGTGTGTTTGTGTATGCATGTGTGTATGTAGAGGCACAAAAACCAAAATGGCAGCAGGCTGGTGTGTGTTTGTAAAGATATCGATTAATGTCTCATAAAGAGTTCCAAATATGTTCTATCCATTTTACTACTATGTGCATCTATAGGTGCTAAGGTATTCTGTGTGTGTGTGTGTGTGTGTGTGTGTGTGTGTGTGTGTGTGTGTGTGTGTGTGTGTGTGTGTGTGTGTGTGTGTATGTTTGTGTGTGTGCATGCTCTGAGCATAAAGTTTTTTTTTCATTTTGTCTAAAAAAACTGCAGCAAAAAGTTGATCTCTGCAAAATTCATTCTGCAAATGCTGAAGCAGAATAGGGGAGAAAGAACAAAAGTTGGCAAAAAAGGATCTTTGTATTTGACTTTTCCAGCCCTCGTGATGTCGAGTGCTCGCCTCTCGTGATATGTAGCAGAGCTAAAGTCTTTAATACTGCACTTGTGGGTATAAGGTGTTGACGTCCTTCATCCTGACAGAGAAAGAGAGAAACAGAAGAGAAATAAAAGAGAAATAAGAGAAAGCAGACAGTGAAGTAAGACGTGAAGGTCTGAAGATATCAGAAGATAATAGGTGAATCATCCAGAAAATCCACAACCCCCTCTCATCTTTACTGTACTGACAAAAACATGTTCATGTCATATATCAGACCAAATAACACTAGAATTAAAAAATTACTAGACATGAACTGTCATCATATGCATCAATCAAAAATTAAATTCATCATAATTAGAGCTCTGCTTAACTATCATGACAAAAAATATTGCAACCACAAACATTGCGTAAGAATATTATAATGATAACTACAAATCAATTCAAATATACATATGATTAAGCATGAAATATGATACGAACATGTTCTTCATTCTTTTTGAAATTAATCTAGTTGCTTCCTCCATTTCAGCCTCTTAAATATCTTCACCAAAAACACCGAAATAAACCACAAAAATTCCCAAACTCACAAACCGAATTCAAATGAATCAGTCTATAACTTTTAAAGATATTCACAGATTAATGCTAATATCACAAACAACATTTCAACAAGAATCTCCTATCATACGAAACAATCCTTTTTTTTCGCCAAGTTACATTAATGCGCTTGACAGATGCTTTAATTCAAAGCAATTGATATTACATCATATTATAGATTAGTCCTTAGGAAGGAAAAAAATAGAAATCAAGTAAATTCATGACTAAAATAAGCTAAATAATCTGCCATTGGTGTGAGAAAAATAAACTTAAATTAGGTATTTACAAAAAGCTAAACTCTCATCTGCTGATTATTTGCTTCTTAGATTAATTTCCTTACACTTTCTTTCTCAAAACAAGACAAAATAACCCTTCCTTGCCAAGTAAATGTGTCCTGGTACTGTTAGTTGTATTTAAAACAAGCCAAAACTGCCAAATAAGAAATTTGTTGCAGTGAATTGAAAGGCTTTGTAAATACACTTTATCTCCAAGGCACAAAACACAGCAAACACAGCTGAAATAAAGAAACATGGATCCACCACACTCACAACATCTCACAGTACAATAGCGAAAGGGTCAAAGATCCCCACCCATCTAAACCGACCAATCAGAAATGACAAAGAGAAGAGATCGGCTACCATAGAAATATATAGAGATAATGTCACGTCATGCCACTGTCACAAACCGCTGACATTACAGAAGAACTTACAGTAATGGAAAGAGATTCTCCTGATGGTAGACATGAGGTTACATTAGAACACCTGCCATATAAACCCTGCCAGAGTTAAACAAACACATTTTGATGATGTTTATGGTAACATCTACACATTTTTCTTATTTTTTGGTTTGCACACAGATCTTGATGTAGGAATAGGCTATAGGTGTGATCTGCACCCTTAGTTCCTCTGAACGTACTCTACTTTAGCATGTCTTTAATAATTCATCATGAATTCATAAGGTTTCATAGCTTTCTTAAACAGCGACTGATGATGATATAACAGCTCTTCCTCTTATAATAATAAAGAAGAGATGACATCACATGATGAATGTATGACAATAAATCTGACCTGTACTCTTGCGCTCCGGCGGTTCATTCAGCATCAGTACGGACGGTTGGCGTCTTTCGGCCTCTTCAGTTGAACCTTCAGTCTCTTCATGCCGATCTGAAAACCGTTCATTGACTGAATCGCTGCCTGAGCACTAGACGGGTTATCAAAGCTTACAAAACCTGACAAAAACAGAAGGATCAAGAGTTCACTTCATCTGAGTTAAAAGAGTTATACTTGCACACTTTGAAGAGAATGTGAGCTATGTGAAAATGGCCCGTGATGGCTCAGTGCTTTGGATGGTTATCAGAGTATTGTTATGTAGTTCGTATTTGTAATGTTTACAATATTGGATGATGAAGTTCAGTGTGATATACACCCATGTGGTGTAAATGAAGCAGATGACACTCATCTCCATCCCTCCCTCACACATGATTTCACTTCCTTCCTGAATGTAATCCATAGCTAACACAAACCACACAAAACCTCACGCTTGTCTTCAACAGTGAAGATCTCAATGAATAGTGATGAAAATAGACATTTCAATTTAAAGAGCAGAAAGAAATATCCTGTGAATGCAGGAAGATTTTTATGAGAACTGTATAATAATCTGAAAAACACACACAAACACTTCACACAGCTGTGAGGATTCAGCTCCAAGAGCTGTGGGAAGATGAACTGAATCCTGGATAATCTGGTTGCCAGGTCTTGTGTGGGCACAGGTGTGTCAACAGTTTAGTCAGTGATCATACAAATGAAAAAGAAAATTATGAGAAGTGAGGAGAATGATGAAGACAACCGTTCAGTGATGTTAAAGATCGCTGTGATGAGCAGAACCCAGAGAGATTGGCTCACCCGAGCGGGACGTCTCTCTCACCCTCTCTCTCCCAGCGTTAATCGTCATTTGATTAACAGAGAAGTGGGAAATAAAGGAAAGAGGTGAAGTAATTGTTTGGAGTGAAGTGGGCCGTGATATGAAAAGCTCGACACCCATGTGACAGTCACGCTCGCTCGAGCGTGTTTGAATCGCATTGTGGGTTCTCACCAAAACACTTGCTCTGATTGGTCGCACGGTCCACGAAGACTTTGGCGGAAATGACGTTACCAAAGGGCAGAAACATTTGCATGAGCTCAGCGTCACCGAACTCCTGGGGCAGGTGGTAAATAAACAGATTACAGCCCTCTGGTCCTGCAACAGCACACAGAAAACACACACAAATGAGATCTTACATAGACGCATTCAGTGATCACACACACATCATCGTCTCCATTACAGGGAGTTTGATGTTTGTAGTTGTGATTTATGAGAAGATCCTTCTTCACACTTTTTTAACATGTTTTATATCGGAGAGGGTGTGGTCTCACTCACCTTCTCTCTGTTGCTGGGTAATGATGGTTGGTTGCTGGGGAAACGCTTGGCTAATGGGTGCATACGCGGCAGGATACGCTGCTGTAACCACAAGAAACAGAATGTACGTTCAGATTCTGAAAAACCCACGGAACTGAACTGTCAAAAGTTAAACACATGAAATATTGTGTGTGTGATAAATGTGTTGACAACATACTCTTTGAGTTCTTTAATACTGCATTAAGACTGACATTCATTTCGAATACATTTTTAAGGGCAAGTATCACTCTGTTTCATGTATTGTAAGTGCTTCATGAGTTCTTTATAAGTGTTTTGTTAAACATATTGAGTTCTCATGTTCAATGTGATCTGTTTGTTTAAAACCGAGTTCGACGCATGATGTAGTATTTCTCTGCACATTTTACAACCCCTGTAGAGCCAAAGGATTCAGAAAGATTGTTTTAAATATTTAACCTTTCACTGTCAAAAGGTCACGAGTTTACATTAGCCATCCATGAATAAAATCACGCCCACACACCGATCAAAGATTCTGGAAGAGCACCAATATTGGTGAAGTGCACTGCTCACGGTCCACCTGTGGGAGCTTGGCTTTATCCGGAACAATCGTAATGCTGTCTTTCTTCTGTATGTGTAAACCAAATACTTTTCGTGGCTATAAATAACGTGATTCTACAACATAGGTTCTAAAGAACTGTTTGTGATACTTCTCTCTTAAATGATAAACAGCATTTTATATGTGTTGTAAAGTAAGCAAGTAGGACAGAGACCTGCGTAATGTTGTACACCTGCATATGCCTGCTGGAGAGGATCTGTCACCGTCGGACTCTGAGCTGTAAACACACACGTCAATGTTAACCACTCACAATCATTTCAGCATTTTGCTTAGTGGGTGAAGTGATAGAAAATGACGTCATCGTTTAATTTATGAATTTTCGTTCTTCTGCAGATCACAAAAGAAGAATTTTGGTAAGCAAACTGTTGGTCCTCATTAAGTTCTACTGTAAGGACCAACGGTTTTCTTTTACAGACATTCTCCAAATTATCTTCTTTTGTGTTCTGTGGAAAAGAAAAGCCAAAGAAAGTCATACAGATTTGAAATGACAAGAGACAGAGTAAATGTATTCGTTTTGGTTGAACCATCACGTTAAAACAGATCTTCATAATCTTCAAAGTCAGATCATCTGTCATCTGGCATGATAGCACCGGATACAGGAGGGTTTAAGCTGTAATGAAAATAGTTTTAGTTTCACACCTGGATACGGATGGATCCCGTTGGTGTAGATGGTTTCAGAGGAGGGCTGTCCATTGGTTTGGGGTGGAAGAGCACTGAAGCCATTAACTCCGATAGGACCTGTGAGACTGGACATGGCCGCGGCGCTGAGGCCTGGAGGCGTGCTGGTGCCTGAATAAAACACAAAAGATGTGAAACATCTGCAGGTTTATTCTCTTTACCTTCTGTGTGTGTGCCTGTGCTTGTGTATGTGTGTGTGTGTGTGTGTGTGTGTGTGTGTGTGTGTGTGTGTGTGTGTGTGTGTGTGTGTGTGTGTGTGTTTGTCTGTGTGTGCGTGTGTGTGTTTGTCTGAAAAAAAGCATGTGGGTTTGCAGAAACAGTGATTTTCTGCTTTTCTCCACGGTCATTTTAGTGGTGTCGGATTAAAGCTGACAGGTAAAGTATGTGTGTCGACATCTCAGATTGTCAAAGCAGGAGAACTGACAGAAGAAAAACAGGCAGACTTAATGAATTCCTCTGACCCTTCTTCCATGTGTCAGTTCGCTTCTGTGATGTGACACTCATGTGTGCGTGTCTGTATGTGTTTGTGGAGGGTTATCACACCTGAAGAGGGGGTCATCGGCGCAGCCACCAAACCGTTGACATTGAATGCTGCCATTTGCTGCATCTGAGCGACTGCAATGGCGGCCATCGGGTTCAGATACGAACTCTGTGAAGCTGCCACGAGAGCAGCCTGCTGCTGCATCAACTGCTGAATACAGAGAGAGAGAAAAAATAATATAGAAGTAATACAGTTTATGTCTTCACGGCTTATGACATGTTAAAGCAAATGTTTTAATATGTTAGTTTAATAACAAGAGTTGCATAATTTCTAAAACACTCTTAAAATGAATGTGTGCATAAGTGCCTGTGTGTGAGTGATACTTACAGCTTGTGTGTAAGCTCCATAGGCTCCAAACTGTACTGTCATTGGGCTGAAGATACCGAGCTGACCGGCCATCTGGTGCATCCGACGGAGAGTTCGTTCCTTATCCGTGTCTGCAAACTTTACCACCAGACTGGAGGATGCCCCCTGTTTTCGTACACACACACACACACACACACACACACACGCACGCACGCACGCACGCACGCACGCACGCACACACAGACACACACACACACACACACACACACACACACACACACACACACACACACACACACACACACACACACACACACACACACACACACACACACACACACACACACACACACACATCAATTCACTTCTGAAGCCATCCATATACACACCACAATGTGCACAGCAACACAAAGTCAAAAAACTCTACAAATGGGCCTAATATTTACTTGAGCTAAAGTCATAGGAAGGTCAAGAATCTGGACGGGCGTTTTAAAGACAAAACAACAGCAAATGTTTCTGTCATTCCAGAAGTTATCTCATTCACACAATCGCAATAATCCTGAAGACGCTGCTGTATGAAATGAATCGGCTGGATTTGATAAGCTATGGCAGAGCTGTCATCTCCGGCAGACCCGGACGAAATGTTTGTCGCAGACTCACAAATCTAATCCAGAGATTTACATAGAGAGGAAATAAAACAAAAATAACAGCAGTGAGCCGAGAAACTGATACAAACACACTGGAAGAATGAAATCATTGACCTTTACCAATACATTCAATCTGTCATGAATAAATTCTGATGAAAACACATTTCACTCCAGATACAACACTGAAGAAATCAGATTTTACATGAAGAAAATAAAGATGAAAACCACATTGGCCTCTATGGTGTATTATGAATGTTTGCTTTGTGAGATTTCATCCATTGAAGACACACACATACACACACACGCACGCACGCACGCACACACACACACACACACACATACACACACACACACACACATACACACGCACTGAAGACTCTTACAGGCATTGTCTGTCCACCATGAAGGCTGTTAATCGCTGCCTGAGCTTCTGCATGACAGGAAAACTTTACAAAAGCACAGCCTGAGAAAGAGAGAGAAAAGTTAGAGTGAGAGAGAGAGAGAGAGAGAGAGAGAGAGAGAGAGAGAGAGGAGAGAGAGAGAGAGAGAGAGAGAGAGAGAAAGAGAGAGAGAGAGAGAGAGAGAGAGAGAGAGAGAGAGAGAGAGAGAGAGAGAGAGAGAGAGAGAGAGAGAGAATAAAATATTTTAGTCAATACATATAATATAATATATAATTTATAAAACATGTTTTTCTTAAAATTAAAATGTATTTTATATTAAACATGGTGTATGTTCATTAGACAGTACATGTATTTTAAAGTCTGCTATCTTATTCACATACAGTGCTGAGCAGGGTTATAATCATAAATACATATTTCATTTGCCAAGCTGTGAACAAGTCTGGTGCAAAATAAACATCAGTGATATCAGAAGAGAGGCTAGAAGAGAACTCGAGAGAGATGAGATGGACTGAGAGTCGTGTAGGTGCTAACCCTTACTGGCCCCATCAGGACCCCGGAGCACAGTACACTCCTCTATGTGCCCAAATGAATCAAACAACCTCCGGACATCATCTTCACCCTGCTGCTTTCCCAACATCCCTACAAACAGCTTACGGTCTTCTGACAGAGAGAGAAAGAAAGAGAAAGAGAGAAAGAGAGAGAGAGAGAGAGAGAGAGAGAGAGAGAGAGAGAGAGAGAGAGAGAGAGAGAGAGAGAGAGAGAGAGAGAGAGAGAGAGAGAGAGAGAGATGAGGTAGAGTTTGTTTCTTATAGCAGAAACATCTTTAACAACATTGACAATAAAACATCAACACAAAACAAAAACTGAGCAGAAATAAAGTCGAACAGCAAAAAGAAACAATCAATAACAGTAGATGATTTATTTACGAATCAGTGCTGGGAAATATACAATATACAATTTTACATTTTACACATATAAACACACAAGGTATTGAAGAGCAACTTAGATTAAATTACTTGAATGAAAACTTTTCGTATATATTCAGCAGATCTTTTAGCGTGTTTGTGTGTGTGTGTGTGTGTGTGTGTGTGTGTGTGTGTGTGTGTGTGTGTGTGTGTGTGTGTGTGTGTGTGTGTGTGTGTGTGTGTGTGTGTGTGTGTGTGTGTGTGTGTGTGTGTGCGTGGCAGGGGTCTCTTGTGTCAGATTCCAGGCTTATTAACTCAACACAAGCACATTCATGAACATTTCTGACATGTAAGTGTACTCAGAGAAATGTGACATCACACACAGAAGACAGCTAAGATCCCTCAGGGATGAAGAGAGAAATTGATTTTACACAGTGTTATCTTTTCATTCTTGAACCTTTCAATTATATTCACATCCTAGCATCTACGACACATGTAAGCTTTTAAAAAGAGCTAAACTGTGTAACATAATAGTATTTTGCAGCATTTAAACATACATGAGCATCCTCTCTGTCTGTCTCTCTCTCTCTCTCTCTCTCTCTCTCTCTCTCTCTCTCTCTCTCTCTCTCTCTCTCTCTCTCTCTCTCTCTCTCTCTCTCTCTCTCTCTCTCTTTTTCAGGTGTGCTTCCTTCTCACAGCAGATGTGAGAGAGTCCTTGATTGACACAACATCGCACTTTAATATTGAAGCGGTGCGAGCCATGAGAAAAACCTCAAGTCTAGTCCAGTCTGTGTTATTACGAAGATGCTGGTCAGACATCAGTCTTGTTGTCTTTATAGCGAGATTAAAATGCTTCAGGATTTTACTTTAGACATTTATCTTTCTCTCGAAGACAACCAGATTGTGGTCATCCGGTTGGCCTCTGTTTCTCTCCTCCTCTTTAAAACAAACGTCCGTCATGTACTCATCACACTTTTTTAGATCCAACTGATCTGTGATCAGTGTTTCATGTAAGTCAACATTCAACCCATCTGATCAGAAGATAAATAGCATTTTAAAAACAAGTTTTACAGCTATTAGTTTGCTTTGTGCAACTCGTTGGAGCACTTTTTCACCTATTGCTATCTCTGCTATTTACCGCTTCATGTCTCCTTGATTTATGTCTCCTTTATAAGTTGTTTTAGATAACAGCATCTGCTAAATGCCTGAATGTAAATAACTTTCATGGCACAACAAACATAGACTGAAAATATCAAAGAACTACTGTACTTCAAGAAAAACCCAGAACTCACAACCTTAGAATGAAAAACATACTTGAATATTTTGAACAGATGAGAGGAGTTACACTACAGTGAACATCAGACTGGAAGTTTTCTGATCTCAGGTGGGTCAGTCGGGTATCAGTGAAGCCCAACGCCCCAAACAGATGGTGAGTCAACAGAGGCAAGTGACCTACATTTACCAACTAAAACAACACAACCCGTTCACCTATGTGTGTGTGTGTGTGTGTGTGTGTGTGTGTGTGTGTGTGTGTGTGTGTGTGTGTGTGTGTGTGTGTGTGTGTGTGTGTGTGTGTGTGTGTGTGTGTGAAAAAGAAGGTTAATTACCTCCTCGTCCTTCACTGTCGGCTGGTTTCACCTGGATCGGCCGATTCATCTGTAGAACAAAAAAATATCTGTTAGAACTGTGTGTAAGAGCATATTTCCATCTTTAGAGTCACAAGTGTCATAAACATAAACAAACACAGCAAGAAATCTCGCGCAATCATGTGCTTCTGTGTAAAATGTTCTATTCTCTTAAGGTTTAACAGCATTAATTAACATCCAACAGATCAATACATCTATTAATATCGTTGTTAAAACATCATACAAATATAAAACCGAAGATCTTACATATTTTCCCGAGAGGGAACATCTCACAATACATCTTCATTGTGAAGTAACAAAGATGATGTTTGTTACTGAATGTTTGGTTGTGATGTGGTTCTGGTTGAGCTGTGGTGGGTGTGAGATGTGTATCAGTGTTTGGGTCAGTGTTAGACCCCTTTGAGATGTTTTCTTCTTTCTGATTTGTTCAGTCTCTGGGCTACAAACTTGTGTGATTGGTTGTAAAGCTCCTGAGCTCCGGCCCCGTTAAAATCCTCATAGTCACCGCGGCAACAGGAGTCATTAAGCTTCTCTGGGTACACCACGAGTTACCAAGCAACCGAGGAGATCGGGTCGGACCGCTGTTCTACAGGCTCAAATCTAGCAAATTGGCAAAAGCTTTTATTCCCTCACTCTGTTTTCCACCACAAACAATGAGATTTAAAGAAAAACACAAATTATTCACCAGAACCACTGAATGAATCCACCTGACCTCTGTCCCACTTTAATGTGATGTTTCAGTTAGTTTGCTGTCTTCGCTAACACCCAAATACACCAATAAAAGGTTACAAATAAACAACAACAACAACAACAACAACAACAACAACAACAAGCACAACAACAACAACAGCTTTTATAATGCAGGTCAACAAACAAAAAAGTAAAGGATGATTCATCTTTATTCCTAAAGAGTAAAGTTTTGCTGTACTAGTCAAACACAACAAACTTACATCACAAAAATGAATGACGTGTTATGAATGCCGAGTACAAAATAATGAACAAATCTTAATCTCCTTCCCAATCATTCTCTAAAGCTTCGTTTTATTATTAAAGCTCAATTCAGACCCACACACATAAAGTTAAATGTGTTTTTTTTGGTTGATACTTCTGAAATGTCTCTCAACCCCCCCCCCACCATCACCTCAGTGGGTTCGCCGTCAGAGAGACACCCGACTGCTCAAGAATACTCAAGACGTTTGAAAGAAAACCGACTTTACACTACATTAACCTTACAGGTCTTTTCTCAAGAAGAGCACAAGACAACGACACACACCCTGAGAAAAAACCTATAGATATCTCACTGCGAGAAAGAAATAAAACTCAAGAGCTGAATAAAGAGAGGGAGTGATGCTTACTCCTTAACCTTATTTATGTATATTAAATAGAAATAAAAAGAGCTTAGAAAATAACTACACAGAGACATATAAGGTCAGTTGTGGTCTGGTGGTCAGAGAGTTGAACTTGTAAGCAGAAGGTTGTGGGTTTGAATCCCAGTGCCAATGACTGATGTGTCCTTGAGCAAGACACCTTATCCCAAACCTTCTGCAGTGATAGTTGTCCACTGAACACAACTTGTAACTCGCTTTGGATGAAAGCATCAGCCAAATGAATAAATGTGAATGTAATGTAAATGTAGAATAAGAACACAACAGAAGCGTTGCCCTAAGGTCTAGCAGGCTATCTACATACATACAACATACAACAGCCCTTTCATATGAAAAAGATGACACAAAATGACACAAAATGACACATATACACACAAACACCACTGCATTTATCAGATTTTCATAGGTTTAAATCTCACTGCAGTTATTGTGTAGGGATGTAGACGTTGTGATGATGTGTTATGTTTTGTTGTGATGCTGTGAAGCAGATGAAGTGTGACGGCTGCATCATTAGATCAGCTCAAGAATGAGTCCAAAATAAAACAACACCAGCGCTGGGCCATTCATGAGACAAGATGAGACAAGACAGCAGTTCTCAGGCACATGTGTGTCAACGTAAAATCGCAGACTGGAAGCAATGAATGTACGTGTTCGTTTGTTTGTGTGTGCGTGCGTGCGTGTGTTTGTGTGTGCGTTTGTCTGTGTGTTTCAGCTGTAATTTCCTCATCTCTGTTCAGAGGTCAGAGGTCACTTCACCTGTGATGTGGCGTGTATGTGATTCAGCCATTCTGTCTTTCCGGGGTCACAGGTCACCCAGTTCATGTATAGAAACTAGATCTAGAATAACACACACACTTTTCCTCCAGTATGTGCTGAACACTTTGTCAACCTCCAGGTCATCTCTAAATAATTCATCTATACGGATGTGTAAGTCACGTGCTGAGCTCAGATCAGCGGGTCAAGAAAATATATTGAGAAGTCATTTAGTTGTGTTTTGATTTTTGGACACCAGCGAAACACACACAGGACCCGTCTAGAGGGGGTTAAAACTAGATATACATGATAAAGAAAGAGAGAAGATAGAATTTGTTTGGAAAACTGAGTGACACTAGAAAACAAGTAGGTTCTTATGTAAATGTATGCTAATGTATGCAAGCATTGTGATGACAGCGCTGGAGGCTGAGATGATTGGCAGTTGCAGGTCTGAGAGGATGAGGAAATGTGCATCATCTGCAGCTGTTAAGCATTTGATGAAACCTTCACCAGCAGCTACTGGACACATGTGCAGCACAACCTCAAAATAAACTCACAACAACATGTCATTATAACACCTGCTCACAGTCCTACACACACACATGCACGCACATCTCTACACTACTGTCACATACAGACACACAATGACCTACTGAATATAGAAGTCAATGTGTTTCAGAAGTCACGTGTGTCCAAATGTGTCAAACCATTATCCATTTGATTTATCCATTTGACACACATTTGTCTCTCTCTTTGTCACACCGGAAGAGTTTGCTGTGAAAATTGAAAAATAAATGTACAGCAACAATTTTATCTGTTTTATCTGTTTACTTTATCAGATTGTCCAGTGAAGTCTTTAAACAAAAAGGAAGTCAGGAAACATAGACTAAAACAAGCTACATATTATATGATATATTTAACACAGGAGTACATGAATGTTGTATGTGTTAAACAAAATGTAGTTTATCTCTCTGAAACAGTAAAACACTGTGATGTATTCTGTAATTTATCACAAACCATGCATCAGAACGCTCAACTGTAATGTTAACAATTCTTTAAAAGTTTTGAATATATATTCAGTTGAATGGAATCTTTTTTAGGAGCATTCATAGTTTTATTCTTTATATACAAACATAACATGTATATTTGTGTTTCACATAGGTCTTGTCTTGTTTCCTCCTGTCAGTGTTGTACATATGTATGTGCATGTAACACTAAATCAAATCCAGTATCACACACCGAATGAATAAAACATGTCGAGGTCAGTGAGGCGAGTGATGAAATGAGCTGTTACTACACTATCTGAATAAGGAGATAAACACACATATGCACACACACGTCTGAGGACGACCGGTCGGTCAGTGATAGTCTGACTATTTTGTTTTCAGTGAATTTGGATAACATGTGACGTCTATTATTAGCCAACCAAACTAACTGTCAGGTGTAAGGACTTTCAAATCATGCTTATTGAAAATTTTTATTTTTCATACTCAACATTAACAGTAAATCGAGATAAAATTCATTATTAACATAAACTATATAAAGAGCAATAGGTTTCATTGGTCCAACATCAAAAGCTCTTGTGTCAGTCATGAGTTTGAATGAAGTTCATTCATTCATCCAATTTATAAATTATAACATACTGATAAATCATTACAGGTTAAAGGTCAAAACTCAAAGTAAAACTTTTCAATGATGGAGAAAGATCAATAAACAGAGATGACAGACTGTAGACGCGTGTCTAAATAGTAATTGTCAAATATTCTACAATAATTTTTAAATAAGATGTACTTGTGAAGTCTCAAATAAGGCAGAAATTATTCTTTATCATGTGTTTGTGTAAAATCATGAGTTATAGAAGCAAAGACGAGTAAGTCGCTTTTTCATTACCGATGAATGTGTGTGTGTGTGTGTGTGTGTGTGTGTGTGTGTGTGTGTGTGTGTGTGTGTGTGTGTGTGTGTGTGTGTGTGTGTGTGTGTGTGTGTGTGTGTGCTGGAGAAGTATTACAGCGGATTACATCAGCAACTGCCTAACAACAGCCCCACACTTCTGCCCGACAACCACATCCCGCCTGACAACCGCATCAACATCGCCGCCCGACAACCACATCCACACCACCCACCACCAACCGCATCCACGTTCCCGCCCGGCAACTACATCCATATCCCCGCCCAGCAACCGCGTCCACGTCCCCACCTGACATCCACACTGCCCGGAAACCGCTTCAACATCCCACCAGGCCACTGTATCCACATCCTCACCTGACAACCGTATCCACATCCACCCATCAACCACATCCCTACCTGACAACCACATCTCTGGCTGACAAAACCCCTGTACACCTGCTCGATAACAGCCCCATTACCCTGTCTGACCATCACATCGACCCGACCACCACATCCACAACTCCTACAACCTGAGGAACTGTTTAATCTTTTACTTTTATTGTCTATAAATTGTTTAACACTTGTTAATTTTATTCATGAAAGTTATTCTCAAGTGTAACCAAAAACCCCACAAATGTGCCCTGATATTATGGGTTATGATCATCAGGATAAGAATAATACAAAAGACCTGCATCACACAAAGCTTCAGCCCGACACAAGCATAAGACAACATCTCCTGACACACACACAAATAATGTCTGGTCCTGAGCTTTCCGAAGCGTACCAGCTGCATCATGATTACAGATGAGCCACAAACAAAGAGCAGAGAGAATAAATCAGACACACATGAGAGGACATATTTTATTCTGACATCTCATGTGACAATCACTAACAACACAACACCAACATGATACAACACTATCTAGAGTACATTAAATCATCATTACTCTACATTTCACACCAGAAATTCCATTGGATTTGACCTGAACAACCCAATACAAAATAACAACTGGTCTCAGATATGAGCACCATGATGAGCGAATTTCATACACAGACAAAAACACACAACATGTCTGGCTCATATTGCATCTTGAAATTAAATGAAATTTTGCATACTGAAAACACTTTTTGGAATTTAAATACATTATTTTGTCAAAAATAGTACAATTGCTTAAAGCTATTTTGTAAATAAAATAAATAAAAATAATCAAAGTAATAATGAATACATTTTTTGTTTTGCATTGAAACAAAAGTTATTTTTGAAAATTTGGAACATTTTGTATTCCTTGCCTTTAAAGAAATCAAAAAATGTATATAAACATAAATGTATTGGTTTATATTAAGATGTTGATCATCTTAAATCTAAACTAGCATGTTGTGAGTAAACAGATAAAACACACACTGACACACACACACTTCACACAGCTCCATTAGTGTGTTAAAGTTCACAGTTTGTGTCAACGGTTTTACTCCGGCTCTCATTAACGGCAGAATCTAAAAATACGTCAGAGCAAAGGTGTTAAACCACACACGCACACACACAGGCATGGCCTCGCACACTTACACGCACACACGCACACTTATATTCTTTAATGTTGAAGATAATGATGACATGGACTGAGTCTAGACACAACCAGTTCAGCACACAACACAGATATATTCAAGAACAACAACAGCAGAAGAATCAGAAATAAAATCTGTAAATGAACAGCTAGACCAGTGAAATAATTATTTATAAAAGTTATTTTACAATTGAAAAACAGACTACAAACATTTTACATTTATTCATTTGCCAGACGCTTTTTTCCAAAGCGACTTATAAGTATTGTGCATTGACCAATAATTACAGCAGTGGAAATGCTGGTAAGATGTCTTGCTCAAGGACACTTCAATCATTGTCCACTGGCACTGGGATTCAAACCCACAACCTTCTGCGTACAAATCCAACCCTCTTACCACCAGATCACAACTGAGTCTTTTACCAAAAAGACTAGACCAGTAACTCTATTTAACTCTGTGTTTCTACTGTTAATGTACTTTTTAAATAACACATTATGTATGCGTTATTTAAATCTCAGACATCTTTTGTCGTTTATATCTTTCCTCCTAATTCCATCCGCTAACACTTCTATTTCATAATTGCAATGGATGTCTCTGACACTATGACACTAGCTGGCGGTCTTAATTGAAAACTATAGAAGGCAATTTGAGTTTTTGAGGAGTTAACAGACAAAGTCATTTCCCTGTCGCTCAGCAAAGAAGCCACTCGTCTGTTCACCTGTTCAGAGGTGTGATGTGCATGTGGTCGTAGGTTAAGATGAAGAATATGAATATATGAGAGTATAAACGATCTGTTCCTATGTTCAATGAAAGAATTGTCCCCTTTACTATTGCTTCAGCTGTCATAACTCACTGACTCTCGAGGAAGATTTCGAAATAACAGGCAGAGGCAGAACACAGAAAAGCGGCGAGAGAATAAAAATACTCAAACAGTTTAAAGGCATGAAAGTTGAAGAGCGAGAGAAAAACTGCCAATTAACAGAAAGCAGCAGGTGTTGATCAACCAGCAGGAGGAGACGGGTAGAGCTTAAGCTTCAAGAGCACATGAGTTACTATGGCAACTGCCCAGCACAGTCCGTCTCCAGGGAAACGGAAATGTCACAGATCAAATGGGAGAGCGAGTGAGAGAGATTACAGGTAGATGGATGTATGAGGTGTTATCTGTGAGAAGTGTCTGTCATTTCATCAGTCAGGTGCAATATGATCAAATTCATAAAGAAAAGCACATCCACATCCACATCCACATCCCTGTCTCTGTCTCTCTCTCTCTCTCTCTCTCTCTCTCTCTCTCTCTCTCTGTCTCTCTCTCTCTCCCACAATCACATGTCAAAGGTCATTTCTATCTGCAAATAATTTTGTATCTGACATCTTGAAGAAATATTTAGTAAAGTTGCATTCTTTTGTAATATATTTAATGGATGTGATAAACATATTTTACTGGTTATACATTTAATTATATAAACTGTTCCTGAGATATTTAAAATGCTTTTTGTAAGGTCCATTACACTTCTTCTTTCACAGAATAAGATAATTTTGTGGCTTCAAATGACAGAAGTTTCCCCAAAAGACATGTATGGCTTGTTAAAAACATAAACATTTTCTTAAATATTGACTTCTTTAAGTCTCTTATAAGACAAAATGTTGTTTAAAGTGTCCCAGGAATATTGATTAACATATTAATAATTGTACTGTTTGAGTTCGCAATTATACATAATCTCATTAAATCTTCAAAAAACGCACTATTCGTTTTATTATTGTTGTTTCACGTCTTTCCTTATATCTTAAAAACATTCCCATTTAGTCACTTTTCAATCCTGCTGTTTGCTTTAATCCAAGAGATCTGCTTTCTGTTAAAGGGGATAACTTTAGGATTTTGGAACTTCGGGGTTTCTCCCTTCAGAGATAGTTTACAGGCACATACAAATACACAAAAAGAAATAAAAAATGAGGTTTAGAATCTTATGGGCACTTTAAACCTTTTGAAAAATTAAGATTCTACTGTAAAACATATATATATATATATATATATATATATATATATATATATATATATATATATATATATATATGTACATATTTTTTTTTCATTCAGATTCTGATGTTAACCAGCAGTCTGCAGGTCTTTCTCTATCTCTCTCCCTCTCTCTGTGATGTCATTAGTGTCTTGTGCCCGGCAGAAACTCATTAACCCAAATGACTCCAGATTGCTCATTTATTATGGTTGTATTTCTAAGCACAAGCATCCACAGGGCTGAAAACAATCAGACACGTTCACAGCTGAATCACAGCAGACAAATATTGGTTATTTTTCACAGCAGCTGTCGACTGATGTACAACAGCTATACTCCAGATTTTAATCTGATGTCTCTTACTAATAATCATTAGTCTGCATTCAAACAACCTGTTAGGATAAAAGTAAAGGACTGACAGGCTCAGAGGAACATGTGAAGCCTGTGAATGAGGACAAAGTTCTTTTATATCTCTCTTTAGTCTTTATCATCTGCATGATTAAACCATCCACACACCGTTCTGCTCAACCTTACTTACACACACACACACGCACGCACGCACGCACGCACGCACGCACACACACACACACACACACACACACAGCCACACGCAAGCAGGCACGCAACCCCCCCCCCACACACACACACACACCCACACACGAGACAAAACAGTCACAACACACCATATGTATCACTGAAATCCTACAAACATCTCATAGATCACACTTACACACACAACATTTTAAGATTAAAGGGGATAGAAACTTTTCTGCAAACTTTGTTTATGATAACATTTTTGTCTAAATGATAAATGTTTTGCCAGTTGTGTATCAGGAAGTGAACATATGAGCCCAATTATATACAAAACATACATAGTAGCACAACACCCTGCTTAATACACACACACACACACACACACACACACACACACACACACACACACACTCAAAAGTTAAACACTCACTAAAAAGTTCCACATAGACAGTTATTCAAACCAAAGCCAAAAGACGGACAGACAGAATCTAAAAATGTAGAACAACAAACCGACATGCAAATGCAGTCATGCACATACACACAAACACACACGTGCACATACACACAACACGCAGTTATGCACACAGACAGACACACACTCAAACACACATGTAGATATACACATGCAGACATACACACACACAAAAGCAGACACATTCATATACACATGAAAACACACACACACGCGCACACACAAACCCTTATTTACATAACATGCACACACAAACTGACGCTAACACACATGCAGACATGCAGGCACCTGCGCCGGCTCACAAGCAGACATTTACAGACGGCGAGGAGTCAGTGTTACAGTGGATGAGCCGACGATTGACACTGATGTGTTTCTCTGGAGGAATAAACCTCAAAGAAGAGAATGATCCCCTCCGCTCTGTATGTTTCTCTTACTCTCAGTATTATGGTCTGTTTCTGTATGTCTGTGTGAGGTGTAACAGGCATCAGGAGGCCGTTTGATCATTAAAACGCTTCATTAGTCTCTTAATATGCGAGGGAGTTTCTGCCGAAGGCTACATTGTGTCTCCTGACACAAGTGTGTTAAATCTGCTCAATGCCGCCTATCAAACCCACATGAGGACACAAAAACTCATTCATATATATCAACATTATAGAGCTATCATCATATATAACAATTACCTACTGATTCAACACATTCATCAGCCCCCATGACGGCTGACGGAAGAACAGAAGACTACAGAGCTAAGAAAACAGCATAGAACTAATACAAAGACTTCTATTTGAGTTTATTTTGCCATATCTGGGTTTATGTGACCCACCAGAGAACCAGGAGCTAGAGCTTAAGTCTTAATGTATTCCTTATAAATCATAAGATGATGTCATTTGTGAGCCGCTTCTGATGATCTCATCCTTCCTCAATTAAACTTTCTCTATTATGAGATTTAAAGTTATAGTTCACCCAAAAATAAATATTCTGTCATCATTTCCTCACCCTCTTGTTATTTCAAACCTTTATCTCTTTCTTCTATAGTACATTAAAGAAGATATTTTAAAGAATGTTGGTAAGCGAACAGCAGTGGCAAACATTTACATCTATTGTATAAAAATACAACCAATGCAAGTAAATGAGTGTCATTTACCAACATTCTGTAAAATATCTACTTTGTATTCTGTAGGGGAAAGTCATACAGGTTTGAAATGACAAGAGGTAGTTTAAATGAGGACAGAACAAATTAGACAAAACACTCGCTTATACTTAAAAATAAATTGACACAGTTTTATGTGAACAAACAGTACATTTAAAAGCTTTAAAATTAAGTAAATATACTAATGTATTTTTGTAAATAAAAAAGTACATTTCATTAAACCAAATATCAATATTAGAATTCACAAAAATATTGATTTATATTATAAATATACACACACATATATATATATATGTATAACAATATATATATATATATATATATATATATATATATATTACAATGAAATAAAATTTGTGTGTGTGTGTGTGTGTGTGTGTGTGTGTGTGCGTGCGTGCGTGCGTGCGTGTGTGTGTGTGTGTGTGTGTGTCTGCCCACACAGGTCAAACACAATATCTAGCCCTGATCCTGGAGCAGTTCACACACACAAACTCACATTCTGGTTTTATCGTATTATAGCTCCATGTTCCTTGAAAAGAAAATGAAAACATCCTTTCCAGAGATTTCTCTGTCACTGTCAGAGCAGAATTCATTTAGTTTATGTTAATATAATATTCTCTCTGTGGTGTCTGTGTTCATGAGGATATTAAAGCTTGAGGTACAGTGAGCTTTGTTCTGTTTCACTAGATGTTACATCTATGATAATAAGCAAAGTACACTGCAATTATGAGCCGTTTCCATGGAGACCAGACGAGGCTTCGCTTCAACTAATCAAATCACACAAAGGATCAGACATTAAC
This sequence comes from Triplophysa yarkandensis, assembly GCA_033220385.1. Classification (NCBI taxonomy): domain Eukaryota; kingdom Metazoa; phylum Chordata; class Actinopteri; order Cypriniformes; family Nemacheilidae; genus Triplophysa; species Triplophysa yarkandensis. The sequence continues at coordinate 1,946,648 of JAWHQN010000154.1, read as the reverse complement.
ACAAACATGAATTTAGCTCTTTAACACAAAACACAACCTGCATGACAATCAGTGTGTTTATCATTATTCCCGAATAAAACGTTGGACAAGGACATCAAATTCATATCTCCATGATATTCTGCTTTTATTCACCACTAAATATATATCATACAACATGAATGCAACACATCAGATATTCTATAAAATAAAGTTTCACCTTCCACACATGCACCGGCCCTAACTGATATACAGAAACTAAACAATACAAAACCTTTTCAGCAATCCCAACTGTTATTGTCACATGCCAACGGGATCATAACAGACACATATAAGAACTAAATGAAGCAAACTGCAACAAGTATAGAACACACTGCGTGATTCAGTCAATTTTTTTTATCCACACTGACTTACAGTGAATTTAAACTACATTAATTCACTAAAACACAGAAACAAACCACTGATCATTTGACATCAGTGTATGTGCTCAGAGGTTTACAAGCATACATTCTTCAGGGCTGTCGTGTCATTGAGCATCAGATGCTCACACCTGAGGACAATAAAACACAAACATCCCCATCTGCTCTACCGCTGTCCTGGTGAGAGACTCACACACATTACAATCCAACACTAATTCACACACAAAGCGACTGGATCACGCGGCGTTCGCTACACCACAACACATCAGAGAATAACCATACGGTATAGAGATAGGGTACACATCTGTGTTGACCAACTGTTGATCATGTGATCCCAAATTTGAGCCATCCACAATATACAAACACCTGAAAATCTGGAAAATTATAAACATTTGGAACTAGTTAGAGTAAGCTCTTTAGTTACTCCTGCTCTCAATAAGTTATTTCAGTAATGTTAAAATATGAATTCAGAATTTCTAAAATTATCCCAGGTTAAAAATGTACAACCTCCTGATTATTAATACTGTAACAGATTTTGTGTTTTGTTAATCTTTTGATTCATTAAACCATCCACTGATCTACAGAAGAATTATCCCTGTCCTCCATAATCTCAGCTTTTTCATCATTTCTGTATATATGATGTTCAGTCATAACCAGTGATGTTGAGATTCATTGAGAGATTCATACACATCTATTACAAATATATTCCGTAATAAAAACACCATTCATTTAAGTCAGGAGGGCTTTTTTCCCCCCAAACTTTCAACCGTTTCCATATTCAGAAAAGGTTTATGAAAACATTTGACTAATCCTACTGTGTTTATGACATCTGAATCAAGTACTCTACATTTGACCGGAAAAGTGATCATGCTGGTTAAAGTCTATATTTCTGGCTGTGTGTGTGTGTGTGTGTGTGTGTGTGTGTGTGTGTGTGTGTGTGTGTGTGTGTGTGTGTGTGTGTGTGTGTGTGTGTGTGTGTGTGTGTGTGTGTGTGTGTGTGTGTGTGTGTGTGTGTGTGTGTGTGTGTGTGTGTGTGTGTGTGTGTGTGTGTGTTTGTGTGTGTGTGTGTGTGTTTATACA
>JAWHQN010000154.1:1922673-1937673 GCA_033220385.1 Triplophysa yarkandensis | reverse complement strand
TAGTATAGAATAGAATAGAACAGAATAGAACAGAACAGTAAAGTGTATAATGGAATAGAACGGAATAGAATAGAATAGTAAAATATAGTATAGAATAGAATAAAATAGTATGATAAAGTATAGAATAGAATAGAATAAAATGGTAAAGTGTAGAATAGAATAGAATAGAATAGAATAGTGCAGTAAGGTATAGAATAGAATAGAATAGTGTAGTAAAGTATAGAATAGAATAGAATAGAATCGAATCGAATCAAATCGAATCGAATAGTATAGTAAAGTATACCTATAGAATAGAATAGAATAGATTAGAATAGAATAGAATAGAATAGAATAGAATAGTGCAGTAAGGTATAGAATAGAATAGAATAGAATAGTGCAGTAAAGTATAGAATAGAATAGAATAGAATAGTGCAGTAAAGTATAGAAAAGAATAGAATAGCGTAGTAAAGTATAGAATAGAATAGAATAGAATAGAATAGATTAGAATAGAATAGTGCAGTAAGGTATAGAATAGAATAGAATAGAATAGAATAGAATAGAATAGTGCAGTAAAGTATAGAATAGAATAGAATAGAATAGAATAGAATAAAATAGAATAGAATAGTGCAGTAAAGTATAGAAAAGAATAGAATAGAATAGCGTAGTAAAGTATAGAATAGAATAGAATCGAATAGAATAGTGTAGTAAAGTATAGAATAGAATAGAATAGAATAGAATAGAATAGTGTAGTAAAGTATAGAATAGAATAGAATAGAATAGTGCAGTAAGGTATAGAATAGAATAGAATAGAATAGTGCAGTAAAGTATAGAATAGAATAGAATAGAATAGAATAGAATAGAATAGAATAGAGTAGTAAAGTATAGAATAGAATAGAATAGAATAGAATAGAATAGAATAGTGCAGTAAGGTATAGAATAGAATAGAATAGAATAGAATAGAATAGAATAGAATAGAATAGTGCAGTAAAGTATAGAATAGAATAGATTAGAATAGTGCAGTAAAGTATAGAATAGAATAGAATAGTGCAGTAAAGTATAGAATAGAATAGAATAGAATAGAATAGAAAGGTAAAGTGTAGAATAGAATAGAACAGAACAGAATAGAATAGCACACACACACACACACACACACACACACACGCACACACGCACGCACGCACGCACACGCGCATACGCACACACGCGCACACACACACACACACACACACACACACACACACACACACACACACACACACACACACACACACACACACACACACACACACACACACACACACACACACACACACACACCCGGTCTGTGTGACTCTTAGTGCTTCCAGCTGGGCAGAGGATGCAGTAAATGTCATAGAATGAATACATAAAAAATAAACTCATGTGGGGTCAGTCAGAATGCCACAAGTCATTCGGTTAGTGGCAGATATTGAATCCCAAAATCCTATTCCTCTGTTGCCTGCTAGTCTTCTGAAGTAGACCAAAACATCTAACTGCATTCACATCTACTCTAGTGAACTGAACATATTCAGCAAAGAATCAAAAGACAAAGTAAGCCACAAAATGATGTTTAGCTGAGGAGGAGATGATTTCATGTCTGGAGTATTTTAAGGAGTCATTACAGAATCTCCAGCTGAATACAAGAAAAATATCAACTCTAGAATTATAAAATGATCTAGTTATTGTATGAGAACATCAGTAAGGACAAGAAAAAACACACTTACTTATGACATGTCAAACCAAATATGACTTTGATAAGCATATAAGTGTAAATGATTGAAAGAAAGACACGATGTATTTACAAAACAATGTTACATGTTGGAATCATTTTCACAGCCCATATCAGTAAAACACATGCGATTTCTTATATAGCTATACATCCAAACACACTGCTTAAAAACCCAACACTTCTTTTGTGTTCATAACAGAATTTGTGTGATTTAAAGGTCAGGTGTTAAAGAGGAAATGTGTTATAGGTGGTACTAGCAACCCAGACAGAATTACAAAAATATTCAATGTTTCACAAACACTGGAGGGAGATTAAAAACACATTTATCTTTGCTCTCTTGACAGGCTTCTTTGTCAATAACGTCCACATCTGATGTAGTTCCGAAACACCTTGCACAAAGCTATCAGCTCCAGGGCCTTAAATGACATTTGACTCATTTCTCCTGAAGTCACATCAGACCAGATGTGTGTGTGTGTGTGTGTGTGTGTGTGTGTGTGTGTGTGTGTGTGTGTGTGTGTGTGTGTGTGTGTGTGTGTGTGTGTGTGTGTGTGTGTGTGTGTGTGTGTGTGTGTGTGTGTGTGTGTGTGTGTGTGTGTGTGCACAATGTCATACTGTAACTCATCCAGTTTAGCTCACATTACAGGTGCTTTCATAATAATTCCATTAGTGTGTGTTTATTCAGAGCTCACTGAGAAAATACAGTTTGTCAGTGTGTCAAGAGATGAATCAACAAGCAGTTAGAACCAACAACAAATATTATCAAAACAAACAAGAGCTGATGGATCACACACAGAAAAATCATCTGAAGCTTTTGATTAAATCCACAATGTTCGGTGAAATTGAAATGCTCTGAAGGTTATTTAAGCAATATTTTGCTTAAAACAAATCTCTTACTTTTTTATTTCTTCTTCTCACGTGGACTTTTAGTTGTCCTGGTCAACATGAAGATCAAAATGATCAGGGCCTTAAAGCATGTTTTAACATGCAAGCTTTAACATATGCAATATAAAAAAACACCGCTTTGTTCAAAAACAGATTACAGGAATTACTCAAGCGCACACATGAAGGAGGATTTGAGAGGATTATTTCATTGCATGATTTATCATAATCATAAATCGTCTTAAACTCTTTCAGACATCTATTGAGAAGTTGTTGTGAATAAATGCCAGCTGAGAAGCTTAAAATCCAAGACATTATTGAATAACTTTACATTTAGGATTTAATAATTAGACCTGGGAAACCCATGAACGAATGAAATTTTTCACATTAACACTCAACACTGAAGTCCGTAATTTACAATAACACACACACACCAACCCACAGGACCACCACATATCCACACACACACTTGTGTTCAAGATTGGCAGGAATGTCAGGTCAGACAAGCATCCCAGAATGCCAGAAGAAACAGACGCACAATCATTTATTCATATTTGTTCCTATTTTTGTATTTACACAATATTTCATTCAGTCTGAGTATTAAATGAGTTCAGTGTCTGTGCACTTTCTCCCTTAAACAACAGCATGAAAAGAATGACTCCAACCTGTATCAAAAACATCACAGGATGAGAGGGTGCTCCCCATGGTTACTAGGTACAGTTGCTAGGGTTGAAACATAGAGACAAAATTACAAAGTCTCAGTTTATTGTACATGATTTGAGATATTCTTCAATGGATCCCTACTAAGAAGTTAACTGAGTCAAGTGAGCAATATGTGAGCAGGACAGGTTAGAAAACAATAACAATAAAAAATAATAACAATACTGCTGAAATACATAACACTGAAATAAATAACAAAATGATGTTGTGTAAATCTCATGATTAAAACCACAGATTTGTTTTAATGAATCTCTGTCCTTGATGTAGAGGTCAAAAGACCTGTAAACATTTTATCAAATCTTTATAAACATTTCTTATCAAATCTAAAACCTTCAAAACTGATTGAACTTATTATGTTGAGAAGAGATATAAATAATGATGGTTTTGTAAACAATAAATATAATCATAATCAGTAAAAGCTTCATTACATTCATCTGTGTCAACATTAGAAACACCAACAACTGTCATGCAAATAAAAACTATATAAAGAATGAGAACAGAGAGAAAATTGTGTTGATGTTTGAAGATCTTGAGCTCTCTCTAGTGGGTGAGTCCTGCAGTACTACCATCAGTTTTTATCTTTATTACTTTACAAGACTGCAAAATGTTTAGCAGACTTGTGAAACAGAATGTTTATGTTATGATAGAAGAAAATATTTCAAACTGACTTTTATCCTTTAGAATTCAATTGATATATTAAAGCAAATATCCATGCCTGTCTGTCTTTTCTACAGCAGCATCATATAAAACCTTTATTCAGAATGATTCAACATCACAGATGCAGAGATAATTAAACACAGATGAACTTTAATTCTAATCTTGTGCAAAATCTGTCTTTATTCATTCGCCTTTATCATTCATTGCTGTTATTTACAGTAAACATCCTTGACACACAATCCTGACCAAAAAGAATCAACATTTACAACCTCTCAGACGCTCCAGACGAGCTGATACCAACAGAACAAACACATGAACCATTAAACTCAATTCATATTTCTCTTGATCTATTTATGTAAAGATCATATTCTGTTTGCTACTAACAATGTACAGAATGAAAAACAGTAATAATAATAATAAAAGAGAGAGTTTGTAGTGTATGTACAACAGGTTTTATCTGGAATTATTCTACTGCAGAGAAACACGAGAAGCTTTTGTGTAAATACTTGAGAATGTCCAGAAATAGAGAGAGAAGAAATTATAAAGTCATGTCTCTCAGATGTGATGTTACAATCACAGAAGACAGAAGTATAAACATGAGGAATGATGCGTAATAAATCAGACTTCTGAAATACACAACAAAGAGCAATGTGTTTGGATATGCATTTATGATGTGTGTTACAAACGCAGCAGAACACACAGATCATTTACTATCAGAGACAAAACATCATCCAATGACTTTAATCTTTACATGTTTACAGAGTCTGTCCACTGACTTGATCTGGCCATTTGCTCCATCAGTTGTCTGTCTGGTTTTGACAGACAGCAGCTCTCGAGAAGTCAGTTCAAAGAAAGGTTAGTGGGTGGAGCTTTGTACACTGGCACCGACCGCCATGGGGAGAAGAGTTCATGACTGTTTCTTCCGGCATCTTTCATCTCATGCCCTTCTGACTGTCTCATACTGAAGGAAAATCCTGTCCCATATGAACGGTGGGAGTAAAGAAACACAGACGGACTAGAGGAGAAGTGTGATCCGTTCAGCTGGAGTAGATCTGTGTGCCGATCACACGCATGATTTCTTTCTGTATCTTAGGCTCCTGTGTGTTGATGTTTGCGTCTCCCACCTGACCATCTTCATACCTGGAACCAAGAGATCATGAGACGTGTGAGAACCTACACACATCTGATGTCCTGACCACACTTCACATCATACTCACACGAAGAAGAAGCGTGTGCAGACATGATCAGACACAGGACATACCCAGATATTCCCGTGTTTCTGCAGGTCTTTCGATGTGATGACTGTGGAGTAAGAGGACACAACACACATCACATTAACTGTTTCTCTGTCATTAAATCACAATAGTTTATAGTTAAAAAACTCAAATCGCTAGTCTGATAATATAATTCAGAAAAAATGTAGCATTGAATCCATTTTTTATTATTCTGAAAAAAGAAATTGTGTCATCATTTACTCATCACCTGTATGACTTTCTTTCTTCAGCAGAACACAATATAAGATAGTTTGAGGAATGTTTTGTGTTCATAAATTTAGAATGATTGGGTGCCACTGCGATTTGGGTATCCACATTCTTCAAGATATCTTCTCTTTTTTCTCCAAAAGAATAGAAGCCTTATGGGTTTAAAATGTGTGATGACACCTTTGACATTTTTTAATCAATATTAAGAATTAACAACTTTTATCTGCAAAACTTCATTTGTAAGTGTTTTTAATAAATAGCCTTACTTTGTTTCATATTATAATACATAACTGGCTAACTTCATAACTGGTTTAAAGCGACCTTCAGCTTGTGTCAAGGCGCAAAAACAAAGTTTATGTGTTTTTAGAAAAATGCAAAACACATTTTCATATAGAAATGTCAATACTATTGTTAAGTGCGACTACACTTTCAAGAGTTTTATCTAACTGTACTTTACACTAATTGTGTCAGTATTCTCAAGGGGTAAACATTGACAGGTTTTACCTTCACAGAGAGCGATGCAGTTCAAATTCCTGCTCTGGAGGAAGCGTGACTGTATGGGTCGACTCTGTTAAACACAGACACACAAACACATACATACACACAAACACACATGCACTCTAATATCTTTGTGTGATGACATCAGTTACATTAGTGACATTCAGCTGTCATACCTGAGGCATTGTGTTCATACGGTTATAGCGCTGGACTAACTCATCTTTAGTGGGCATGCGATGCTGTCCTTTCCCCATTCCTACACACAAACACACACACATAGAAACATTACACAACACTTCACATCTGTACACACAAAAAACAACTGAAGAGCGACTGCTTCATGAAGACAATGATATGACCTGAATTTATATTCAAAAGATTATAAACTGTTCTGGACAGAGAAGTGACAAAAAGAAACATTTAAATTCACAACCCACATATATATCAAGTGCAACAACACAACCATAATGTGTGAATAAGAACAACATAACTTTAAAACCATGAGCAGTAAATAATGCTACAGAGAGAAAGAATTGAATTTGTATTGAATTAAACAGACTTGAAATTAAAAAGAAAGATAAGAGGGAGAGAGAGAGAGACAGTGTGAGTTGGGATGTTGAGATGATGCGAGCAGATGTGAATCCACAGCAGCGACACGGATGATACAGGTGAAGATCTACCTGAATATCCAAATGAAATACTGGATATAGGACTGAGATAGATGCCCTTCCCATACGCTGCTCCATGCAGCTTTCATGAAAGAGAAGAACACAACAAACTTCACATCCAGAAGAAACAACAAAACACACACACTCAGCTGCCGAAGTGACCAATAACGCTCATGCATAAAGAGAAAAGCATGATGGGTAGTAAACCTGTGAACCAGCTCAGAAGTGAAGAGAAGGAAGAGAACAGAATGATGATCATGATGAGGGTCTGATGGTTGATAACTTTTTATAATTGATGACACGAAACAAAAGCAGCAGGATTTAATTTTGATGTTCTGATTAAATAAAATCAGCTCCGAACTACACAATAAGACAGCAAGCCTAAACAGAATTCTATGGGCTGTAACACATGCTGTCCAATGAGAACATACATCACATGATCATGCGACTGATGTGATTTACATACCTGTAGTTTGGTGTATGAAGCGTTCACCAGTCCATTTCTCAAAACAGAGTGCCAGTTCTCAATGTGTGAACCACTGCAGAACAACAACAACACAACCCTGACAGTGAGCAGATGAACATCCCTGTCATTATCTTCAGTGTTTCGGGAAAACTCATGACCCGTACAGAACAATGAAAGGGAAGCACACTAGCAGATGCAAGTGTATTTTTAACAACAAAAAAATCATGAAGAGAGGCTGTTTTTGGAAGATTTTGATGTTTTTGATGTTTGAGGTCTAAATGTGGAACCGAGTCCAATAAAATAACACAGACACCTTCATTTCTTAATAAAAGAATGAAAATATAAATATAGAGCTTCTGGATCATGCTTGAATACCTAAGAATAAAAGTGATTTATCTGTAAATGTTAAAGTGATAGTTGACCAATGAAAAACATAATAAAATTGTACCAAATCTGTAAACATTTATTTGTACAAAGATAACAGAGCAAGATGTTTGGAAGAATGAATAAAAACAAAATAGTAAGAAGAAAGTACCACAGTAGAAGAAATTCTTTTTTGTTCAACAGAATAAAAAATATCAAGTAATTTTTACTATGTTAGTTAATAGGGTACAGGAACTGTTTGGTTCCAAGCCTTCTATCAAATATCTTTCTCTGTGTTCATCAAAACAAGACTTTAAAACTTAAAGAAGGTTAATAATGACAGACGTTTTTTGGGTGAACTATCCCTTTAAGCACTGGTGTAATGATGATGAAGACTCACTGAAAAGCGAAGGTGCTGCCGTAGAGTTTCTTGGCAGTTCTGAATCGAGCTTCTTTAGCCGGTGGACTGCTGAGCAGCAGAAACTGATGTGATGTGTGCATGAACTTCAACTGCTGTAAACACAACAATCCCACAAACACATAAGAAAACAGACGTCCACAACAAAAAAAAACACATGCACATGCACACAAACATGTGCACATACATGTACACAAACTTGTACAGAAAATTGAGGAAACACACAAATACATGAGCAAACACATGAACACACATAAACACATGAACACAAAAAACACAGGAACATACGAAAACACATGAACAAACAAACAAACACATGAACAAAAAAACACACCTAAATACATGAACAAACACATGAACACACAAAAACACATGAACAAACACATAAACACACCTAAATACATGAACAAACACATGAACACACATAAAAACATGAACACAGATAAACACATGAGCAAACACAATAACACAGGAACACACAAACACACCTAAATACATGCACAAACACATGAACACACAAAAACACATGAACACAAACACATGAACAAACAAACACACCTAAAAACATGAAAAAACACATGAACACAAACACATGAACAAACAAACACACCTAAAAACATGAAAAAACACATGAACACACATAAACACATGAGTAAACACACAAAAACACTTTACCAAACACACATAAACACATGAACAAACAAACACATCCGCAAACACACACAAATACATATAAACACATGAGAAAACACATGAACACAAACACAAATACATGAGCAAAAACACAAACACAAATACATGAGCAAAAACACAAAAACACATGATCAGTGCTGTGAGAACTCACCCTACTGAGAGGAAGCTTGACTATATGAGACCTGTTACTGGATATGATCCTGACACAAACACACACATGCACACACAAAAATTAATGATCAATTCTATGTTATACAAAAATGTGATGTTGAAGTTCAGTAATAATTTCTATTATTTAGATTGTCTGAACTCACCACTGCAGTAGCGGATGAGCCAGCGGGTCTAGTTTATCCATCTGCTTCTTAATCTCCAGATATGAGCCCTAAACACACACCAAAAACCATGAACATCCCATTTACAAACCAAACATTACACTTAAAACCTGACAGATTATGTGGAACCATAATTACACAGTTCTGTGTCTAAATGAAGAGTCTGTCAAAACCTAGTGATAGTGATTTACAGTTTTAAAAATCATCCCGCATAATATAAAGAACATCCTGTATAAATATAACCTTTATTTCTTTAATAATAACAAAATAATGACATCAGTGTTTCCCAAAAACAACTTCACTTTTTTGTGCAAAATAATAAAAAGAAATATCAGAGTTAAACAGATAATAGCAGGTTTGAGATTGATCTGTGAAGATGAAGTACAGACCTGTGTCATCTCTCGAATAGACATCACACTGTCAAGAGCTTTCTGAAGACGCTCATAATTCTTCTTCTGTTCAGGACAGGGTCACGCAGTGGCCACACACACAAATACATACACAGAAGACGACACACAAACATGTAAGAAGACATGTGATGCTGGTTAAAGACCATTATTGTGTAAAACGCACATCGTGTAACAGACATGTGTGTGTGTTCATTGTGAGTAGAGAGGGTCACCTTGGGGTTAAAGGCGAGTGTTTTGGGGTCATTAGGGTCGACCACCGATGGGTACGGCTCAAAGATGATGCTCTTGCGGGGTGACTCCAGGGCAGCTCGACACATGGCCACTAGCAGATCTACAACCTAAACATAAACAACACCATCTGATCTTCAGCTCTGTGAGGACAGTGTGTGTGTGTGCGTGCGTGCGTGTGTGTGTGTGTGTGTGTGTGTGTGTGCACCTCAGCACCGGTGGCCACCTCCTCAGCTGCTCCAGACATCACGCCCAGTGTGTAGAATGAAAACACACACAGTTCTCTCGTACACACCGCAGGCTGGCGGGTGGGAAAAAATCAAACAAATTCACATGCTGATTATATAATAAATGTTTCACTCTGATTGATGTTTTTCATATTATTTTTTATAAATGTTTTAGTTACAGTTTTGGTGTCTCACCTTCAGCATGGAGCCGTTCTGAAAGACGTGCTGTTCATCACACACCACACAATACTCATTGAGAGTGGGGATACGCTGCTCAGAGTATTTCATGATCTGACAAAAGAGAAAGAGACAAAAATAACCAGAATACAGTCTGTACCGATCTCATCTTCTGCTTCATAACAACACAACCTGGAATCCTCTAATTCTGTCAAGAGCTTCAAACACTCTCATGTGAGCTGAAACATGATGACAAATGATAACACATTGTATTAAATCTGTGATCTTGACACAAAGAGATAGAAAACTTCAATTTACTTTCAGATAGAAATACCAGCATATCAGAGACAGAAAGAAGTAGTTCTAGGAATAAGGCTTTATACACATTAGTAAACAAACAATTAAGAAGCTGAACATGTGAACTTCTGATGACACATCTACCTTCTTTTCTGTTGGATGTGACATATGACATCACATTCACATGAATGAGACGTGTTAGACATGTTTATACTCACTCACACGATCACGCGGTCACTGTCACATGACACATCACATCAACACGTGTTGTTTTGATAGCATGCCAAATCATTGGGGAAATGACGTGTGTGTCCCATGACAGGACCTCAGGACACCACACCGTTCATGCAAAGACGGAGAGACGTGCAGCGGGGCACCATGGGAAAGGATGATGTCATGCATGCAGGCGCGGTCGTTGCGCGTCAGGTACCTGCACTAGGAAGCCGTACTCCAGCGTGGGGATGTTCTTGCAATGTCCGCCCGCCTGGGATGAGAAAAATAACTCAATCAGCTGTCGGGTGGTAATCTGCGCTGGGGCCCTGCCCGCCGGGACAGCCACAGTCTGATGGGTTAACGGAGACAAAGCGTTATGGGAAAGGGTGCCAGCCGGCCATGTTAGGCGAGGGGGGGTGAGGGGAAATAAACGTCTAATCTGCGGCTGTGATTTATGTGACAGATTAGGAGCCGAAAGTAGCGGCTTCTAAAGACTCATGGAGGGGTCACAGATATGAAGAGGGGTGACCAGATGTATTGATTTCAGTCTTTCCGGTGTGTATTTATTTTTTATTCGAATACACCAGCTTTGTTTTCTGACGAATCAAAGCCGAAACACTCAGTTGAATCACATCATGGTGTCTCTGAGCCTTCATCTGGTCACCCGGGTAAGAAGCGGCAGGAGACGTGAAGTGTAAGGACAGCGTGCGGTCGGGTGGACATGAATCTGACCTGACTGTTTGGTGGATAACTGAACAGCTCTCCTTTAGGATTCTTCATGGTGCAGGAGATAGAACGATTCATGAGTCGTGTCACTCTGAGCTCCGGAACACTCAGTTTGCCTTTCAACACCGAGTCCTGGATCAGAGGAAAACTGGGAGACCTGGAATCAAGAGTTTATCAAAAATCATGTATCACTGCAAATTAACCGTTAATATCAGTATCATGATCTGAGATGGTTATTATACGGCAATGCTATACTTGGGGATTGGAGAGAAGATACTGAGTCCAGCGCGGAACTTCTTGATGGTTCCTCCTGCTTTAAACCAGCTGTGTCGTTTCTCCTGTTGAGCTTTAAGGAACTCATTGCTGAGATGTTTCCACTGCTGGGATGTAAATGTACTGAGGATCCTTCAGAAAACAACACATTCACATGAGATAATGTTCCTGATAACTCTTTAAGAAACTCTATCACAGACTTACTTCTTCAGCTGAAGACCCAAACTAAAGCCTTCTTTATTGGACGGCTGGAACACATCCACAGAGGGTTCTGTTGAAGAACATCAAGAACTATTGGAGCACAGAACATCTCACCATCATCTCATTTCATGAACGTTTCAGAAACCTGGTCCATCCAGATACTGTGAGAGAGAGAAGCGCAGACGGAGGACGATGGGCTCAGTACGGATCACCTTCCACGCCGTCGCCACCTCTTCCTGCAAACAATCATTTTACTGACATGTCACAATCTGATGGTACTTAACCAGAGTAAACTGTGTTCTCACATCCAGAAAGCTGATGTTGATTTGTAGGTCGATGTCCACATCATCAATCGTGCCATATTCTCTGGGTGAAGATGAAGAGACACGGCGTGAATGTGAATCAGGTGTGAATGCACAGGTCTGGATCATGTGTTTTTGTTTTTACCTGACAGATACAGCGCTGTCTGTATAAATGTCTTTTACAGCCTCAATATCAGCATCAAGCTGAGGGTGACGGTACAGATCAGCTGCACAACTCCCCTACAGGACAACAAAATAAAAGAAGTTAGATACATCTAAGATGGGAGATTTTTTATGTTTCACTTTCAGTCTTTTGACTTTCAGATGAAAATAGTGAGATTTTACCTGAATGCCGTAGAGAAACTGTTCAGGTTCATTCTCACCATCAGAGTCCTCATCAGTCCAAATCTGACCTTTAATATCCTGTAACACACAAACATGCACACACACACTTCTTTGTGGATGCTTCAGGGGTCTACTGGACTATTTCAGTGTTTAGGTGGGCTGAAATCTCCTCATTTGTTCATAGTTTTTACAAGATGACAGCATTATGTCACACAATCTGTTCATGCTGGCATCAGTCCGATTCTACCGCCAACTAAAAGAGGAATTACACCACAAACACTAGAGTTTGACTGGACACCATCAACAATCGTTTTTATTTTCTGGCACAGGGGTTTTAAACACTGGGGCTCTAATTCTTTCTAAGGGTCCTGAGAAAATCTTAAAGAAATAAAAAGACAATGTTGATTGCATACGGTCACATTATTTTTTTATTTATAAATGTTGATCAATTTAACATAATTTCTCACTGCAGTCATGTTTATCAGGCATACCGTAAGCAGTATTCTTCGTAAAGATGAACATTTCTACAAAACAGGTTCAGGTTCATACAACCAACAATAATTTGGGAATTATTTAATATCGTATTTTATTATATTCTCCTACTTAAAATGTATCTTACATCCTGTAGTTAAAATGCTTTTATAAAATAAATATATAGAAAAAGGGTCCTAACATTATATGCTGGGGTCCTTGGCATGGTAAAATTTGAAGAGCCCTGACCTACACAACATAATAGCTTTCGAGCACAAGAGTTTCCTGAGCAGTTTAGATCAGTCGTGACTCAGAGAGGTCTCAGATCAGCATGTCTGTGAGGTTGAACACTCACCATTGGCTCTGGTGTTTCACAGACGGGTTTCAGACAGCATGAAGCTCCTGTGATCCATTTCCCATCAGCATCACAACCGAACCTCGCATCTGCAAATTTACACGCCACTTTCTGTAAACAAAATAGAAAATCCAGCTCTCTATATTAGCACAAAGCCATGAGAAAACTACTGATAATACAACTAAACATCCTTATGTAACAAACTAAATACATTAATAAAATCATCCAGCAGTAAATCATTTACAGACATGACTGATCCTCAAATCAGACTTCTTAAATGCCTTCCAAGCTCTTTTCTCCTGACGTTCCAGTGGATAAAAATATCCTGCACTCACATTGAAAGATAAATCCAAGACTTGTCTATAGACATTTCAGTTGATTTGGTAGTGGGTTAGTCAACATAGCAACCCCCCTAAATAGTAAGCAGCCGTCCAACCACCACCATCAACAACAAGAAGCAGAATCATCAGAAAATCTGTTCCTAAAGCTGGACTGTGTTTTAGCTCAGTGCCATCCTGTTCCTTCTCTTCTCCTCCACATCACTGCTGTGTATCCTAGCAACAAGCCTTCATCCAGCACGTCATCACTTCATGTGTGTATGTATGCTATAGAAATGAGATTACATCAGAGGCAGAAAACTGTAATTTTTACAAATTAAAAAATGCGAAAGACAAAATCGAATAAATGGTGAATCTGCTTCATATGCAATCTTTCTGAATCCATGGGTTTTCTCTGTACATGTACATTTATTTCTCTGGATAAAAGCCATTTTGTGTCTAACACAATTTCTCATCCACAACCTGTGTGTGTGTGTGTGTGTGTGTGTGTGTGTGTGTGTGTGTGTGTGTGTGTGTGTGTGTGTGTGTGTGTGTGTGTGTGTGTGTGTGTGTGTGTGTGTAAAACCTAGAAATAAAATCATAACCATCCTCACAAATCTTTTCTCAAACATTTAAAAAGATAGTTAATCTAAAAAACATATCTGACACCATTTATTCCCCCTAAGGTGGAAGAAAACATTGTTTAGTTAACGACATTCTACAAAATATCTTATTTTTTGCTCTGAAGAATAAACAACTCATGCAGGATTGAGATTAAATGATGACAGATTTTTTGTATGTGAACTATTCTTTAAAGAGCAGATGCATGATGCCAAAACTCATAAACATATACATAAATCACAATCTTTATATATCAAATGAGAATAGCTAAATGTAAATATAAGAAAATCAAAGTTAAAAATGTGTTCTTAATAGTGATGAGACAGACAGCAGGTTAAAATGGTCAATGTTCTTCTTAAAATGGCTGATGGATCAATTACTACAGTACTTACATTCAAATTCCTTCTTATAATCTCACAGACCCCCCCCCCTGGGGTCACAGCACATACCGATGCTGAAATAAAACACAGACGACCAGCATCCATAACAAGCACCCCCCCCCTCCTCTCCTCTCCTCCATCTGTATGTCTCACCTTCAGAGAAGATGCAGCAGAGACTGCCAGACTCTCCCTCAACACATCCAGCACTGCCAGGAATGATGCTGTTAATATCACCAACTAAAGATCTAATAACAGTCATCCATCCTAAAGATCAGCATCTCTCTCTCTCTCTGCTGTGTTTATCATTGCAGATCTCAGTCCAGTGCCGTCTTATTTTTGCCTGACAACACACTGAACTGAGCATGCTCAGTGAGAGCCTTCAGAATGAGTCATGTGACCTACAGCTGATGAGAGAGAGAGAGAGAGAGAGAGAGAGAGAGACAGAGAGAGAGAGACCAGAGAGAGAGAGAGACCAGAGAGAGACCAGAGAGAGAGAGAGACCAGAGAGAGACCAGAGAGAGAGAGAGACCAGAGAGAGACCAGAGAGAGACCAGAG
>JAWHQN010000154.1:1906542-1922173 GCA_033220385.1 Triplophysa yarkandensis | reverse complement strand
ACCAGAGACGAGGAGAGAGAGAGAGAGAGAGAGAGAGAGAGAGAGAGAGAGACCAGAGAGACCAGAGAGACCAGAGAGAGAGAGAGAGAGAGAGAGAGAGACCAGAGAGAGAGAGACCAGAGAGAGAGAGACCAGAGAGAGACCAGAGAGAGAGAGACCAGAGAGAGAGAGACCAGAGAGAGAGAGAGAGACCAGAGAAAGAGAGACCAGAGAGAGAGAGACCAGAGAGAGAGAGAGAGACCAGAGAGAGAGAGACCAGAGAGAGAGAGAGAGAGAGACCAGAGAGAGGAGAGACAGAGAGAGAGAGACAGAGAAGAGAGAGAGAGACCAGAGAGAGAGGAGAGAGAAAGAGAGACAGAGAGAGAGAGACCAGAGAGAGAGAGACCAGAGAGAGAGAAGAGAGACCAGAGAGAGAGAGACCAGAGAGAGAGAGAGAGAGAGAGAGAGACAATTAAATCACAAAAACATGATTTAATTGTAATATAAATTAACTATATCAACAATATTACTTTAGTTAAACTGTGTTAAATAATTCAGCCACATTTCCCTTCAATAATAATTCATCTGATTACATCTACACAATTCTATTATCTATTAATAAGAAAGATATACAACATTGAGAAAATATAATCTCAAAATAGTAAAACTAAACTTTTTTAGTATTAATGCAGATAGTTCATCTTTTTATAAAATCACTTCTTATATAAAACACAAATGTGTGACACAACTCTCATGTTAATAATTTTCACTGAACACATTTTTATTTATGACACTTTGTGTCACTCCAGCGCCACCTGCTGCCAGTAGTGCGTCACTACACAGCTCTATTTAATCCTTATGTTGTTGTGTACTTAGATGTTTACACAATTATAAACCTGATAATTAATAATGTCAGATATATAAAGCACTTTTTCTTTTAACAAAATTACGAATAAAATATTTAATACTTTTTGATTAACTTTTAAAATATGAGCTACACATTTATTGTAGCAGAGAAATGAAAAACAGTCAACACACTAAAAATCTAATAAGAATAAATTAATCATAAACATCAAATAAAATGACCAGTTAACTAGTGACAAAATCCCGATGAACAAGATAAAAGATTTCAAATGAGAGTAAACTAAGAAATAAATCTTTTTTTAATAACTCACAAAAGATGAAAAATACCACAAAGGTTTAAGGTAATATGAAATCCTTTATCAGATTAACAAAATGACAAAGCTGTTAAATAAACAAAGAAATAAATTCACAATCAGTTTTGATTTATTTTTATTGGAGGCCCCTAATACAACAGAAACTGTAAAAATAGACAAAAAGAAATATGAGAGAGAGAGAACATGTGCTGTTCTTGCATGTATCACACAGATAATCTTACACTCACACTCTCACATATGCATACGCACACACACGCACACTCACACATGCACAAAGTTGAATATTAAATGATAATGGTCGTAACATACATGTGTAAATTTATATATATTTATTTTACTTTCTCTCAGTCATTTCTCAAGTGTACAGAAAACAACACAAATAAACTTCATTCATTTGATGAAGCTCTGCAGAGAGACAAACAAGTGTAAGCTGCAAATACAAAAAACATCGTCTTGTGTCGTCGATGAGCAAAGAGATGTGGTGGAGAGAGAGAAAGACAGTCTAGCTTTGCTGTTTACGCTGGCTCAGTGCGATCATCAGATCATTCTTAAGGGCCTCCTTCTGAGATTTATCAGCCAGCGTTTGAACACTCCTGAAAATACAAAAATAAAAACATCACACACAAAGATCAGACACACAACACAGACTCAACACGCTCATGTCATAGTTAAACTCTTGTTTCTTTAGACCAGGGTGTGAGACCTGTTTCACCAAAGATGTTTAAAGGTGTCATTCATCACGATTGCATCTTTCAAACTTTAGATAGTGTCTAATGTTGTTGTAAGGGTATTAATAATATCTTCAAAATTATAAAGCTCAAAGTTTAATGCCAAGCAAGATATTTTATTTAACTGAAATCTGCCATAAAAAACCCTCTAGTTCCTGCATAAGTGACATCACAATCACCGTTAAACTCCGCCCACAGAACACACAAAAAGGGGGCGTGGTCTTATTGTCCTCCCACATAATTGTAGCACTTTGAGATTTGTTTCAAATGTAAAGTGCATTACAAATAAAATTTATTATTATATAAATATTATTATTATAAGAGAGGAAGAGTAACGGTATACAGATAAGTACATTTTGTGAAAAAAAAAAAACAGGTTATTTTTACATGCAAAACATGAACACATGTTATAATGCACGCTGTAAAAACAATCAAAGATTAAAAAAACTAAGAACGGAACCTTTAAGTGTTATAAAAACATGACTCAAAATGACACAGACAACTGAAAAACAGACACAAAACAACCAGGAAATTACTTCAATACTTATAAACGGTAATATGCCATACGTTTAAAAAAAAAAACCATTTCGCTTATTGCCAATATTGAATCCTTTACTGATTTTGGATTGTTGACTTCAGATCCAACACAGGTTTGTGAACACACACTCATAAGGCACCTGCATGCAGTTAAACACATCACGCTCACGCTGTGCTTCTATACCTCTGACCCTAGTCAATGTAGATCTGACGCTGAGTCAGAACCTGAGACAGCTCCCGCTGCAACTGACGGTACTTTTGATTATCAGGAAGAGACTCAATAGATCTGCAGCCCACGCACACACAGAGAGAGAGGAAAGAGCAATGAAAAACATCAAAACAAAATGTGTGAAGACATAACAGACAGAGAGAGACAGCAGGAGAGAAAGACACAACAAGAGAGACAGTGAGAGAGAAAGACAGCGAGAAATAGAGGGACAGCAAATAAAGAGAGAGAGACAGCGAATAAAGAGAGAGAGAGACAGCGAGAAATAAAGAGAAACAGCAAGAAATAGAGAGAGACAGCGAGAAATAAAGAGAAACAGCAAGAAATAGAGAGAGACAGCGAATAAAGAGAGAGAGAGACAGCGAGAAATAAAGAGAAACAGCAAGAAATAGAGAGAGACAGCGAATAAAGAGAGAGAGAGACAGCGAGAAATAAAGAGAAACAGCAAGAAATAGAGAGAGACAGCGAGAAATAAAGAGAAACAGCAAGAAATAGAGAGAGACAGCGAATAAAGAGAGAGAGAGAGACAGCGAGAAATAAAGAGAAACAGCAAGAAATAGAGAGAGACAGCGAATAAAGACAGAGAGAGAGACAGCGAGAAATAAAGAGAAACAGCAAGAAATAGAGAGAGACAGCGAATAAAGAGAGAGAGAGACAGCGAGAAATAGAGAGAGACAGCGAATTAAGAGAAAGAGAGACAGCGAGAAATAGAGAGACAATGAATAAAGAGAAAGAGAGACAGCGAGAAATAGAGAGAGACAGCGAATTAAGAGAAAGAGAGACAGCGAGAAATAGAGAGACAATGAATTAAGAGAAAGAGAGACAGCAGAAATAGAGAGACAATGAATAAAGAGAAAGAGAAACAGCAAGAAATAGAGAGAGACAGCGAGAAATAGAAAGAGACAGCGAATAAAGAGAGAGACAGAGAAAAAGAGAGAGAGACAGCGAGAAATAAAGAGAAACAGCAAGAAATAGAGAGAGACAGCGAATAAAGAGAAAGAGAGACAGCGAGAAATAGAGAGAGACAGCGAGAAATAGAGAGAGACAGCGAATAAAGAGAGAGAGAAACAGCAAGAAATAGAGAGAGACAGCGAATTAAGAGAGAGACAGCAGAAATAGAGAGACAATGAATAAAGAGAAAGAGAGACAGCGAGAAATAGAGAGAGACAGCGAATAAAGAGAAAGAGAGACAGCGAATAAAGAGAAACAGCAAGAAATAGAGAGAGACAGCAAATAAAGAGAAAGAGAGACAGCGAGAAATAGAGAGAGACAGCGAATAAAGAGAGAGACAGAGAAAAAGAGAGAGACAGCAAATAAAGAGAGAGAGAGAGACAGCGAGAAATAGAGAGAAACAGCAAGAAATAGAGAGAGACAGCGAATAAAGACAGAGAGAGACAGCGAGAAATAGAGAGAGACAGCAAGAAATAGAGAGAGACAGCGAGAAATAAAGAGAAACAGCAAGAAATAGAGAGAGACAGCAAGAAATAGAGAGAGACAGCGAATAAAGAGAGAGAGAGACAGCGAGAAATAGAGAGAAACAGCAAGAAATAGAGAGAGACAGCAAGAAATAGAGAGAGACAGCGAATAAAGACAGAGAGAGACAGCGAGAAATAGAGAGAAACAGCAAGAAATAGAGAGAGACAGCGAGAAATAAAGAGAAACAGCAAGAAATAGAGAGAGACAGCAAGAAATAGAGAGAGACAGCGAATAAAGAGAGAGAGAGACAGCGAGAAATAGAGAGAAACAGCAAGAAATAGAGAGAGACAGCGAATAAAGACAGAGAGAGACAGCGAGAAATAGAGAGAGACAGCAAGAAATAGAGAGAAACAGCGAATAAAGACAGAGAGAGACAGCGAGAAATAGAGAGAAACAGCAAGAAATAGAGAGAGACAGCGAGAAATAAAGAGAAACAGCAAGAAATAGAGAGAGACAGCAAGAAATAGAGAGAGACAGCGAATAAAGAGAAAGAGAGACAGCGAGAAATAGAGAGAGACAGCGAGAAATAGAGAGAGACAGCGAGAAATAGAGAGAGACAGCGAATAAAGAGAGAGAGAAACAGCAAGAAATAGAGAGAGACAGCGAATTAAGAGAAAGAGAGACAGCAGAAATAGAGAGACAATGAATAAAGAGAAAGAGAGACAGCGAGAAATAGAGAGAGACAGCGAATAAAGAGAAAGAGAGACAGCGAATAAAGAGAAACAGCAAGAAATAGAGAGAGACAGCAAATAAAGAGAAAGAGAGACAGCGAGAAATAGAGAGAGACAGCGAATAAAGAGAGAGACAGAGAAAAAGAGAGAGACAGCAAATAAAGAGAGAGAGAAACAGCGAGAAACAGCAAGAAATAGAGAGAGACAGCGAATAAAGACAGAGAGAGACAGCGAGAAATAGAGAGAAACAGCAAGAAATAGAGAGAGACAGCGAGAAATAAAGAGAAACAGCAAGAAATAGAGAGAGACAGCAAGAAATAGAGAGAGACAGCGAATAAAGAGAGAGAGAGACAGCGAGAAATAGAGAGAGACAGCAAGAAATAGAGAGAGACAGCGAATAAAGAGAAAGAGAGACACCGAGAAATAGAGAGAGACAGCGAATAAAGAGAAAGAGAGACATCGAGAAATAGAGAGAGACAGCAAATAAAGAGAAAGAGAGACAGCGAGAAATAGAGAGAGACAGCAAATAAAGAGAAAGAGAGACACCGAGAAATAGAGAGAAACAGCAAATAAAGAGAAAGAGAGACAGCGAGAAATAGAGAGAGACAGCGAATAAAGAGAAAGAGAGACAGCGAGAAATAGAGAGAAACAGCAAATAAAGAGAAAGAGAGACAGCGAGAAATAGAGAGAGACAGTGAATAAAGAGAAAGAGAGACAGCGAGAAATAGAGAGAGACAGCGAATAAAGAGAAAGAGAGACAGCGAGAAATAGAGAGAGACAGCGAATAAAGAGAAACAGCAAGAAATAGAGAGAGAAAGAGCAAATAAAGAGAAAGAGAGACAGCGAGAAATAGAGAGAGACAGCGAATAAAGAGAAAGAGAGACAGCGAGAAATAGAGAGAGACAGCGAATAAAGAGAAAGAGAGACAGCGAGAAATAGAGAGAGACAGCGAATAAAGAGAAAGAGAGACAGCGAGAAATAGAGAGAAACAGCAAATAAAGAGAAAGAGAGACAGCGAGAAATAGAGAGAGACAGCGAATAAAGAGAAAGAGAGACAGCGAGAAATAGAGAGAGACAGCGAATAAAGAGAAAGAGAGACAGCGAGAAATAGAGAGAAACAGCAAATAAAGAGAAAGAGAGACAGCGAGAAATAGAGAGAGACAGCAAGAAATAGAGAGAGACAGCGAATAAAGAGAAAGAGAGACAGCGAGAAATAGAGAGAGACAGCGAGAAATAGAGAGAGACAGCGAGAAATAGAGAGAGACAGCGAGAAATAGAGAGAAACAGCAAATAAAGAGAAAGAGAGACAGCGAGAAATAGAGAGAGACAGCGAGAAATAGAGAGAGACAGCGAGAAATAGAGAGAGACAGCGAATAAAGAGAAAGAGAGACAGCGAAAAATAGAGAGAAACAGCAAGAAATAGAGAGAGACAGCGAATAAAGAGAAAGAGAGACAGCGAGAAATAGAGAGAGACAGCGAGAAATAGAGAGAGACAGCGAATAAAGAGAAAGAAAGACAGCGAGAAATAGAGAGAAACAGCAAGAAATAGAGAGAGACAGCGAATAAAGAGAAAGAAAGACAGCGAGAAATAGAGAGAAACAGCGAGAAATAAAGAGAAAGAGAGATCAAGAGAAAAAGACTAGGAATTGCAATGAAATGATGGGACTGAGGATTCAGGAAGCCCTTTGTAGCATTGGGAGAAATCAGTCTGATCAATATTTCTTAATTGATCAATCATCAGTTCTAGCGATTAATGAATTCATATAATTGATTCACAGCAATGAACTTCAGATATCATGTGATTAGCTGTAGGTCAAGTAGGAAAGCAGTTTAGTTTCACGATCCAGATACACCTAAAGGAATCGGTAACAGAAATGAACAGAAAAAGAACGAGTAAACATGTCTCATAAACATCTGACAGGAGAATACAACGTCACACACACATCATACCTCAAACCGTTGACAATGTCTTTAGTCTTGCCAAAGTAAATCTCATTCAGGGTTGACCGGATCTTATTTTCCATATCCTGAGACACACAGAAGAACACTTGAGTGAGTCTGACAGCCTCTTAATGTTTTTAAAGAGAAACATACATCTAATATAAAGTCAATCACTGAAGTAAATTTAAACACTGAATGAATAAAAACAGTTCACATGATGTCACAGAACAAGTGTCAAGTTAACCCTGAAATTACCTCCACCAGACGTCCAATGTTGGCAATATGAGGAGAAGATTCTCCAACAGTCTCATCTTTCTCCATCTGAAGAGAGACAGGCAGGCATTGGTCAGATGTTGTCACATGACCTCTCATGAGTATGTGCTTAATCATTTACTGACACTCATGTCATACTGCTAAACATGGACAGAGAGACTCACTGCATGATCAGCCTGTCTCAACACCGACTCACTATATGATTCGTGTGTCTCATTACTGACTCGCTGCATGATCTCTCTGTTTTACTGCATGATCCATGAGAAAGTTTGTCTCATTACTGTCTCACTGCATTATCCGTGAGACAGTCTGTCACATTACTGTATGACTGCATGATCAGTCTGTCTGATTACTGTCTCACTGCATGATCCATCTATCTCATTACGGACTCACTGCATGATCCTTCTGTCTCACTACCGACTCACTTGCATGATCCCTCTGTCTCGTTACTGACTCACTGCATGATCCGTCTGTCTCACTACCGACTCACTGCATGATCCGTCTGTCTCACTACCGACTCACTGCATGATCCATCTATCTCATTACGGACTCACTGCATGATCCTTCTGTCTCACTACCGACTCACTTGCATGATCTGTCTGTCTCGTTACTGACTCACTGCATGATCCGTCTGTCTCACTACCGACTCACTGCATGATCCGTCTGTCTCACTACCGACTCACTGCATGATCCGTCTGTCTCACTACCGACTCACTGCATGATCCGTCTGTCTCACTACCGACTCACTGCATGATCCGTCTGTCTCGTTACCGACTCACTGCATGATCCGTCTGTCTCGTTACCGACTCACTGCATGATCCGTCTGTCTCGTTACCGACTCACTGCATGATCCGTCTGTCTCGTTACCGACTCACTGCATGATCCGTCTGTCTCGTTACCGACTCACTGCATGATCCGTCTGTCTCGTTACCGACTCACTGCATGATCCGTCTGTCTCGTTACCGACTCACTGCATGATCCGTCTGTCTCGTTACCGACTCACTGCATGATCCGTCTGTCTCGTTACCGACTCACTGCATGATCCGTCTGTCTCGTTACCGACTCACTGCATGATCCGTCTGTCTCGTTACCGACTCACTGCATGATCCGTCTGTCTCGTTACCGACTCACTGCATGATCCGTCTGTCTCGTTACCGACTCACTGCACGATCCGTCTGTCTCGTTACCGACTCACTGCACGATCCGTCTGTCTCGTTACTGACTCACTGCATGATCCCTCTGTCTCATTACCGACTCATTGCACGATCCGTCTGTCTCGTTACTGACTCACTGCATGATCCCTCTGTCTCATTACCGACTCACTGCATGATCCGTCTGTCTCGTTACTGACTCACTGCATGATCCCTCTGTCTCATTACCGACTCATTGCACGATCCGTCTGTCTCGTTACTGACTCACTGCATGATCCCTCTGTCTCATTACCGACTCACTGCATGATCCCTCTGTCTCATTACCGACTTACTGCATGATCCGTCTGTCTCGTTACTGACTCACTGCATGATCCCTCTGTCTCATTACCGACTTACTGCATGATGCGTCTGTCTCGTTACTGACTCACTGCATGATCCCTCTGTCTCATTACCGACTTACTGCATGATGCGTCTGTCTCGTTACTGACTCACTGCATGATCCCTCTGTCTCATTACCGACTTACTGCATGATCCGTCTGTCTCACTGCATTGTGTCTGTCTGAATTTTTGTCTCGCTATGTCTATCAGTGTGTGTGTGTGTGTGTGTGTGTGTGTGTTTGCGAGACCTGTCTGGTGAGGCTGCCGCCCAGGTTCATGGTTCCTGAGCCAGTTTTGGTGGTTTGCAGCCAAAGCATTACAGTAGACGTGAGTTTGTAATGAGCCGTACGCCCGCTGGATTTCTCCTGAAATAACACCACAAACATTCAGTTTCCAGTGTATCCCATAGAGAATTTATTTGTGGTGTTTGGCAGGGTCAAGTGATGTGAAACAGTACTGAGTGGAGGGGGTGTGGCTTCATGAGCAGGTTTGAAATGACTAATTAAACAAATGTTTGTAAGCATATGATGGTGAATAAAGTTAATTTACAAATAATAATGAATAATATAGAAATCTAGAGGAATGACGGTTAACTTGTGTTTATTATAGGGCTTCCGCTCAAAGCAAAGGTTAGCTTTAGTCACTTTTCATTTTTTTTGTCTGTGCTATCAATTCTCTTCATGACTAAATGAAAGAAAACACAGTTTTTTGTGACAAACAAGCATCTACAAAATTGACATTTGTAAAGTTAAATACTAGGCATCCAGTTTATTTTTCCAGCGATCATACTCAGTTAATAAGTAGAATGAACACATCAGACTTCCTGTCTAATGTCAACATAGCAGAAAAAAGGTCATTTAAAAATGGAGATTCTACAAAATTTCCCTAACGGGTTTGCCAAAGATCATCACTGCCGACGAAACAAAGAGTCCGAGGAACGAACAAAGGATATACTTTTTTCCACAAAGAGTTTATCCATAACTTTCAAGGTAAGTAATGTAGCTAACGTTAGGGAGCAATTAGGCAGCTGCTAGAGATGTCAGCAGCTAGCTGCCTCATGACATTTTGTCATAATTAATCTTCATGTAATAATAATAGTGGTAATCTAAACATAAAACAACAAATGTCAGTTTCCAAACAAGATCAGTAAATAATGGAAATTCACGAAGATCTACCTGGGTGCCATCACCTAGTAGGGTTGCCCGTGTGATTTTTACCTACAGTGATGTCAATAAGTATTTGATCACCCTGTGATTTTGCAAGTTCTCCTGTTTCAGCATAGTTGCAGTTCCACTGTGAGAGACATAAACTAAAAAGAAAAATCCTGAAATCCCATTGTATGATTTTGTTTCAAAATTACTGTGTCAAATAAGTATTTAATCACTTGTTTATCAGTCAGATTTCTGATGGAAAGTTTCCCTGGTTAAGACAGCCCATGGCAAGGCCTGTTTGAAGTTTGACAGGGACCATTTAGATGATCCAGAGGAGTCATGAGAGAAAGTCCTGTGGTCAAATGAGACAAAACTTTTTAATCTTAACTCCATTCACTGTGTTTAGAGGAAGAAGAATGATGAGTCTCATCCCAATAATACCATATCTACAGTGAAGCATGGAGGAAGGAAGTATCAAGCTCTGGGAGTATTTTTCTGCACAGGGGACAGGACGACTGCACTGTATTAAGGAGAGGATGAACAGCACCGTGCATTGTAAGATATTGGGCAAAAACCTCCTTCCCTCAGTCAGATCCTTGGAGATGGGTCGTGGCTGGGTCTTCCAACATGACAATGACCCAAAGCAAATAGCCAAGAAAACCAAGGAATGGCTCTGAAAGAAGCATATCAAGGTTCTGGAGTAGCCTAGCCTGTGTTGCTCAGTGACAGCTCGAACCTTACAGATAAGGGAGAAGACCTGTGTGGAGGAATGGGCCAAATCCCTCCTGCAGTGTGTGCAAACCTGGTCAAGAACTACAGGAACAGTTCCACCTCTGTAATTGTTTATAAAGGCTTCTGTACCAAATATTATTATTTTTGACTCAAGTTATCAAATACTTTTTTGACAGTTATTTTTAAAAGAAGTCTTACGATGTGATTTCTGGATTTTTCTTTTTAGATTCTGTCTGTCACAGTAGAAAATTCTAGAAATCACAGGGTGATCAAAGGCTCATTGACCTCACTTTATGGAAACGCTGTATTCTTTTCAAATATCAAACATAACCAAGTGTGTAAGTATGTTGACCCGTTGTGTGTCACCTGCACTTCAACCACATGGATGGAGTCCCAGCATCCCTTTATCTTTTTCGAGCCATCTCCCGCTTTCTTAATGAGGATAACACCAGCAAATCCATGATCCAGATCCCACAGATAGACAGATGAAACCCCTCCCTCAAAATACCTGATAGAAGCACAAGGCGTCAATCACAGGCAGCTGACCAATCACAGCGCTTGCTGTTTGGGTACTCACAGGTCTCTGTATTGGTCGAAGGCGTTGTTGGCCTCCACCTCAAGCTTACGGAGGCGAGCGGATGGCATGGCTCCATCATCTATGGGAGGCTCATATTTATTACTCCAGGGGGATCTGATATGACACACAAGACACACATGACACAACTGTTCACATAACACAAACATTTGTAGATAATGACATCAGCGGTGTGATGTTCTAACCTGTAGGAGTCACCATCACGATTATAATCACACAACAGATAATCTTTTCCCACCACTTTATCACGAGCGATCTTTAGAGGCTGATCCACAGACGACAGGAGATCTTCACACAGACTGGGTACCTGCACACACACACACACACACACACACGAAATGAACATCCCGCTGTGGAGGAAGTCAACTCTTTGTGCATCACACACAGAGAAGTCATGTCCTGCTCATTAAATGTGTGTAACTGTAAAACTCGCTTGCCCCCGCTGAGTGACTGACACACACACTAACAATACATAACAACCACAACACCAGAGTGTGTGTGTGTGTGTGTGTGTGTGTGTGTGTGTGTGTGTGAATGAATTAACGTTAATGAGAGCAAGAACTCCTCAGCATCTAAGGGAACGATGTATAAACAAACACAACCTCATGCTTTAACTATAGATACAGGAACCGCTTTCAGAACAACACAGTGTGTTCTTCGGAGATCACACACAAATAAAACGTTTTTATGTGTATTGTGCATTTACAGAATCACACAACACACATACACACACTCACCAGGTCGATGAGGTCACTGAGGTTCTTCTCAATCTGTTGTGGAGGCAAACGCCTCATGAGGTCCAGAGCACAATCCAACTGCTGGTCATTCTGTACAAACACACAAACAGAACATAAGTCAACACAGACATCCGTCAACAATAACACACATAAAAATGTCTTAAAGCCGTTGTGTATGTCTTCATCACACACACGCACACGCACACACACACACACACACACACACACGAGACCAATGGCTAAACCCAAACACAACCCCTCTCTTCTCAACAACACCTCCTGACGTGTGTGTGTGTGTGTGCGCGCGCGCGTGTGAGTGAGAGAGGGGTCAAAGGGCAGATGAAGAGGTGACCTGAGACTGAAACCACCTGTTCTGAGTCTGTTACATGCAAACTCTCTGGAGTGTGTGTGTGTGTGTGTGTGTCACATCGGCAGATGTAAATATGAGGTGTTACTGATGGAGAGAGGACAGAAATTCACTGTTAAAGCACAAATATTTGTGTTGTGCGTGGAGTTGAGGACACATTGTGTGTTTAACAGCACATCACAACACTACAGCTCAAAGAAACACACATGACACACAACTCATCTCTATAAGAAATACTGCATGGAAATGTCAAGAGTATTTAATCACATTTCTACAATCCTGACACACAACACTACACAACACTAGACAGACAATAACACGATTGATAGTGATTACATTTATTTGCACAATATTGTTATTGTGAGTCTTTCAAATCAAGATTCAGATACTGTAACACAACTTTACTTAGAACGTGTCAACAAAAACTGATGCTGAAGATGAACGTATTGAACAACTTTAACACAATCAATGAATGAAGCACAACATGACAACTGTGTTTTTGGATACATCTGACTCATAACACAACACAACACACAACACCCAAACAACCACACAAATCTCAACACATGAAACAATCAGTTGTGTGTTTGTAATGCAGATATTGCTTACTGTGTGTGCAATATTGTGTAGTTCAAAAGTGTGTTATAGTGTGTCTTTATAAAGTTAATGTGTGACTTGCTGACTGTAGTGTGTATTAGATTGTGTGTTGTTGTAAGTGCAGTGTTTGTGTGTGTGTGTGATGTATGTGTATCTGTATAGAGTGTGTGTGTGTGTGTGTGTGTGTGTGTGTGTGTGTGTGTGTGTTGTGTATGTATGATGTATGTGTCTCTGTATAGAGTGTGTATGTGTGTGTGTTGTGCATGTATAGAGTGAGTTGTGTATCGGTGTGTGTTGTGTATGTATAGAATGAGGTGTGTATCTGGGTGTGTGTGTTTGCATAGTGTATGTTGTGTATCTGTGTGTGTCAGTGTGTATATAGTGTCTGTGTGTGTGTCAGTGTGTATATAGTGTCTGTGTGTGTATACTGTGTATATAGTGTGTGTGTGTGTATACTGTGTATATAGTGTGTGTGTGTGTATACTGTGTATATAGTGTGTGTGTGTGTATACTGTGTATATAGTGTGTGTGTGTGTATACTGTGTATATAGTGTGTGTGTGTATACTGTGTATATAGTGTGTGTGTGTGTGTGTATACTGTGTATATAGTGTGTGTGTGTGTGTATACTGTGTATATAGTGTGTGTGTGTGTATACTGTGTATATAGTGTGTGTGTGTGTATACTGTGTATATAGTGTGTGTGTGTGTATACTGTGTATATAGTGTGTGTGTGTGTGTATACTGTGTATATAGTGTGTGTGTGTGTGTATACTGTGTATATAGTGTGTGTGTGTGTGTATACTGTGTATATAGTGTGTGTGTGTGTATACTGTGTATATAGTGTGTGTGTGTGTATACTGTGTATATAGTGTGTGTGTATAGTGTGTGTGTGTGTATACTGTGTATATAGTGTGTGTGTGTGTGTATAAAGTGAGTGTGTGTGTGTATAAAGTGAGTGTGTGTGTGTGTGTCAGTGTGTATAAAGTGAGTGTGTGTGTGTATATAGTGTGTGTGTGTGTGTGTGTGTGTGCGTGTCAGTGTGTATATAGTGTGTGTGCGTGTCAGTGTGTATATAGTGTGTGTGTGTGTGTGTGTATATATAGTGTGTGTGTGTATATAGTGTGTGTGTGTGTGTGTGTATATAGTGTGTGCGTGTCAGGTTCTGGGAAGCGCTGCTCGTCTTCTCCTAAAACGGTCATGGTTCCGGAGGGTTCGGTTGCTTCTCTTACCATGTCTGCGGTGTCTGCGGGTTCGAGTCTGCGGTGGACTGTGGTTCGGTTCGGTGGTCGCGAGTGTTTTTGTGTAAACGGCCGCGGTTCGGATCGACTCTGTGACGGAACCCAGCCCTGTCAGCGCTTTACTTCCTCATCCGGGACACCGAGGGGGGAGGGGCGAGCACACCACACACGCTTGCGCATCCGGGTCATTCCGCTGCTAAACTAACGGACCAATCAGCGGCGCTCCAGTAAGGCATGACCAAATATAGATGAAGAGGGGCGTGGCTCTCAAACTGACGGCAGGGGGCGACAGACAGCACCTGTGAGTTACAGATAATTAATATTAAAGATTTATATCAATATAAACATTCTTTACTGTGTGTTCTGACTTTAGTCTAGATATAAAACAAGAGACATGCAAGGCTGATTTTAAATATTTTAATATACAAACACAACGTTTAAAAATCAAGTATTATAATAATAATAATACAAATGAACAATAATATAATACTTTATTATTTTAGAGAGAAAGAATAGTCTGTGTAAAATGATGTGTAAGTATTTATACAATGTATGTAATATAATATAGTATTTATTTATAGTGAGTGATGTAAGAGCAGGAGTGCTGGTGTGGTTTTGAGTGTACTGAACTCTGTTCCATCATGAGAAGAACCAGCAGCACTCTCCTTCACCTTCAATATCACGTTTCAGAAGAACTCTTGAGCAGGACACCGTTGACCCCAAGTGCTGCCCGAGCGACACAACACCTGTGTGTGTTCACAGTGTGTGTGTTCACTTACTGTGTGTGTTCACAGTGTGTGTGTTCACTTACTGTGTGTGTTCACAGTGTGTGTGTTCACTTACTGTGTGTGTTCACAGTGTGTGTGTTCACTTACTGTGTGTGTTCACAGTGTGTGTGTTCACTTACTGTGTGTGTTCACAGTGTGTGTGTTCACTTACTGTGTGTGTTCACAGTGTGTGTGTTCACTTACTGTGTGTGTTCACAGTGTGTGTGTGTTCACTTACTGTATGTGTGTGTGTTCACAGTGTGTGTGTTCACTTACTGTATGTGTTCACAGTGTGTGTGTTCACTTACTGTATGTGTGTGTGTTCACAGTGTGTGTGTTCACTTACTGTGTGTGTTCACTTACTGTGTGTGTTCACAGTGTGTGTGTTCACTTACTGTATGTGTGTGTGTTCACAGTGTGTGTGTTCACTTACTGTATGTGTTCACAGTGTGTGTGTTCACTTACTGTATGTGTGTGTGTTCACAGTGTGTGTGTTCACAGTGTGTGTGTTCACAGTGTGTGTGTTCACTTACTGTGTGTGTTCACAGTGTGTGTGTTCACTTACTGTGTGTGTTCACAGTGTGCATGTTCACTTACTGTGTGTGTTCACTTACTGTGTGTGTTCTCTTACTGTGTGTGTTCACAGTGTGCATGTGTGTGTTTTCACTTACTGTTTGTGTGTGTGTAACTGTTCACAGTAAGCGTATGTGTGTGTGTCTATTCACAGTGTGTGTGTGTGTGTGTGTGTGTGTGTGTGTGTGTGTGTCTGTGTTCACAGTGTGTGTTAGTGTATCTGTTCACAGTAAGCGTATGTGTATGTGTGTGTGTGTCTGTTCACAGTGTGTGTGTGTGTGTGTGTGTGTGTGTGTGTATGTGTTTGTGTTCCAATGGGTGTCTTGTTCACAGTGT
>JAWHQN010000154.1:1886992-1898542 GCA_033220385.1 Triplophysa yarkandensis | reverse complement strand
ACAATACTGACATATAACATACGGCAACATTAATCTCATTATATTTGCAAATATGAAATATTTTGTATTTGTGAATGTGAGAAACCTAATTTACCCTAAATCTACTGTAAGAAAATAATCTTTTAAATAAATATGACACTTTTGATATGTATTTTTATACAGAAAATCTAGATTGATGGACAACAAAATGATTTTATGTTAAAAAGTGTTTTCTTTGATTCATCAGGTTCCCATAATAAACATCCAAATGAAGATAATTCCAGCACTTTGCACATTTATTGGAGTTGTATTTACATGTACCAGTTACTTCAGAATCATATTGACTGGCGGCGTTGGGAAAAACGGATCCACTATAGCAGTACGTACAGAAATATATAATCCAAAATGTATAATCCAGTGCCATCTGAACAGCGTGTGTGTGTGTGTTTCAGGGTACCAGTGTGTTATCTCCGGTCCTGCACATCGGCTCCGTCATCATCCTGGCCATGATGATTTATAAGAAATCTGCCGTGCAACTCTTTGAGAAACACCCGTGTCTTTATATTCTGACTTTTGGTTTCGTGTCTGCTAAGATCACTAACAAACTAGTGGTGAGTAAGCGACTCGGAGCGATCCTGTCACGTGTGTTTTCACATGCTTAAACCGGCTCATGTGTTCTGCAGGTCGCTCACATGACCAAGAGTGAAATGAACCTTCATGATGTGGCGTTTCTGGGCCCTGGTCTGTTATTTCTGGATCAATACTTCAACAGCTTCATCGATGAATATCTGGTGTTATGGATTTCTCTGGTAAGGTTTGTTACTGGTTTATTCGTTCTAATATTCTTGCATCTATAATTGATTTTCTCGGTTTCTTCGTCAGATTCTGTCTCTGTTGGATCTGGTGCGTTACTGCATCAGCGTGTGTAATGAGATCGCCTCTCACCTGCACATCTGCGTCTTTAAGATCAAACTCCAGAGCTCCTTGCCCACGGAGTGACCTCTGACCCCTCACTCTTGACATCATCCCTCTGCACTTTCACCCTGTCAATGAACATCTGCCTAAGACTAAACCATGGATGAGATTTTTGAACAAAAGAACAAAGTATCAAATGTGTGAACAAACAGAATTTCAGCCCAGGTTCACTTTTCTTTTGATTATGTTTGTTTCTCAAGCGTTTGTAGTTGTGAATTACCCATGATGCATTGCTGGGACGGGATGTGTACGTTGGTTTTATGGCTGCATGGACTCCTCTTCTTCCATACGTGTTTAAAGGAGTTTAGATCAATAGTTATTTCTCACTTTCTGAACTGCTGCTAATATTACGTGCTGGTCGTGAGATGTTTGGCTCTCAATCTGTTAATATTTTTATTTCTCTTTCGTTTGAGCAGCTCTACAGTTCATGTTTGATGAATCCGGTCCGATTTACTGTATGTCTATTATTCGACATGGGCTTTTAGATATAAGGCACTTAATTTATTTCTTTGTTAATGAATCGCAGCAGATACTTGTCATAGTGTGTTATATTAATTCTAAAAACCGAAAAGAAAGGCCAGACTGAGATCAGGTTGGCATTGGGATAAAACGATCGTTAAACACATTTCCTCCCCAACTTCATCACTGTGTTCATTTCTCAGAAACGTGTGATCGGGGTGCAATACGACATTTGATGGATTGTGAATCAGCATTCATAATGCCAAGAATGATTGTTCCATCTGACAAAACATTGTAAAGTATTTAATCATGTAATCTTTATTCTGTAACATGGATGTATAGAAATCAAACTTCCAGAAATGATATCGGCTGAAGTTATGTGCTGTATTTCTTTATAAACTTTATTTAGATTTGCCTTAAACATTAAGAATGTGAAGATATTTCCGTGTAAGTTTGCTGGACGCGGTTTCCTAAAGTTTGATATGTTGTCATGAAAAATAAGAACATTAGCATCCGATGAAGAATGACTGAAATTAACTTTGTTCTGTTAGTTTGACTCAAACACACTGCTTATTTTACTCAAAAGTGTCATTTAATGAAACTATTTCCTGTTACTCATTTTTAAAGTAAATAAGTTTGTTGTTTTCATCTCTAAAAGTTTGAATTCCCCCTCAGTTCAAAGTTTTCATTCTTTTCTTGAACTTTTCATGTTGCCAAATCTCTTTCAGTGATCATGTTTAGTGTCATAGGACTCTTATTATAGAGGAACTTGTACAGAACTGTGGATTTGATTTTTGAATTAAATAAAGATTGCTATATTTATGATAACTGGTGTTTATTTGTGATTTAAACTTGCCAAACAATATTTACTTAATTTATTGTTATTGATCAATATGTTCGATTTTAATACCATTTTACACTTTTGAATTTAAACCAATTCGGGGATTTTTCAGCGCGCTGGCAACCCGCAGATGAGCGCCACTTCCGGGTCTGTCTGCGCGAGGGTCTCGTGACGCTTCCCGGAAGTAACGGAAGACAAAACGGCACCGAAAAGAGATTTTGATGAGAAGAAGAAATAAATTATAAACAAGAGTTTACAGATAATTTAACATGGGTCTGTACGCGTTTACTGATCAACAGTTTGACTGACAGGTAGATGTGAATTTAAATAATAATAACAAACTAATAAATCATTATTAATATCTTAAGCAAATATAAATACATCACTCATAACCATACAGGATATTAAAACCTTCATACATAAATTGAATAAATATATAAAGTGCAATATTTTAGGCAAATAAAATACACAAAGTTTAAATACAATAATATTGTATATTAAATAATGTATTTACTATTATGATATATTTATTTATATTTTAATATACACTATAGTATGGATATAATATTTATTCCCACCTGATGAAAATTTAGAATAAATAAATCACAATAAATAATTTTCGAGTGTTGATTTCGAAACAGTTTGTCATGTGTCGACGTCATAAAGGGAAGTGGAAGCACTTCCACATACAGAATGAACCGGAAGTGCCCAGTATACGGTACGTATTAATGTCTGATACGTGACAGGACCGGACTCAGGACATGTGGTGGTTCCAGGAGGGTTTGTGCGCTCTGCCCGCCGCGCTGGTGGTATGGACCGCTGGCACCTTTATCTTCGCTTACATCACAGCCGTCATCCTGAGACACGTGGACCCGCTGGTGCCCTATATAAGGTGAGTGGCACGTGCCCAACGGAGCGAAGGTGTACATTTAAGCATGACCTTTGACCCCGTTCGTCTTACAGCGACACCGGGACAGTTGCTCCGGAGAGATGTGTGTTTGGACTCATGTTGAACGTCTCGGCCTTCTTAGGTAACCCGTGCGGACCCCGACCGTGCTCCTGTGATGTGTGGCGGTGATGTTGATCTCTATATTTTCCTGTAGGTGTGGCTACGATGTACGTGCGCTATAAGCAGCTGCAGGCGCTCGTGGACGTTAGCGACACCCGTCTGCAGGGTCTCAACCGTCTGGGCTTGGCTCTGGGCTGCTTCAGCTCTTTCGGCATGTGTGTGGTGGCCAACTTCCAGGTACGCGAGCGAGGAGACGAAGGAATCCTGGTGGACTTTGACGCATCGTTTACTGTTTGTCTTCACAGAAAACCACTCTGTTCTCGATGCATCTGGTGGGCGCCATTCTGACGTTCGGAGTGGGCGCTCTCTACGTCTTCATCCAGACTCTGCTGTCCTATCACATGCAGCCTCACATCCACAGTAAAAGCGTGTTCTGGACCCGTCTGAGCGTGGGGGTCTGGACTCTAGCCAGCATCATCAGCAGTATCCTTCATAATGAGCTTGAGCAGGGATTCTGATTTCATCACATAAGAGTACGGCTTTCTCCTTGATCCTTCTAGTGTTCGTGTCATCTGTGATCATGTACAGCACCTTGCCTGGAGTCGAAGTCAACAAGAAGTTACACTGGATCCCCGGAGAACCCGTAAGTGTGTGATGTGTGTGTCAGAAGTGTGAGTTTGTGTGTGATCACGTGTGTGTGTGTGTTGACAGGGTTACACTCCGCACATCATCAGCACTATCTCAGAATGGTCTCTGGCTCTGTCGTTCATCAGCTTCTTCCTCACGTACATTAGGGACTTTAAGGTAAAACATCAAACACACATGTGTGCACACGTTGATGAACCTTTGTCATGTGTGTGTGTGTGTGTGTGTGTGTGTGTGTGTGTGTGTGTGTGTGTGTGTGTGCAGAAGATTAATCTGAGGGCGGTGGCAGAGCTTTACAGCGATCATCTGTATCACTCTCCTCATTACCGGGCCGTTCCCCCCCGGACACCCGTGGAGACTTCACCGCTGCTGGCCGGAAGCATCTGACGCTCCAGCAGGGAGCAGCAACACTCAGGATTTACACACATGTGTGTATGACATCACAACTCTCTGTGTTCTCAATTTATACTCCTGATTCAAGATATACTTTTGTTTCAATTGTCATCACGATTTTAACGATCGTTTCGTACCTTTTTAATGTTTTCATTAATGTCATGCAAATGTTTTATATTTTATGTGTTTATACATCATATTATTCAGAAAAACGAGTGTTACTGTAATACTAACAACGTCAAAACACATCCTAATAACCATAAAACATTTGATCATAAAATAATTATAAAATAATTTCAAATGTTTGGCTGATTTGTAAACAGGTGACATCAGCGTTCTCTTAATATATTTTATTACATGAACACAAACATCACAATACAAAATAAACTTCATGGAATATTCACAGACAGTCTGAACTGGGACACATGAATGTGATGATAAAATAAAAAGTCTCATTAAACATTAAACTCAAAATATTCACATTCTCAAATTTGATTCGTGTCAAGAAACACTCAGATAACCTCCCAGAAACGTCTTTCTTTTCTCCTTCTTCCTCTTTTCTTGATACTCCGACACTTTCTTGTGAAAGAATCCTGTTTAGAAACAGCAATGATTTGGTGATTCACCTCATATGATTCAATCGATGGCAGTTAAAACATATTTCTAGAATGTTTAAAGAAACCGACACAATGCAAGGAAATCTCAATGCCATTTAATGCTTCTATTATTCTTATTATTGATTTCTCATCAAAAAATCTTTTTTAATAAGTAATAATGGTTAAAATAAGCAGTCAAATGTAAAGAAATAGCAGATGAACTTTACAATACTTCTAAATAATGTTACATTTAAATAATAGTAGCAATTCTTATCAATAATTAAAATTAAAAAGAAATGATTTCATCCCATTTTCTATAAAACAGCATGTGTACGTTCTAAAATATATTTATGTACATAAATGTGGGTCTTTGAATTTGTCATGAATTTGTTACATGGACACAATTGAAGAATGGTGCTAAAAATATTCTTGTGTCACTTTCGACAGAAATTTAAGTTTCTTTAGTCTCGCTTATAACAGGTTCTGTGGGATTCTTGTTCTTGCTTCGTATCAGTTAACATTAGTTCATGATGTTATCACTTAAAATATGACATCGAAACCATTTTTCTGTGTGTGTGTACCATTGGGATTTGGCTGTGTCTCCTCCTCCTGTATGAACAGATCAAACATCTGCGTCTGGATGAAGAGTTTGACAAAGTCGAGATAAGATTTATTTTCCACGGCTTTAAGGAACGATTTCTTCTGGAAGTGGCGTCCGTCTCCGCAGCGTTTAAAGTGTTGTGAGAAATGACCCACGGTTCTGATGAAGACCAGCAGAAACGCCTCTGACACCAGCCTGTTGAGTTCATCTGTGCCTGACAAACATCACGCAATAACAGGATGACCAAACGCTTTCTCTGGAAACACAATGACCTGTGTGTGCGCGCGTTTAACTTACAGGCATTGTGTTTGCATGATGATAGAGCGAGCAACACTTCCTCCTTGAGTTCATACGGTAAAATAGACTCCTCATCTCCCAACTGAGAGACACGCACATAATCACGATTACACAAAAACAAAAATGATTTCGTGTGTGTGTGTGTGTGTGTGTGTGTGTGTGTGTGTGTGTGTGTGAGAGACTCACTTTTGTGATGAATTTTGTTTTGGCTCCAGTTGACAAATCAACAATCAGTAACTATAAAACACAAACAACAGAGAATAAACGTTCCCTCTTTCTTTATGTGTTAATGTGTTGCGTTGTGTTTTCTAACATCAGTGTGATCCGTGATGAGCTCCAGCATGTTCTTCTGAACACCCAGCAGATACGGCGTCGGGGCCGAACACACATCGATCAGAAGTTTGGGTACAATCGAGATGAATGTGTGCTGCCATATAAAAGGATACAAGAGAGCGGCTACAGCGTGAAGAACCTGAGACAGAATGCTAAACACACACACATTCATTAAAACAGAGATTTGACTTTACTTCTCAATTCTGATTGACTGTTCTGATCACCTGAGCTCCTCTGAGATGAAGATGATCCGTCGTTCCATGACGACAGCAGCGAACACCAGCAGCACGTCTTCATCCGTCAGACAGCAGAAGAGCGTCCGAAAGTCCACGTGTTCCAACCAGGAGTCAGCAGGACGAGTTAAACTGATGACCTGAGATCACATGAGACATGATGAGATGATGTGAGACAGATGGAGCGTCGGATGTCAGCCGTACCTCTGTTCCAAACTCGGGGATGAAGCTGGTGATGCTCACGGTGTTTCCAGGAGCCGGCAGAGGAGATTCTCTCAGACTCTGCATGAACGGATAGATCATGGCCTTCGAGATCTGACGCCTCTTCTCCACCTCATCAAAAATCTACAAACGCATCAAGTGTTCTTCTTTCATGACATGTGACGTTTGACTTATACACAACATGAGTTAAGAAGACTCTTGGAATGTGTTTGTGCAGACGTATGAAACAGAATGTTTGCTGACTCTTTATCAGTCACAATCCCTTTTGGTTTGTGCACATCCTGTCGGTAAAATCCAGAAACTGTTTCACAACACCAACTGAAGCGTGGTATTCACTGTTTACAACAAACACTAATGCACAATACACACACAATAACACAACATGACAAAGTGAGACAACTGCAACATTGCAGCTTTCTGTCAGAAAGATGGACGGAAGAAAAGAGATAAGACAAGATAAGACAAACCGAAGAACAGACAGAATCGTAAACAGACAGAGGAGGAAAAGGAAAAATATGAAAAGAGAGAGAGACAGATGAGTAGAGAGACAGACAGATGAGGAAAAGGAAACATATGAAAAGAGAGACAGACAGATGAGGAGAGACAGACAGAAAAGGAAAAGGAAACAAATGAAAAGAGAGACAGATAGATGAGGAGAGACAGACAGATGAAAAGAGAGACAGACAGATGAGGGAGGGACAGATACAGATGAGGAGAGAGACATACAGATGAAAAGAGAGACAGACAGATGAGTAGAGAGACAGACAGATGAGGAAAAGGAAACATGCAAAGAGAGACAGACAGATGGGGAGAGACAGACAGAAGAGGAAAAGGAAACAAATGAAAAGAGAGACAGATAAATATGGCGAGAGACGGATAGATGAATACAATCATAGACAGACAGATGAGGAAAAAGAGACAGATGAGGAGTGAAACAGGCAGATGAAGAGAGAGACAGGCAGATGAGGAGAGAGACAGACAGATGAGGGAGGGACAGATACAGATGAGGAGAGAGACATACAGATGAGGAGAGAGACAGACAGATGAGGAGAGAGACAGACAAATGAGGAGAGAGAAATACAGATGAGGAGAGAGACAGGCAGATGAGGAGAGAGACAGACAAATGAGGAGAGAGAAATACAGATGAGGAGAGAGACAGGCAGATGAGGAGAGAGACAGACAGATGAGGAGAGAGACAGACAGATGAGGAGAGAGACAGGCAAATGAGGAGAGAGAAATACAGATGAGGAGAGAGACAGACAGATGAGGAGACAGACAGACAGATGAGGAGAGAGACAGACAGATGAGGAGACAGACAGACAGATGAGGAGAGTGAGACAGACAGATGAGGAGAGAGACAAACAGATGAGGAGACAGACGGATGAGACAGAGAGAGACAGAGAGAGCGAGAGATATAGATGAGGAGAGAGACAGGCAGATGAGACAGAGAGAGAGAGAGATACAGATGAGGAGAGAGACAGGCAGATGAGACAGAGAGAGAGAGAGATATAGATGAGGAGAGAGACAGGCAGATGAGGAGACAGACAGAGAGATGAGGAGACAGACAGACAGATGAGGAGAGAGACAGACAGATGAGGAGAGTGAGACAGACAGATGAGGAGAGTGAGACAGACAGATGAGGAGAGAGACAGACAGATGAGGAGAGTGAGACAGACAGATGAGGAGAGAGACAGACAGATGAGGAGAGTGAGACAGACAGATGAGGAGAGTGAGACAGACAGATGTGGAGAGTGAGACAGACCTTTGAGAAGAGTTGGAAGCAGGCCACGTGGCTGATGATGCAATACGCTTCAAGAGTACGAGCCTCTGATCCACAGGGCTGAACAGAAATCATGATAACATATCCCATAATACCAACACAAGAATGTGATTTATACTGGAGACAGAAGAGATATTCACCAGTAATCTTCTGCAGTAACCGTTTCTTCTACTGCCGTCAACTTCAGTCAACACAAATGAGAATGTCTCGCTGTCAAACATTCAGAAACAAGATTCTGTCATTTATCCACTTTCCTGTCACTCATTCTTCAGTGGAGAAGATATTTTGAAGAATGTCTTGGTGGTTTTGTGTGATGTAATGCGAGTCAACAGAGATTATGAACATACTTCAAAATATCTTCTTTGTGTTCTGCAAAAGAAGGGTTTGTGTAAGTTATGGCACATTTGTTTGTCATTGTGTAGTGTGTTGTTGAATCTTCAGTACACAATGACAACACAGTTCAGAAGTGTTGAAGATGACGGAAGAGCTGAAGGAACGCAACACACACACACACACACACACACACACGCGCGGATTTACTAACAATATCTTCTGAACATTAAATCATTCGGATTCTGAAAGTGTTTGTGTGTTTCCGTGTGTGCATACGTGTGTGAGCGTGCATGCATGTGTGTTTGCGTGTGTGCATACGTGTGTGAGCGTGCATGCATGTGTGCGCGTGTGTGTGTACTTGTGTGTGTGTTCGGTGATGTTAATGATAGAGTGCAGACGTGTGAAAATGCATCTGTGGTTTGCATCGAGAAGAAAGCGTGTGCGTTTGTGTGTGTGTGTGCGTTTGTGTGTGCGTTTGTGTGTGTGTGTGTGCGTTTGTGTGTGCGTTTGTGTGTGTGTGTGCGTTTGTGTGTGCGTTTGTGTGTGTGTGTGGGTTTGTGTGTGCGTTTGTGTGTGTGTGTGGGTTTGTGTGTGCGTTTGTGTGTGTGTGTGCGTTTGTGTGTGTGTGTGCGTTTGTGTGTGGGTTTGATTGTTACCTGTGGTATTGTGTGAGAGGAGTCCAGCTGATGCCGTCTGGAAAGCAGAAGAGATGAACAGCTTTCAAGCATCGCTCCTCTTCCTCACGCTGTTGACGACACATTACCTCACGCTACACACACACACACACACACACACACACACTAATGCTACACACACTTATGCATCAGCACACACAATGAGATGTGTGTGTGTATTCTGACCTTTGGGAACTGATATGTGATCTGAGGTTCATAACCCTCTCCATCTCTCCTCTTCTTCAGACTGACCACCAGCAGATACTCAAAGAACTTCTGACCTGTGTGTGTCCTGTCCCGAGCGGACCGCACCGCTGAACTCACCTCCACTGAGTCTGACCCAACCTCTAACACACACACACACACACACACACGCGCACACACACACACACAACCAACACATGGAGTACAAACACACAAAGTCTCTCTCTCAGTGTGTGTGTGTGTGTGTGTGTGTGTGTGTGTGTGTGTGTGTGTGTGTGTGTGTGTGTGTGTGTGTGTGTGTGTGTGTGTGTGTGTGTGTGTGTGTGTGTGTGTGTGTGTCTCACTGGCTCTGTGTAGTTTCTCCTCTAGGTTTGAGAACATTGAGCTGATCTTCTTCATCGCTCTGTCCATCCGACCCACCACAACATCAGCTACAAACACACAAACACACACAGACGCAAACACTTTCATTTTCAAAATGAGGATAAAACAGATCAAACCCACAAAATAACCTGAACACACACACATACACACACACACACACACACACACACACACACACACACTACATATTCAATTGCTAAGAGTTAACACAAAAAGTGTGTGTGTCTGAGAAGGACAAACAATTTGTATTTTATATTTTGTGTGTGTGTGTATTAGTGTGTGTATTAATGAGTGTATATTATTTGTGTGTGTTGTTGTGTGTTGTATATATTATTTGTGTGTGTGTATATTATTTGTGTGCGTATTAGTGTGTGTATATTATTAGTGTGTGTATTAATGAGTGTGTATATTATTTGTGTGTGTTGTTGTGTGTATATCATTTGTATTTGTGTGTGTTGTTGTGTATATAATTTGTGTGTGTTGTTGTGTGTTGTATATATTATTTGATTGTGTGTATTAGTGTGTATATATTATTTGTGTGTGTATATTATTTGTGTGTGTATTAATGTGTATATATTATTTGTGTGTGTATTAGTGTGTATATTATTAGTGTGTGTGTATTATTTGTGTGTGTTGTTGTGTGTGTGTATATTATTAGTTTGTATATATTATTAGTGTGTGTATATTATTAGTGTGTGTATATTATTAGTGTGTATATATTATTAGTGTGTATATATTATTAGTGTGTGTGTATATTATTTGTGTGCGTATTAGTGTGTGTATTATTTGTGTGTGTGTATATTATTTGTGTGTGTATATATTATTTGTGTGTGTGTATATTATTAGTGTGTGTGTATATTATTTGTGTGTGTATATTATTAGTGTGTGTGTATATATTATTAGTGTGTGTATTAGTGTGTGTATTATTTGTGTGTGTGTATATTATTAGTGTGTGTATATTATTAGTGTGTATATATTATTAGTGTGTATATATTATTAGTGTGTATATATTATTAGTGTGTGTATATTATTTGTGTGTGTATTAGTGTGTGTATTATTTGTGTGTGTGTATATTATTTGTGTGTGTATATATTATTTGTGTGTGTGTATATTATTAGTGTGTGTGTATATATTATTTGTGTGTGTGTATATTATTAGTGTGTGTGTATATATTATTTGTGTGTGTGTATATTATTAGTGTGTGTATATTATTAGTGTGTGTTGGATGTTGTGTGTGTTGTGTGTTTAATACTCACAGTTAGATGAAGTGTGTAGCTGCTCTGTGTTGTGTGTCTGATACACAAACTGTCAGTGAAGTTCATCTCGTGTGAACAAACA
The DNA here is from genome assembly GCA_033220385.1 of Triplophysa yarkandensis. Lineage (NCBI taxonomy): Eukaryota > Metazoa > Chordata > Actinopteri > Cypriniformes > Nemacheilidae > Triplophysa > Triplophysa yarkandensis. Next base: position 1,887,246 of record JAWHQN010000154.1, on the reverse strand, counting down.
TGCGTGTGTCGGGTGGGCGGGGCCACTGCTCATAGCCACGCCCACTGACGTGACGCTGGATTATTTGCGTAATTAGTTTGCCGCCCACACACTTTAGTGATATTTACATTATTCAGACTTAACAACATACAGATTAATATTTTATAAATATAAATGTTTCTTAAAGACTGAATGGACATGATTGATTGAGTTCTTGTGTTTGGACTCCATCTAGCGGAAATAGAGGTCATGACCTTTACTCATCAAAGCCAATT
>JAWHQN010000154.1:1876992-1881992 GCA_033220385.1 Triplophysa yarkandensis | reverse complement strand
GTCTGATGTCTAGGAAATACCTTCCAGCGCTGAAGAATTTTCCCTCTCAGTATATTTATGAGCCGTGGAAAGCACCAGAAGATGTTCAGCTCAGCGCCGGCTGTATCATCGGTAAAGAGACGATGAACGTTCACACTTGATCAATGCATTACTGTAACGTCTGTTACAATGATCTGTGTGTGTGTGTGTGTGTGTGTGTGTGTGTGTGTGTGTGTGTGTGTGTGTGTGTGTGTGTGTGTGTGTGTGTGTGTGTGTGTGTGTGTGTGTGTGTGTGTGTGTGTGTGTGTGTGTGTGTGTGTGTAGGTAAAGACTATCCCCGTCCTATGTTGTGTCACACAGAGGCGAGTCAGAAGAATTTGTCTGTGATGCGTCAGATCCACACAGATCAGCAGAAAACAGCACAGCTCACACAAGGTACACACACATTTATTATACTCACCAATCATTCAGTCTGAGCGCTTCTGATCTTCTATTATCAGATGGGTCAGATGATCTGATGGAGGCGGGGCTTAAGCGGGAGCTAAATGAGGAGGAGGAGCTTGTCGAAGGGGCGGAGTTGAACCCTTCATGTGTCAGACATCAGCAAGAGAGGTCATGTGACCTGAAGCACCAATGAGGCGGCGGTGTGTGTTTACATGTCCAGTTGAATATAGAGCTATAGGATGAATACTAATGTAAAGAAATACTTGAGGTTAGTCTGATAATGTCCAGTTGAATATAGAGCTATAGGATGAATACTAATGTAAAGAAATACACGAGGTTAGTCTGATAATGTCCAGTTGAATATAGAGCTATAGGATGAATACTAATGTAAAGAAATACTTGAGGTTAGTCTGATAATGTCCAGTTGAATATAGAGCTATAGGATGAATACTAATGTAAAGAAATACTTGATGTTAGTCTGATAATGTCCAGTTGAATATAGAGCTATAGGATAAATACTAATGTAAAGAAATACTTGAGGTTAGTCTGATAATGTCCAGTTGAATATAGAGCTATAGGATGAATACTAATGTAAAGAAATACACGAGGTTAGTCTGATAATGTCCAGTTGAATATAGAGCTATAGGATGAATACTAATGTAAAGAAATACTTGAGGTTAGTCTGATAATGTCCAGTTGAATATAGAGCTATAGGATGAATACTAATGTAAAGAAATACACGAGGTTAGTCTGATAATGTCCAGTTGAATATAGAGCTATAGGATGAATACTAATGTAAAGAAATACTTGAGGTTAGTCTGATAATGTCCAGTTGAATATAGAGCTATAGGATGAATACTAATGTAAAGAAATACACGAGGTTAGTCTGATAATGTCCAGTTGAATATAGAGCTATAGGATAAATACTAATGTAAAGAAATACACGAGGTTAGTCTGATAATGTCCAGTTGAATATAGAGCTATAGGATAAATACTAATGTAAAGAAATACATGAGGTTAGTCTGATAATGTCCAGTTGAATATAGAGCTATAGGATAAATACTAATGTAAAGAAATACTTGAGGTTAGTCTGATAATGTCCAGTTGAATATAGAGCTATAGGATAAATACTAATGTAAAGAAATACATGAGGTTAGTCTGATAATGTCCAGTTGAATATAGAGCTATAGGATGAATACTAATGTAAAGAAATACACGAGGTTAGTCTGATAATGTCCAGTTGAATATAGAGCTATAGGATGAATACTAATGTAAAGAAATACATGAGGTTAGTCTGATAATGTCCAGTTGAATATAGAGCTATAGGATGAATATTAATGTAAAGAAATACTTGAGGTTAGTCTGATAATGTCCAGTTGAATATAGAGCTATAGGATGAATACTAATGTAAAGAAATACTTGAGGTTAGTCTGATTATGTCCAGTTGAATATAGAGCTATAGGATAAATACTAATGTAAAGAAATACATGAGGTTAGTCTGATAATGTCCAGTTGAATATAGAGCTATAGGATGAATACTAATGTAAAGAAATACTTGAGGTTAGTCTGATAATGTCCAGTTGAATATAGAGCTATAGGATGAATACTAATGTAAAGAAATACATGAGGTTAGTCTGATAATGTCCAGTTGAATATAGAGCTATAGGATAAATACTAATGTAAAGAAATACATGAGGTTAGTCTGATAATGTCCAGTTGAATATAGAGCTATAGGATGAATACTAATGTAAAGAAATACACGAGGTTAGTCTGATAATGTCCAGTTGAATATAGAGCTATAGGATGAATACTAATGTAAAGAAATACATGAGGTTAGTCTGATAATGTCCAGTTGAATATAGAGCTATAGGATGAATACTAATGTAAAGAAATACATGAGGTTAGTCTGATAATGTCCAGTTGAATATAGAGCTATAGGATGAATACTAATGTAAAGAAATACTTGAGGTTAGTCTGATAATGTCCAGTTGAATATAGAGCTATAGGATGAATACTAATGTAAAGAAATACATGAGGTTAGTCTGTTAATGTCCAGTTGAATATAGAGCTATAGGATGAATACTAATGTAAAGAAATACATGAGGTTAGTCTGATAATGTCCAGTTGAATATAGAGCTATAGGATAAATACTAATGTAAAGAAATACATGAGGTTACTCTGATAATGTCCAGTTGAATATAGAGCTATAGGATGAATACTAATGTAAAGAAATACATGAGGTTAGTCTGATAATGTCCAGTTGAATATAGAGCTATAGGATGAATACTAATGTAAAGAAATACTTGAGGTTAGTCTGATAATGTCCAGTTGAATATAGAGCTATAGGATGAATACTAATGTAAAGAAATACTTGAGGTTAGTCTGATAATGTCCAGTTGAATATAGAGCTATAGGATAAATACTAATGTAAAGAAATACATGAGGTTAGTCTGATAATGTCCAGTTGAATATAGAGCTATAGGATGAATACTAATGTAAAGAAATACACGAGGTTAGTCTGATAATGTCCAGTTGAATATTGAGCTATAGGATGAATACTAATGTAAAGAAATACATGAGGTTAGTCTGATAATGTCCAGTTGAATATAGAGCTATAGGATGAATACTAATGTAAAGAAATACATGAGGTTAGTCTGATAATGTCCAGTTGAATATAGAGCTATAGGATAAATACTAATGTAAAGAAATACATGAGGTTACTCTGATAATGTCCAGTTGAATATAGAGCTATAGGATGAATACTAATGTAAAGAAATACATGAGGTTAGTCTGATAATGTCCAGTTGAATATAGAGCTATAGGATGAATACTAATGTAAAGAAATACTTGAGGTTAGTCTGATAATGTCCAGTTGAATATAGAGCTATAGGATGAATACTAATGTAAAGAAATACTTGAGGTTAGTCTGATAATGTCCAGTTGAATATAGAGCTATAGGATAAATACTAATGTAAAGAAATACATGAGGTTAGTCTGATAATGTCCAGTTGAATATAGAGCTATAGGATGAATACTAATGTAAAGAAATACACGAGGTTAGTCTGATAATGTCCAGTTGAATATTGAGCTATAGGATGAATACTAATGTAAAGAAATACATGAGGTTAGTCTGATAATGTCCAGTTGAATATAGAGCTATAGGATAAATACTAATGTAAAGAAATACATGAGGTTAGTCTGATAATGTCCAGTTGAATATAGAGCTATAGGATGAATACTAATGTAAAGAAATACTTGAGGTTAGTCTGATAATGTCCAGTTGAATATAGAGCTATAGGATAAATACTAATGTAAAGAAATACATGAGGTTAGTCTGATAATGTCCAGTTGAATATAGAGCTATAGGATGAATACTAATGTAAAGAAATACACGAGGTTAGTCTGATAATGTCCAGTTGAATATAGACCTATAGGATGAATACTAATGTAAAGAAATACACGAGGTTAGTCTGATAATGTCCAGTTGAATATAGAGCTATAGGATAAATACTAATGTAAAGAAATACATGAGGTTAGTCTGATAATGTCCAGTTGAATATAGAGCTATAGGATGAATACTAATGTAAAGAAATACACTAGGTTAGTCTGATAATGTTCATGAATATAGAGCTATAGGATAAATACTAATGTAAAGAAATACATGAGGTTAGTCTGATAATGTCCAGTTGAATATAGAGCTATAGGATGAATACTAATGTAAAGAAATACACGAGGTTAGTCTGATAATGTTCATGAATATAGAGCTATAGGATAAATACTAATGTAAAGAAATACATGAGGTTAGTCTGATAATGTCCAGTTGAATATAGAGCTATAGGATGAATACTAATGTAAAGAAATACACGAGGTTAGTCTGATAATGTCCAGTTGAATATAGAGCTATAGGATAAATACTAATGTAAAGAAATACACGAGGTTAGTCTGATAATGTCCAGTTGAATATAGAGCTATAGGATAAATACTAATGTAAAGAAATACATGAGGTTAGTCTGATAATGTCCAGTTGAATATAGAGCTATAGGATAAATACTAATGTAAAGAAATACACGAGGTTAGTCTGATAATGTCCAGTTGAATATAGAGCTATAGGATGAATACTAATGTAAAGAAATACTTGAGGTTAGTCTGATAATGTCCAGTTGAATATAGAGCTATAGAATAAATACTAATGTAAAGAAATACTTGAGGTTAGTCTGATAATGTCCAGTTGAATATAGAGCTATAGGATGAATACTAATGTAAAGAAATACACGAGGTTAGTCTGATAATGTCCAGTTGAATATAGAGCTATAGGATGAATACTAATGTAAAGAAATACTTGAGGTTAGTCTGATAATGTCCAGTTGAATATAGAGCTATAGGATGAATACTAATGTAAAGAAATACACGAGGTTAGTCTGATAATGTCCAGTTGAATATAGAGCTATAGGATAAATACTAATGTAAAGAAATACATGAGGTTAGTCTGATAATGTCCAGTTGAATATAGAGCTATAGGATAAATACTAATGTAAAGAAATACTTGAGGTTAGTCTGATAATGTCCAGTTGAATATA
>JAWHQN010000154.1:1856992-1871992 GCA_033220385.1 Triplophysa yarkandensis | reverse complement strand
CCTTTCTCTCTTCCATGCCCCGCCCCCAACATGCAAACATCCTGAAGACACAAAAAACGTACAATAAGAGAAAGTGGCGATCTGATGTCCCGTGGAACACAAACACTGTTTCATACCCGGTTGATGCGGAATAGCAAACTCATGGGATTGGACAGATCTGTGAGTGGCGTAGGGTGATGTACGGTGGCCTGCAGAAGACAATCAGAAGAGTTTTTATAAACCTGACTGAATGTGATGTAGAATCGATCAGAATTGTGTAAGATCTCACTGAGCATGTGTCGATGTCTTCTGTGTTTGTCTCCGCTGGCTCCCGGCTGCTCTCTCCTGCACCCTGTAGGTCAAACAGAGTTAACCACTCGCTCGCTGACTTAAGCTCACATCATAACATCATGAAATCATAAAATCATGACAACATAACATCATAACATCATGACATCATGACATCATAGCATCCCGACTCACAGTGAGGTGCTGCATCGTTTCTGATCCTCTGGGATGAGGGAGACGACACAACTCCTCTTGCAGCATCATTCATGCTTGACTCCTCTCTGTGATTGGCCGGAACAGTGGCAAGGAGACCTATCAGACACACAAGACAGAATCAGACGTGGAAACTGAGAACATTGACATGTCTGGATGTGAAGAGTGTCTCACTGAGTCCTCTGTATCTGGAGAGCTGTTGATAGATCTGTCTCATTCTCTCGATGTTCAGTCGACTGGCCTCAGCGTGGTTCACCATTGGTTTGGGATAATCCACCCCGATCACACAGCCGGCGGCGGTCTGCACGTCTTCCGGAGCGTTCCATGGGTCGTAGATGTACTTGGCTGGAAAATCTCGGAGGACAGGTAAGTAACGTCTGGAAGAAGATGGAGAAATTAATCCGCAGTGCCTCATCACAACCTCGAAAAATCCAGAAGACTCAAAAACCGTGAAATCCTACAGAAGCCTGTGTGCCTTAAGGAGCATGACATTAAAGTGGTGTTAAATCTTAACATTTAGATGATCTTACTGATGAATGTTTATGTTTGAATGATAACATTTTCTTTATTCCACTACTGTTCGGACACGCACCTGATGAAGTCTCCGTTTGGGTCGATTCTACGTCCGAAGCCGACGGGACAGTAACAGTGGAAGAACTGCTGGAAGAATGAGCTACAAGAGTGACAGAGCCAGCTGCCCGCATTCACGCTCCAGTCTGCATCCAATAAAAGCTCCTCAAAAACCTGACGACACACAATAAGATATTACACCCTCGCCCATCCCATCCCACAGAACCCATTCCAGCCTATCTGTACCTTCATGCCCTCCTCCCAGCTGATCCACAGATCTCCACGGGTCAGGAAACAGGACACAGCGTGACGCGCCAGATGATGAATCCATCCCTCCTGACGCAGCTGAGTCATGATAGCGTCGATCCAAGGGAAACCCGTCTTAGCTTCTGCCCATTTAGCCAGCGCCTCAGCGTTCTTGTCCCACGGGATGCGGATGCAGATGGGGTTTCCCTCCATCCGGTCGAACCGAGGGTTGTTGGTGGCGGCCGTGTAGAAGAACTCTCTCCAGAGGATCTTATCATACAGAGAGACTGATGGACTGCTTTTCTTCTTCACCTAAAAAAACCCACACAGACACAATGACCACACTGCTGTGTGTGTGTGTGTGTGTGTGTGTGTGTGTGTGTGTGTGTGTGTGTGTGTGTGTGTGTGTGTGTGTGTGTGTGTGTGTCAGAGACCTTTTTATAGAGCTCTGTAAGTTTGTGATAGAAGAGACGGCAGGACAGACAGCCGAAGCGCAGGTACGGACTCAAACCCAAAGGACTCGCCAACAGAAGACTTGAGTTCATCTTAGGCCGCTCAAAGTTTTCCTGCCACACCTGACACAATCACACACATGACATGAGTTAGTGTACACATGTAAGTGTATAAAACCTCAAGGTGTTGGTTGTGTAGTGTTGTGCAATCGTACATTTGTGGAATCGGGTCCAAGGTGTCGGTCCATGCGTCTCAGAGCTTCTGACTCTCCACCGGGCCAAACAGCCGGAGACAAATCTTTAGTATCAAAACCTGAACACAAAAACCCAAAACACACTCAACACACAAGAAACAGTGTGTGTCAAGATGTCCATGTGTGTGTTGTGTTACCGAGCTCATCTAGCAGTGGTACGCTGTATTTCTGCTGATGGTTCTGATTGACAGGTGTCACACAGTTTCCCATCATGTCTCTGGTCAGGGATTCTGCGGGAGGTTCTGGAGGTTCTAGACCGCTCACCAGAGTCTGAAATCGTTTGTATGTGAGAGGAGGCTGACCGCCGTTCAGAGCTATGATCCTGACGCACACACACACACACACACACACAGGTGTTATTTACAGGTGGTACGAGTGTTTAGTGTGTTCTTTATGAAAAGCTCTTCACCTGTCCAGATCATACAGCGTGTGTGAAATCTTCACAATGACCTCGACTCCAGCTTCACTCGCCAGTTTCTTTATCGCGGCATCTCGCTCCTTCCCGAATGGCTCCGAGTCACACTCGAACGTCAGCCGAGAGATCTTCCACTCCTGACACACACACATACACAAGTGCGTTGTGTGTTAGCAAACAGAGACCAGAGTAAAAATATGTCAGACGTGAATGTTTCACCTTGAAGAGTCGAGGGAACATGTCTGCCGGCTGACCGCGGATCACAAACAGACGTGAGTTGAGTTCACGGAGACGAGAATCCAGATCCTCCAGAGACTGCAGCAGAAACCTTAACACACACAAACTATAGACATAAACTCCTGTGTTTGTGCGTGTGTGTGTGTGTGTTGCGTGTGTGTGTGTGTGTGTGTGCAAAAACCCCAGCAGAGGCAACACACACACAACTGATACAGACAGACACAGACAGACAGACAGGATGTGGGTCATGTCTGATGTCATCACGTGTCAGCTGATCTGGGATCAGATCAATCACATGTTCAAACACACACACATGTTTCCATAAGATGATTTTTCTAATGCACAACTGGTATATTTCATCAAACCATAACACAAGCCTTTCTGTTTTTCTACATTTTGATTTATGATGTGTTTGCTCCAGTGACCCGGTGACCTTTTGACACACTCAAGATTCTTCTCATCATCTGACCAACAGCAGATTCCTCTAGTGATGTCACAAAATATCATCTCAGAACATTGTGTTCTTAAGCTCTCTCTCTCTCTCTGTGTGTGTGCCATCATAACCTGTGAACACTGTGTTCCTTCTCTCTCTCTATCTGGTCTCTCTCTCTCTCTCTCTCTCTCTCTCTGGTCTCTCTCTCTCTCTCTCTCTCTGGTCTCTCTCTCTCTGGTCTCTCTCTCTCTCTCTCTGGTCTCTCTCTCTCTCTCTCTCTCTCTGGTCTCTCTCTCTCTGGTCTCTCTCTCTGGTCTCTCTGGTCTCTCTGGTCTCTCTCTCTCTCTCTCTCTCTCTCTCTCTCTCTCTCTCTCTCTCTCTCTCTCTCTCTCTCTCTCTCTCTCTCTCTCTCTGGTCTTTCTCTCTCTCTCTCTGGTCTCTCAGTCTCTGGTGTCTCTCTCTCTCTCTCTCTCTCTCTCTCTCTGGTCTCTCTCTCTCTCTGGTCTCTCTCTCTCTCTCTCTCTGGTCTCTCTCTCTCTGATCTCTCTGATCTCTCTCTCTCTCTCTCTCTCTCTGGACTCTCTCTCTCTCTGGTCTCTCTCTCTCTCTGGTCTCTCTCTGGTCTCTCTCTGGTCTCTCTCTGGTCTCTCTCTGGTCTCTCTCTGGTCTCTCTCCCTCTCACTCTCTGGTCTCTCTCTCTCTCTGGTCTCTCTCTCTGATCTCTCTCTCTGGTCTCTCTCTCTCTCTCTCTCTCTGGTCTCTCTCTCTGGTCTCTCTCTCTGGTCTCTCTCTCTGGTCTCTCTCTCTGGTCTCTCTCTGGTCTCTCTCTCTCTCTCTCTCTCTCTCTCTCTCTCTGGTCTCTCTCTCTCTCTCTCTGGTCTCTCTCTCTCTGGTCTCTCTCTCTCTCTGGTCTCTCTCTCTCTCTCTCTGGTCTCTCTCTCTCTCTCTCTCTGGTCTCTCTCTCTCTCTCTCTCTCTCTCTCTCTCTCTCTCTCTCTCTCTGATCTCTGTCTCTCTCTCTCTCTCTCTCTCTCTCTCTCTCTCTCTCTCTCTGGCCTCTCTCTCTCTCTCTCTCTTTCTCTGGTCTCTCTCTCTCTCTCTCTCTCTCTCTCTCTCTCTGGTCTCTCTCTCTCTCTCTGGTCTCTCTCTCTCTCTCTCTCTCTCTCTCTATGATCTCTCTCTCTCTCTCTCTCTCTCTCTCTGGTCTCTCTCTCTCTCTCTCTCTCTCTGGTCTCTCTCTCTCTAAAACTTTGAGCTCACTTCATTTCCCTTCACTTGTTAAAATCAGTTCATTTCTGAGGATACTCGTGACAAATTAAACTACAGCTATACCCCGACGATATGAATTATGACAGAAATCCATCTGTAAGGTTTAATAAATGTGCCTTTATAACGAATGTGTTATATACTATAATAAGCGTCAGGGTCTCGTGTCCTCATTTAGAGTCACATGGAGGTTTGTATTCTGTATGTGTGATGTCAGAAAGGTCGTGTGGTTCACGCGCGCCTCACCTCCATCTGTTCACTCCCAGGTTTGACCCCCCGGCGAACCATGGGTCCAGAAAGTACACACAGCGCAGTGTGTCAGCATCCTTCACCGCCTCCAGCAGTGCTGGGTTGTCATGGAGACGCAGACCCTTCCTGAACCAATGAATGGAGTTCACTTCCATGATGCTGGAAAACATCCCAGAACACTTCAGTGACAATCTAAGAGAACACAAGTTATTCATGTTCTGATATATTTTATTCCATTATATTAAAAATGTATTATATAAAATATAAACATACCCCAAATAAAGAAGAATAAACATAAGATTATGACATGTTTTAATGAGATTAAACTGTATAAAGTGGGTCACACACAGTCACAAACTGTGCAGAATAACACAAGAGGAAATAAACTCTTTCTTTAACACTAACACATTATATTACATGACTTTATATAACAGGAAACTCACCTCAGATGTGTTTAAATCAAAAGAATGATTTTATGAAGTTATTCCCAGAGATAAAATCACATCACATTCAGAGCAGTGTTTTATAACACTGACACTCACTGCGCATGCGCGCGACTCGACACACTATAGACACTCACACACTAGACCGACCCTAGACCTGCATTTATAAATATAACGAATTAATGCGACACTCTTCAGCTTTACATGTCAGATATTTGACTTATATGATTGAAGTCTTACAGGAAAAAATTATGCTAATTAATTTAAATGTTATATTAACGCGATGAGTTAACTTCTATAACTATACATCTATACTCTCCGCCCGCCGCGTCACGACCTGACGCTGCTGCTGTCCCACATAAGGACGCCGCTCATTGGTCCCTCATATTGTGACGTCATGACATCACTCTCACGTTTATGCGGCGTGGGTGAAATGAACTTTAAAGAGAGTTTTCTCACGATTTAAACATCAGATATGATCAAATAGAGTTTAGGCCTGCAGTCCAGCCCATCAGTGTTTATTTAGAGAATATAATGAAGATGTAAGCGCCGAAATACCGACGAGCGTTCGCCCCGCCCCTTTCTTTAATCGGCGTCTGATTGGCCAGATCTGCAGTGACCCGGATGATCACGAGCGCAGCTCCGCCGGACGCCATTTTGGCTCTGCTGCCCGTGCGCGTGCCCGTCACAGAAGAATAAAAGTTACAGCAAACGGACCGGAATACAGAACAGATGCGCTGATTTAATCACAACATTTATTATCAGTTTTATGTCAAGCTCATACAATAAATAATGCAACATTTTATTAAACAAGCGAGCTGACCCGCATTAGTGAATAAGCTACACTGTTTAAAGATTAGCAAAATAGCACTGCAGTTATACACACCACCACAAATATCACAATTTCCTTCAAATGAATAAAAAGTATTGATAAAGTATAATATCAACACTTATTTTGTTCAGGCGCTCGTTGGGCACTTTGTTTTGGGGTCCTTCCTCGCAGCTCCGCGCCAGTCGCGCAGTAGTCGCTCGTCGCGGGTGTTAAACTATCGTCGATTGTTAAGTTTTTTCCTTCATATTTAAGTTTTTCTGATATTTAATTATTGAGTTTGTTTGTGTAAATCAGCAGCGATGAATCTGGAGTTGCTCGGTAAGATCATCTGTGTTTCAGCGTGTTAGCTTTGTGCTAACAGCTTGTAGCACTCTTTCAATGTTTGTAAACATTCATCTTAAACACAATATTTAAACATTTCTTAAAGGAAAGTTGCTCTCTGTGCACTTACTTAATTATACTAATAAATGTTTTTTATAAATATATTTTATAATGAATCATTTAAATCACCTTTGATGTGAACTGTCAGATAATTTATGTAAATGATATTATAATAATAAATGTTTTTAAGTGTTATGTAACCTTACTCAAAAGTGTGTGTAATGAGTATATTTCTATTAAAGAAGAATTTGTGTTTTCTGTTTCACAGAGTCATTCGGGCAGAATTATCCAGAGGTAAGGCCGCACATGTCCAATATTACTCTTATAATCCATACATACTCGTTTCTATAAGTATAGTAAGAGTATTAGTGACGGTCTGCTTTGTCGTGTTGTGTTTAGGAGGCAGATGGAACTCTGGACTGCATCAGTATGGCTCTGACCTGCACATTTAACCGCTGGGGAACGCTGCTGGCCGTCGGCTGTAATGATGGAAGAATCGTCATCTGGGACTTTCTGACGCGGGGCATAGCCAAAATCATCAGCGCTCACATACACCCTGTGTGTTCACTCAGGTGTGCACACACACACACACACACACACACACACACATACACCCTGTCTGCTCGCTCAGGTGTGCACACACACACACATACACCCTGTCTGCTCGCTCAGTTGTGCACACACACACACACACACACACACACACACACATACACACACACACACACACACACACATACACACTGTCTGCTCGCTCAGGTGCGCACACACACACACACACACACACACACACACACACCCTGTCTGCTCGCTCAGGTGTGAGCACACACACTCACACACACACACACACACACACACACACACACATACACCCTGTCTGCTCGCTCAGGTGTGAGCACACACACTCACACACACACACACACACATACACCCTGTCTGCTAGCTCAGGTGTACACAAACACACACACACACACACACACACACATACACCCTGTCTGCTGGCTCAGGTCTGTACACACACACACACGTAGACCCTGTCTGCTCGCTCAGGTGTGTACACACACACACATACACCCTCTCTTTTCGCTCAGGTGTGCACACACACACACACACACACACTCACCCTGTCTGCTCGCTCAGGTGTGTGTACACGCAAGCACACACACACACACACACACACACACACACTCACTCTCTCTGCTCCCATCATCACATGTTTGTTTGTCACTCAGCTGGAGCAGAGACGGACACAAGCTGGTGAGCGCCTCCACAGATAACATTGTGTCTCAATGGGACGTCCTGACGGGAGATTGTGACCAAAGATTTCGTTTCCCCTCGCCGATCCTCAAACTGCAGTATCACCCCAGAGACATGTGAGTGCTGATATCTGATTCCCGTCATGTGATGTGTGCTGTCAATCACATGTGATTGTCTGCAGGGACAAGGTTCTGGTGTGTCCTATGAAGTCAGCGCCCGTCCTGCTCACGCTGTCCGATTCCAAGCATGTCGTGCTGCCCGTAGACGATGACTCTGATCTGAACGTGGTGGCGGCGTTTGACCGGAGGGGAGAGTACATCTACACGGGCAACGCTAAAGGAAAGGTCAGTGGTCGAGCTGTGCTATTACTGTGAGATTACAGTGATTTACTGGAACAATGTTAATTTAACGACATATTTGTCTGTCACAGATTCTAGTGCTTAACACAGACACACAGGATCTGGTGGCGTCTTTTCGAGTGACGACAGGAACCAGTAACACAACAGCCATCAAATCCATCGAGTTTGCACGGAAGGGCAGGTGAGACTATTTCAGGATATATCTTTCAAAATGCTGTAAATCCATTCTAAAAGTTTTCATGAGAGGGATTTTTTTACCCGGACCCATTTTGTTATTATTCAATGTATCCTGTTAAGCTTGTATTGTCTGTTGGCTCGGTGTGAACATGTTGAACAATTAATGTTTAAATAAGTACAAAATTGTAGATAATAATTTCAAACGTTGTTTATTATATTATGTTCACGTTAACAAGTGAAAAAAAAGTAGGAGAACATGACACATATTACATCCTGGCTCATTGAGACCATCAACCTGTTATTATAGTTTGAACAAGTCCTTTTAAAGATTTAACACAAACTAACGCTGCAAAGCATTGCCATTTTAGATTAAATTGAACAAATTCTGATAAGTTGAGAAGACATAGTGTATTTAGGCTAAAACAAGGTTCATGATTTATAGTGTTTTGGAAAGAAACTGCATTTTGTATTACATTTTAAACAAGATAATATATAGATTTGACATTAAACATTGATGGATAGGAGAATGGGTTCAGTAAGCAGAAAAATGATCTGTCAAACTAATTTGTGTTTAAGTTGGCTTTTATATCATTTTTCGTAAAGAGCTCTTTATATAATTCTCTGTGAAGCTCCTTATATTTCATAAATTATCAACGGCTAACCTTAATAATCTAACCATCTGCAGCTGTTTCCTGATCAACACCGCAGACAGAATCATCCGTGTTTACGATGGTCGGGAAATTCTAACCTGTGGTCGGGATGGAGAACCGGAGCCCATGCAGAAACTGCAAGATCTGGTGAACAGGTAAACCCTTGTGGTTGATATCTGTGTGAAAGGTGTTGTGTGTGTATTTTATCTGAACTGTTGTGTGTCTGTCACAGAACGCCGTGGAAGCGCTGCTGTTTCTCTGGTGATGGTGAATACATTGTGGCTGGGTCGGCCCGGCAACATGCGCTCTACATTTGGGAGAAGAGCATTGGGAATCTGGTGAAGATCCTTCACGGAACACGAGGAGAACTCCTGCTAGATGTGGCGGTGAGACACGTGCGATTCATGTGTTGAAATGTTAACCAGTGATGCGATTTGGATTGTCAATGTGGTGTTTGTGTGTCCAGTGGCATCCGGTGCGACCCATCATCGCTTCCATCTCCAGTGGTGTCGTCTCTATATGGGCCCAGAACCAAGTTGTGAGTGAATCAACTCAAATCTTGCTGGTGTTTAAGCTTTAAATTGTGTGTGTTAAACACATGTTTGTTGCGTAGGAGAACTGGAGTGCGTTTGCTCCGGATTTTAAAGAGCTTGATGAGAATGTGGAATATGAAGAAAGAGAATCAGAGTTTGACATTGAAGATGAAGACAAGAGTGAACCAGAACAGACAGGTAACAAACACACACACACACACACACACCCACACACACACCTGTCGCTGTGTGTGTGACATTAATGTTTAATGTGTGTGTCAGGTGGAGATGCTGCTGAAGATGAAGAGGTGGACGTCACGACAGTGGATCCCATAGCAGCTTTCTGCAGCAGGTTAGTGAAGATCTTTTAAACTCATCGTCACATGTCACATGTTCATTGGAGAACTACATGTTTTTGTTTAGCCGCCTACTGTGAAACCTTACTGTTCCTTGTGTGCGTGTGTGCTCTTGAGTCACAGTGATGAGGAACTGGAAGATTATAAAGCACTGCTGTACCTGCCCATCGCTCCTGAGGTGGAGGACCCGGAGGAAAATCCGTTCGGACCACCGCCGGACGCGGCAGGACAGACCGTCACACCTGAGGATGGATCCGTACACACTGGCGTTGGAGATAAAAAGCAGAGACCGGCATCCACGGACGGAGGACCGCCCAAAAAGAAGATCCGGACCACCACGATAGAACTACAGGGCGTCCCGAGCGACGGTGAGCATCTGAAAACGTAGTGTATATTAAGGATATATTCACATGCTCTCAATAAAACACACTCGTATGTGTCTTTGTTGCAGAGGTGCACCCGTTATTGGGCGTGAAGGGCGACAGCAAGTCCAAGAAGAAAGCAGCGGGCCGACCGAAGGGCTCTAAAGGTAAAGATTCCCCGTTCAGACCCAAATTCAGCAAAGAGAGAGACAGGAGCAGAGCCGAGGGGCTGCCAGCAGCAGGTAAGAGCCTGAGAGTGACCTCTGACCCTGACAGAGCCTTCAGCAGTGTG
Source organism: Triplophysa yarkandensis (assembly GCA_033220385.1). NCBI lineage: Eukaryota > Metazoa > Chordata > Actinopteri > Cypriniformes > Nemacheilidae > Triplophysa > Triplophysa yarkandensis. Next base: position 1,861,749 of record JAWHQN010000154.1, on the reverse strand, counting down.
TGTGTGTTTGTGTGTAAGCGCGAGTGTGCGTGCGTGCGCGTGTGTGTGTGTCGAGCTCCCGCTGGTGCTGGTCATGCTTCTGGTTCTGTTCCTGGATTGAGCTCAGCTGTGATTGGCTGTCGCTTGGCCTCCCGTTCTTCCCGCTCTCATCCCTTTGCTGCTTCTTTTGTTAAATGTTTTTGAGCGTGGAACCGTACACTAACACTCAAATGTCTGTCTTTCAGGAAATCTGCTGTCGTCGTCGTATAAGCAGCATGAAGTTCAGGGTTTGGACTGAACTTGAACTCTCTTTTTTACTCTAAAGACTGTATTTATACTATCACAAACCTGACGGATTCCTTCCCATCGCGCAGATCCAGAGAAACATCGACAGAACGGACGCATGTGTTTTGTGTAGAGTAGATCTGACCTGTCATTGTGTGTCTGTCAGTGAATATCGTTTTCTTACTCCGTGAGATTTTTGGACTGGTCCAGTTGTGTTTTTTCTACATATTAAACCAGTTTGTTTTTAGACAGTGTGGTCCAGGTTTGATGGTGTAGTGACAGCGAGTGTGCAGCAGGTGGAGTCAGTGCTGTGGGAATGACAGACACACACATTTCTGTTATTTGGGTCCATTTTGTGCTTTTCTACTTGTTGGATTCCATTTTGTGTTTCTGTCTTTAATTCACAAACACGACATACTTAAGAGTTAAAAAGAAATGTGTACAGTACAGAAATGTCACTTCTCATCAATGTCTCACTCATATCTCACAGAAACCAATAAGGTGCATGGGTGAGAAAATCCAAACAATTACTCACCTGTGTCATGTCTCACAGAAGCGTCATCTGTCTCAAATATTCCTCCTGAGAAAAAGTCACAAATGTCTCTGTTCGAGCGTCAAGAGACGTCTCAACAATGTCTCAAACTGACCTCAGACTCGTCAATCAAAAGTTGAAGCTCTCGATATGATCTCAAACCGTTCTTTTCATCAGACTTACTAAACTCATGCCATCTTACATTTATTACACTCGTAACATGTTTAACATTTTTAGTTTGAAAGTTTCTGTAAGGAGCGATTCTATAAGAAACATGTGAGACTATGATGATATAAAGAACTGTTTTAAATCACATGAGCCGTGAAACAGAAACATTATTTATAAATATTATTTATAAAAAAAAGACTTGTTTTCTAAACAAATACATGGATGAAAAGGAATGCCTTAAACACAGGAAATAACATTGATAAAGAGGAAAAAACATCAAATAAATCTTAAATAGATTTTTTTTAGATAAAGACATCTTTATGTTACATTCCGATCCTAATTTAAGTCATATCTGAATGTGCGTACTGGACCACGGAAAACAATAAATCTGTAAATGAACGTTACACCCGTGTAGATAATTAAACTCTCATCTTTATTACAACCAACATGTACATCATGTTCCAAGAAAATCAGCTGGAAAGTGTGGAATCGAGCAAAACGCAATTGTGTTCGTCTGCGTGTGGGAAGATGTTCCATCCGTCCACATCCATTATTCACAGCGTTTGACTCACGAGCGAGAGACAGAGTCACAGTTGTGAGGACACTTGTAAACACTCCGGTGCTTGTGCACCAAAAACTAGTGCATGTGGGAGAAATCCTGATATTCTAGCGGAGAACACTGACACGGGATTCCGAAAATACTTCTCGTTAGATAAACGTGAACAGAATGACTTCCTGTGTGTTCATAAAAACATTGAGCTCGTGTAAATCTATCAAACACACACAGATATTCAAACCGCTCGTGTTTTAGAAATGATGGCCGCCGGTTGGGCACCAAAAATATTCAATAAACGTGAATCACCAGAGGACCTGGAATTCTTTTTCTTTTTTTTAACGTTTCATTTGTGACATCAATCGTGAAGAGCACAAGAAAAGTAGCTTCAAAAATACTTTACAGAACTACAGTAATAGTGCAAGAACCCGCACGCGTCCCAACACACGCTGACATTCTGCTGCCTGATCTCCGGCGTTACCCTGCACACCCGATCACCCGCATCACGTAATTGAGCCATTTTGAACCCAGCTTGCGGAAGACAGAGGGAATTTCAGATTTTGTGCAAAGGTTTTGTCGCGAATTGAATGACGATCCGTCTGTAAGCACCACCGTTAATAATCCACGATGTAAACAACTCTTCAAAGAAAATAGCACGCTTGCACCAAATGAAATTCACTTTGTCTGGTGTCGGCATGTGATGATGTATTGCTTCATGCGGTCGTTTCTCTCTTTAGTAAAACACTCACAATGCAAAACAAGATACTGCAATAATAACATGAAAACAACATTTCTATCTACAGTAAACCTCAATATCAGGAGGTAGCTTTGTGTAGTGCGGCCTGTCCAACAGACACGCACACGCACGCACACACACACACAAACACACTCACACACATACACACAGCTATACAGTTGTGACGGTGAGTAAAGACGTGGGCAACTGCAGGGCCTCATTGCTGGTGCCCAGACGCGTCCCGTGGGTCAGAAGTTCCTCGACGGTGGTCCAGTCGTCTAACAGCTTTCGGTTCCTCAGTCGACTCAGTTTCCTCTGGCTCAGCTCCAGAACGGTGCTGTAACCATCGGCGTTAGCTCCTCTCATCACGTCACCGCCCCTCGCCTGCTGCTGACGCTGTTTCTGCATCACATGTTCGCGGCGCTCCGTGCGACTCCAGTAACGCCCCATCCGGACCTCGCTGTGACTTTCCTCATCCGTGCTCATTCCACTGCGCTCGTCTGCTAGCCGGGACGCTCTGTCCCGCAGCAACTGGTTTCGTATTGCCCGCATGTTTGTACCGGGCGTTTTCCGGGTGGGCGTGTGGCCCTCTAGAGTGCTGTAGAGACCGCCCCCTGTGCCTAAGCGATTGGCGGGTCTGGGCCAGGTGTCGTTGGCGTCCTGACTGGGTGTGTGACTGAGGGTGTGGAGTCGTCCGTCCCGTTGTCGGATGGGTGGTAACTCTGATGCAAAGCTCTGATTCAAGTAAGGATCAGTGGACGTCCGGTTTCTGTCTTGGAGCACTGGAGGAAGAGTGCAGCGGTGGTCGTCTACTGGTGAGATCAGAGTGGGTTGACTCACCGCGTGTGTGGCATGTGCGGGGTGTATGGCGGGGTGTACAATTGCGTGTGTGACAGGGTGTGCCACAGGGTGGGCCAGGTGACCCATACTGTGACCCATGTCTGGTTCTACAGGTGGTGGCTCGATTCTGTTGCCACAATGATGCAGCGTGGCACTGCAGTAGTTTGGCGATGCAGGGTGGCTTGCCCGCCTGCGATACTCCATCGGCGCTGGACGATGATGCAACGTCCTGCTTCTCCTCAGCATCCCGGCAGAATTCGGGTAAACCAGTGGCCTCCTCTGACCAGACGGGGTGCTGCACGTGGAATGCATCGGGGGATTAAACAATGAGCCACTGCTTGAGCTGTACTTGTTCAAACACGGACGCTCGGCCTTGCGGTACTGCACAGATGACACGCGGGACAAGCCCCGAGATGCGGGTTCTGCATACATGTCTTGTGGCTGGACCGTCAAAGCCTCAGGGATGGCCTCCAGCTCACGGTGTTTAATCTGACTGTCCCGTCGCTCACGAGAACCTGGCTCGCCCTGATGGTGCATGCGGGCGTTGTAATGACGCATACGTTTCTCCAGCAGACGCTGGAAGCGCAGGAACTCTCCAGTGCTGACACTGTAGAATCCAGAATCGCTCAGTTCAGATGAGATGAAGGACTCCGAAGAGGGCGAGTGTCCGCCAGCGTGGACGCGGCATTCCTCAAGTCCCTCCTCCGTCTCCACCCCCGACAGCTCGCCCTGATGGAAACTGCCGTCCGTCCAGCCCAGGCCGCTGTCCAGCTCGTGATGGAGAGGCAGGTAACCCAGCCGTTTCTCAGTCATGTAATCTTCATCATCGGTCTGTCAAACACACACACACAATATATAATAAAATGATTTATGATATATTTTGCTGCTCTGGTTTGGAGAGTTTTTCTGGGTGCCTCAAAATCTTCACAGTATTTATGATCGCTAGTTGCCTGGTAACACATAACTTACATAATATCTGACTCCTCGCCTCCCAGGCTCTGACGGATGAAGATGCTTTAGGTTCATGCATTCACTCACTGACTCGTCTAATGTTGTCCTGAAATGCTCACCTGACTCTGGAAGCTTCGAGGTTCCTCAAGGTTTGTGTTGCAGCAACCGATCAGACAATTCTGAGCCGGAGACGCTCCGTTGGAGACCTCAGAGTCCTGAAATCATCACATTACACAACATCACACACCAAAAAACACAATGATTGTTATCTTTTTACACACAGCACCTTTCTTCTCTCTTTTCGTGTTCGATTTCAAACCTTACATATCTGTCTAAATTACTAGGAAAACTTCTCAGCTGTGCTCCTTCCAAAATAATGATAAGCTTGAGAAATTTGAGTTAGGTTTAGGCCTAGAAACAGCACAGAAACTGCATTGGTTAAAATAATGAATGACCCAGCTCATAGCGTCTGACCAAGGCAACATTTCACCCCTGATTCTGCTTGACCGTAGTGCTGCCTTCGATACGATAAACAACAACAAACTTCTAGATCGCTCGCAAAATTACACTGGTATTCAGGGAAAGGCATTAAATTGGTTTAAATCCTACTTACCCAAACAATATAAATTTGTCATCTAAATCTTCAAATCTAACACAAGTAAACTATGGATTACCACAAGGATCAGTGTTAGGGCCTATACTTTTCTCTATAT
>JAWHQN010000154.1:1844492-1846992 GCA_033220385.1 Triplophysa yarkandensis | reverse complement strand
TGATTTATATTACTAATGAACTTTAAAACACACATCTTTATAACACAAAGGGTTTTGACTATATACATATTTGCATTTATTTACTTTCTAAAGCCTCTTCACAAACTTGTCTTTAGAGATATGTAAATATTTATTTTATATTGTAAATATTTTTATATATGTTCATATTTCTTTTATATTGTAAATATTTTTATATATGTAAATATTTCTTTAGAGATTTGTAAATATTTCATTTTCTTTGAAGACTTTGTAATCTATTCAGTGTTAAATGTGTGGATTTAAACAACACTTGATGAAATGATTCAGTAATTATTTTATATAGTTGTTAAATGACATCATCAGTGTTGTGGGGTTATTACGTCACACCAGTAGGTGGGGCTACAGCTCAATGTGCGCGCACACGAGAAGCCCCTCCCCCCGTGTTTCATTGGACGATGGGCGTGGCTCTCTCCCCGTGCGTATGACGTCAGCAGCCCTGTCTGTATAAAGCAAGCTGTTTCTCCTCAGGACTTCACATTCACAGCGGACGCACGGAGGAGGAACTTCCGGGATGTTTATCGTGTAGCTGTCTTTGTTAACTTATTTCATCTGTGTTTAACGAAGACAGCTGCTGGGCTTCTTCACTCTTTCCGACGGGATAAAATGAGTCACAGAATCGGAGCGGAAATGATCCCGGAGGTTTCAGCGGCGGCGGGTTTTGTTTGTCGGTTACTGCGCAGCCGCGGACACTTGAGTGACGTACAGCTGCACGTGTTCAGAGACGGACTTGCGCATGCGCTCTCAGGTACAAACACGTCACTTGTTTTTATCGAAATATATTAAAGTAATGTTCGAAGTACAAGCAACATACTGCAGTTTATATACTAGTATGTATTATAAACACACATACTCTTTAAAAAACACTTTAAAAGTTTAGTATTTAAATATTTTAAATAAACTTGTGAATATATTTAATTTGTATGCAATATAAACGTAATTAACTGTAGTTTTTAATGTCAGAGCAAGAATTTATGTTGATTTCTTGTTATTAACTTTATTTTACTTTAACAGTAATAAATGACTAAATGTAATTACAGTAATTTCTTCTTTAACAGTAAAATAATTGTCTACTATAAATTAAAACCTATAAATTATTCTATACTTAAATTGTTCTCTTTAATAATTGTTAAATATATTTTTAATATTAATATTTTCTTTAACATCAGTTACATTATTTTCATTATACTTTAGCACATAATTCTCTTTAATAATATCTACATTATTTTCTTAATATTTACAATATTGTTTTACTATTTATTTCAAAGCAGCACAAAACAACCGTGTGTCAACGATGCAATAATTATATTTATATTATGTTTGTCTTTTAGAACACTACCAGCATCACTGGTTCCCTGACAGGCCACAGAAAGGTTCTGGTTACCGCTGCATCCGCATCAATCATGAAATGGACCCTCTGATTGGCCAGGCGGCCGGCCACATCGGCCTGACGGCGGCTCAGCTTTTCTCTCTCCTCCCGCGTGAGCTCACTCTCTGGGTGGATCCGTACGAAGTGTCGTACCGCATCGGTGAGGACGGCTCCATTTGTGTGCTGTATGAGGCCGAGCCGCCCGTCACCGCCTCGCCCGCCGGACCCTCCGTGTACCACCAGAACACAACCTGCAAAAACACTTTCATGATGAGCGGTCGCACGAGTCCGCCCAAAAACTACCTGATGACCGTGTCCAGCTGAGCGCCGCCGGCGTCTGTGATCGGGCCGCTTTAACTTCTCACGTGACTTTATTTTTTGACGTTTCAGAGCTGATTTTTATTTAAGAAGTTTGAGCACTCGTTGATGTTTGACACGACACATTTGAGCTCTGTTCTGTGTGACTGTTTTACCCGGGTGCTAGCACACAGTTTCAGTGCATCAATACCTCCAATCTCGCAAGAATGTAATGCCATTACAGCTGAAAATACACAATATCATATGAGTGTGTGTGATGTTGTGTTACTGTGATTGTGAACTGCAGCACAAACTCCTAGAATTCCTTTTGCCTTAAGCGCCCTGACTGTCACTGCCTGTCTCTTCATGTTTTATTGTGCAATATTCAGGCGATACGCCTCCTGTGATGTCATGAAATGAGTCGTCTGTGGAAAGTTTCACTGCTGGTGTTTCTGAAAGGAAAGTTTTTTTTCTCCCAGAAAACTTTGCATGTGGTCTGTTGGTTGGAAACGTCTGTAGCATATCTCACACAGGCTGTTGAGCAGCTTGTTTTAGAGCGGATATTTTTCAAGCTTTGATTGTACATTTTTATTTTTTAAGAAATGAATTTTGTGCAGAGGACTAGCTGTACAGTTGGTTTTTATTATAATAAACATTTTATGACTTAAACTTTCCTGGTTTGTGTCACTTGTGTGTTTTACGGGAGTGTACTGAAGTTAAATGTTATGATTGTGTTGTTGAAAACGACACACAACCTTAATTAAATATATTTTACTATAAAACAAGTTTCATTAGAGA
>JAWHQN010000154.1:1811992-1831992 GCA_033220385.1 Triplophysa yarkandensis | reverse complement strand
GAGAATGTTCCTGAATATTTTGTTGAGTTCCACAGAGGAACATCGATAAACTGAAAAATAAAAGAAAATCACATCTGCAGCTCAGCCAACATAAATCAAATCCCCATCTTCTTGTTTGAGCATCTAAATAAAAAAAAGCTGATGTACTGAAGAGTCGTCTTGACCTCGGCAGACCTGAGAGGAACAGCTTCACGCTGAAGAATCACACCGACTTCTGTCTTTCTGTGCTGCATCTCTAGACCTCTCCACAGGAAGTGATGTCATGAGACTTACACAGAATGAAGCTCATTGGCACACATACTACACTTGTATTCTCAGAGCACCGGACCTTCACACATGATGTTCTGTCCGTCCGGGAACAGCTCCAGAATCCAGTAATGTGGGTCAGCGTAGACTGCAGAGACACACGAGAAGAACCAGTGAATCACCTGCCATCAGCCAATCAGAATCAAGCTGTGTGTAAGTGTTCTTACTCATGTCTCCCGGATCCAGCCACAGGTTAAAGGACCTGCAGTGTTTTTGGCATCTCTGGACAGGACGGACACGAACGGCTGGAAAACCTTCAGCAACTACGAGCCAACCAGTCACCTGCTGCACACAACACATCTTTACAATAACACAACACAGACACACAATGACACAATACAGACACACACTGACCCTGCTTTCAGAACTTGTGTTGTCGGTCATTTGACAGCGGTGAACTGTCATTCCTGTGTTATCTAGCAAGGGGCAGAGCTCAGCTTCAGGAAACAACCACTGCAGAACTGTCTCTCTATGACTGGACGAGAAACTCCTGAGAGAGTGAGATATATATATAGACACAGAGAGAGAGACAGAGAGTGAGAGAGACAGACAGTGAGAAAGAGACAGACAGACAGGGAGAGAGAGAGAGAGACCAGAGATAGACACAGAGAGGGAGACAGAGAGAGAGAGACCAGAGAGAGAAAGAGACCAGAGAGAGAAAGAGACCAGAGAGAGAGATCAGAGAGAGAGAGAGAGAGACCAGAGAGAGAGACCAGAGAGAGAGACCAGAGAGAGAGAGAGACCAGAGAGAGACCAGAGAGAGAGACCAGAGAGAGACCAGAGAGAGAGACCAGAGAGAGAGAGAGAGAGAGAGAGAGAGAGACCAGAGAGACAGGGACCAGAGAGAGAGAGACCAGAGAGAGAGAGACCAGAGAGAGAGAGAGACCAGAGAGAGAGAGAGAGACCAGAGAGAGACCAGAGAGAGAGAGAGAGACCAGAGAGAGAGAGAGAGACCAGAGAGAGAGAGAGAGACCAGAGAGAGACCAGAGAGAGAGAGACCAGAGAGAGAGAGAGAGAGAGAGACCAGAGAGAGAGAGAGACCAGAGAGAGAGACAGACCAGAGAGAGAGAGAGACCAGAGAGAGAGACCAGAGAGAGAGAGAGACCAGAGAGAGAGAGAGAGACCAGAGAGAGACCAGAGAGAGAGAGAGAGACCAGAGAGAGAGAGAGAGACCAGAGAGAGAGAGAGAGAGACCAGAGAGAGAGAGAGAGACCAGAGAGAGAGAGAGAGAGAGACCAGAGAGAGAGAGAGAGAGACCAGAGAGAGAGAGAGAGACCAGAGAGAGAGAGAGACCAGAGAGAGATAGAGAGAGAGAGACCAGAGAGAGATAGAGAGAGAGAGACCAGAGAGAGAGAGAGACCAGAGAGAGAGAGAGACCAGAGAGAGAGAGAGAGAGAGAGAGAGAGACCAGAGAGAGAGACCAGAGAGAGAGAGAGAGACCAGAGAGAGAGACCAGAGAGAGAGAGAGACCAGAGAGAGAGAGAGGATTAGGATTAGATTCTGTGTGTCATGTGTGATTGTACAGAAGCAGTTTAAATATTACCAGAGCAGAGTGAGGTTTGCAGGAGTTTGTGCGTTTGTCTCCGGCTGAGAAACTCTTGAGAACTGATCCACCTGAGAGACACGCTGAGACACAAACTCTCCACCCTAAACACACACACACAACATTAACCCCCATCATGACACACATACACACACATTCATTACATCTATGTTTGTGTACCTTCAGTAGTATGGGTTGTGTATATCTGTGCATCACTGCAGACTCGCTCAACATCTCTTCCAGTACCGCAGTCACGTCTGCGCAGGCGGAGCAGTTAACCTGACCCATCTGCACAACTCCTACCGTCCACCACTCGTGGAATCCTGAAACACACATCACATGTGTAACACGATGTGACAGAGACAAACACACACACACACAGCATGTATGGCATCTCACCGTGCAGGTTATATTTCTGAGCGATGGGCAGTGACAGCAGACGGATGTGAGTCAGAGGGGAGGATCTGTTGTGTCCCGTGGTCTTCAGCTGCTTCAGGACGGGGGGTCGCTGCGGGTATGTGAACGCCAACACAGCCATTAACAGAACCCCAACAGCGACTAAAATCTGAAGGAAATGTCCTTCTTTAGATTCATGAGTCCACACATGATTCGGCACTTGATGATGTCACTGTACCTTGACTGTAGCTCTGAGGATGGGGAACTGTGGTGGATCTCTGCGAGGTTCATTCGTCTCCAAAACCTGTTTGATAAACTTCTCAATCTCTCTCTCAGACATCCCATAACGATAACCCGACTGACGCAGTATATCGATACTCTCTGAGAGCTTATCATAGATACAGGGCTCACTGAGAGACGAACCCATCGTGTGTGTCCGTCCGTGTGTGTGTGTGTGTGTGTCAGTGTGTGTGTGTGTCAGTGTGTGTGTGTCAGTGTCAGTGTGTGTGAGTGTGTGTCCGTGTGTGTGTCAGTGTGTGTGTGTGTGTCAGTGTGTGAGTGTCAGTGTCAGTGTGTGTGAGTGTGTGTCCGTGTGTGTGTCAGTGTGTGTGTGTGTCAGTGTGTGAGTGTCAGTGTCAGTGTGTGTGAGTGAGTGTGTGTGTGTGTCAGTGTGTGTGTGTGTGTGTGTGTGTCAGTGTGTGAGTGTCAGTGTGTGAGTGTCAGTGTCAGTGTGTGTGAGTGTGTGTCCGTGTGTGTGTTTGTGTCGGAGTGTCAGTGTGTGTGTGTGTTCAAGTGTGTGTGTGTCGGAGTGTCAGTGTTTGTGTGCGTGTGTGTGTCAGCGTGTGTGCGTGTGTGTGTGTGTGTGTGTCAGTGTGTGAGTGTCAGTGTCAGTGTGTGTGAGTGTGTGTCCGTGTGTGTGTGTGTGTCGGAGTGTCAGTGTTTGTGTGCGTGTGTGTGTCAGCGTGTGTGCGTGTGTGTCAGTGTGTGTGTCAGTGTCAGTGTGTGTGAGTGTGTGTGTGTCAGTGTGTGTGTGTGTGTGTGTGTTCAAGTGTGTGTGTGTGTGTGTGTGTGTGTGTGTGTGTGTCGAAGTGTCAGTGTGTGTGCGTGTGTGTGTCAGTGTGTGAGTGTCAGTGTGTGTGTGTGTGTGTGTGTCAGTGTGTGTGTGTCAGTGTGTGTGTATGTGTGTGTGTGTGTGTGTGTGGACACACTCTCCCTATCCCAAATCCCTGGGAAACGCGTTTGTCATCATGATGGATGAGTTCTGAAACAATAAAAGATTAAATTATTACTAATAACTTTATAAATATGATCAGTAACTATCACTCAGATGTCCAGTGTGTTTATTAGCAGTTTAAGCTAACCAGTTAACAACTGTTCTCCTCATTAATGTCCACAAACACTCACATAGAAACATATAAAGCACTCTTACTGTGTCGTCAGGGGGTTTTTATGGACAGTTTGATGATTTTGAGATGTTAGGAGAGAAACTTTCCTCACGCGATTATGCTAACTGTGTTTACTAGCTGTACACTCACTCATCTGCGCGTGCGCTGCCGCACATTCGACACAAACACACACACACACACACACACACACACACACACGCACACAAAACAAACACAGTGATTTATTTCACAATTCTGATTATATCAGAATTAGACTATATTCATAATTAATATAATTAATATACATGAATACATTTAATTAATGTATGTTTAATTTTTAAGAAACATCTAAAAGTGCGGTTACCAATGAGCAGATAGACTTTAATAGATTGCGTTGCCTTGTATATTAATGAGTTATTAGGACAAAATAACAACTAAAACAAATTAATCTTAACTGATAAACACTGACAGAGTTTTTACTTTTTAAACTTAAATGTTTAAAGCTTTTAATATATTTAATGTTTAAATATACACAGCATAATTTAAATCATGACTTTCACACACTTGTTATAGTTTTCATCATGTTTTTATCTTAATCCTGTAAAATGTAATTCAGATTAAATTATAATAACGAGAGAATAATAAAGGTGAAGAGACGCGCGATGACGTCACGGTGCTGTGTCCAGTAGGGGGCGTGTCGCGCGGCTCGCGCACTGTTTGTGTGTGAAGCCCCACCCAATGAGGAAGAACACACACACACACACACACACACTCACACACACACTCACGAACACGAACATGATCGCGTTATTTAATAAACTGCTCGACTGGTTTAAAGCGCTGTTCTGGAAGGAAGAGATGGAGCTGACGCTCGTGGGGTTGCAATACTCGGGAAAAACAACATTCGTCAACGTCATCGCGGTAAACCAATGACTGTCTCTCTTTATACTGCACTGTAGGCCTCGCGCATCTTCTGCATGACATCACTGATACACTAATAACATCATATAGATCATCATATAGATCATCATATAGATCATCATATAGATCATCATGACATCACACATCATATAGATCATCACACAACATATAGATCATCACACGTCATATAGATCATCATATAGATCATCATGACATCACACATCATATAGATCATCACACAACATATAGATCATCACACATCATATAGAACATCACACATCATATAGATCATCATATAGATCATCATGACATCACACATCATATAGATCATCACACAACATATAGATCATCACACATCATATAGAGCATCATGACATCACACATCATATAGATCATCACACAACATATAGATCATCACACGTCATATAGATCATCATATAGATCATCATGACATCACACATCATATAGATCATCATATAGATCATCATGACATCACACATCATATAGATCATCACACAACATATAGATCATCACACGTCATATAGATCATCACACATCATATAGATCATCATATAGATCATCATGACATCACACATCATATAGATCATCACACAACATATAGATCATCACACGTCATATAGATCATCACACATCATATAGATCATCATATAGAATATCACACAACATATAGATCATCATATAGAATATCACACAACATATAGATCATCATGACATCACACATCATATAGAGCATCATATAGAACATCACACAACATATAGAGCATCACACAACATATAGAACATCACACATCATATAGAGCATCATGACATCACACATCATATAGATCATCATATAGAACATCACACAACATATAGATCATCATGACATCACACATCATATAGAGCATCATGACATCACACATCATATAGAGCATCATGACATCACACATCATATAGAGCATCATGACATCACACATCATATAGATCATCATATAGAACATCACACATCATATAGAGCATCATGACATCACACATCATATAGATCATCATATAGAACATCACACATCATATAGATCATCATGACATCACACATCATATAGAGCATCATGACATCACACATCATATAGATCATCATATAGAACATCACACATCATATAGAGCATCATGACATCACACATCATATAGATCATCATATAGAACATCACACAACATATAGAGCATCATGACATCACACATCATATAGAGCATCATGACATCACACAACATATAGATCATCGTATAGAACATCACACAACATATAGAGCATCATGACATCACACATCATATAGAGCATCATGACATCACACATCATATAGTTCATCATATAGAACATCACACAACATATAGTTCATCATATAGAAAATCACACATAATATAGATCATCATATAGATCATCACACAACATATAGATCATCACACATCATATAGATCATCATATAGATCATCACACAACATATAGATCATCACACATCATATAGATCATCATATAGAACATCACACAACATATAGAGCATCATATAGATCATCACACATCATATAGAGCATCATATAGATCATCATGACATCACACATCATATAGATCATCATATAGAGCATCATATAGAACATCATATAGAACATCACACAACATATAGAGCATCATATAGATCATCACACGTCATATAGAGCATCATATAGATCATCATGACATCACACATCATATAGATCATCATATAGAGCATCATGACATCACACAACATATAGATCATCACACAACATATAGAGCATCATATAGATCATCATGACATCACACAACATATAGATCATCATGACATCACACAACATATAGATCATCACACAACATATAGAGCATCATATAGATCATCACACAACATATAGATCATCACACATCATATAGATCATCATATAGAACATCACACAACATATAGAGCATCATGACATCACACATCATATAGAGCATCATGACATCACACATCATATAGATCATCATATAGAACATCACACAACATATAATTCATCATATAGAACATCACACATCATATAGATCATCATATAGATCATCACACAACATATAGATCATCACACATCATATAGATCATCATATAGATCATCACACAACATATAGATCATCACACATCATATAGATCATCATATAGAACATCACACAACATATAGAGCATCATATAGATCATCACACATCATATAGAGCATCATATAGATCATCATGACATCACACATCATATAGATCATCATATAGAGCATCATATAGAACATCATATAGAACATCACACAACATATAGAGCATCATATAGATCATCACACGTCATATAGAGCATCATATAGATCATCATGACATCACACATCGTATAGATCATCATATAGAGCATCATGACATCACACAACATATAGAACATCATATGTAACATCATGACATCACACAACATATAGAACATCACACAACATATAGAACATCACACAACATATAGATCATCACACAACAAATAGATCATCACACAACATATAGAGCATCACACAACAAATAGATCATCACACAACATATAGAACATCACACAACATATAGAGCATCACACAACAAATAGATCATCACACAACATATAGAGCATCACACAACATATAGAGCATCATGACATCACACAACATATAGAGCATCACACAACATATAGAGCATCACACAACATATAGAGCATCAGGACATCACACAAAGTAAATCATAGACATGTTTACTGTTACTGTAGTTGTGGATATCTTATGATCTGTCTCTCTCTCTCTCTGGTCTCTCTCTCTCTCTCTCTCTCTCTCTCTCTCTCTCTCTCTCTCTCTCTCTCTCTCTGGTCTCTCTCTGGTCTCTCTCTCTGGTCTCTCTCTCTCTCTCTCTCTGGTCTCTCTCTCTGGTCTCTCTCTGGTCTCTCTCTCTGGTCTCTCTCTCTCTGGTCTCTCTCTCTGGTCTCTCTCTCTGGTCTCTCTCTCTCTCTCTGGTCTCTCTCTCTGGTCTCTCTCTCTCTCTGGTCTCTCTCTGGTCTCTCTCTCTGGTCTCTCTCTGGTCTCTCTCTCTGGTCTCTCTCTGGTCTCTCTCTCTGGTCTCTCTCTGGTCTCTCTCTCTGGTCTCTCTCTGGTCTCTCTCTCTGGTCTCTCTCTGGTCTCTCTCTCTGGTCTCTCTCTCTGGTCTCTCTCTCTCTCTCTCTCTCTGGTCTCTCTCTGGTCTCTCTCTCTCTGGTCTCTCTCTCTGGTCTCTCTCTCTCTCTCTCTCTCTGGTCTCTCTCTCTGGTCTCTCTCTGGTCTCTCTCTCTCTATAGTCCGGTCAGTTCAGTGAGGACATGATCCCTACAGTGGGCTTCAACATGCGGAAGATCACTAAAGGAAATGTCACCATTAAAGTGAGTACATCAGTGTGTGTGTGAGAAATTTTAACCACAGGACATTACATAATTCCTGCCCTTTCTCAGACAGTTTCAACAATCTGTAACCTGAGTTATTCATGAAAACCATCAAACTAAACGATTTAAAGACCGCCATGGAAAATATAACTTTTAGGAACGTTTAGGACCGACGGGACGGATATTATGTAAAGACATGTGACAGAGTTTGTGTACATGTAGTAAAACACACACAAAGAAAATAAACGGAGAATCTCTTTAAATCCTCCAAATAAATCAATAATACACATTAACAATAGTTTATTATTTCATTTGTATGTTCGCATGGAATTTCGGTACTATTATAAGAAATATAAATCTCATAATAAATAAGTGTAAGACAAAATTGTTTGTGGAAAGTTTGAGGCAAACTCACACTTTGTGTGTGAAACTGGAGTGATTGACAGGTGTGTTTGTGTGTTGCAGTTGTGGGATATCGGAGGACAGCCGCGCTTCAGGAGTATGTGGGAGAGATACTGTCGTGGAGTCAGTGCTATAGTGTGAGTACACCACACTTCATGTGTTATTATATGAAAGAAATCCTAATGATCTATATTATAATAAAAACATGAATGTGTGTGTCAGGTATATGGTTGATGCTGCTGATCCAGAGAAGATCGAGGCGTCTAAAAATGAGCTGCACAACTTGTTAGATAAACCTCAGCTGCAGGGGATCCCTGTGAGTACACTAACATCCCATAATTCCCTGTGTTTATGATGCCATGCTGTGTGTTTTCTGACAGCGTGGATTCACTCTGTTAGGTTCTCGTGTTGGGCAACAAGCGTGATCTTCCCGGATCTCTGGACGAGAAGGAGCTGATCGAGAGGATGTGAGTGCGTGTCTCTGTTGTGTGTTTGTGAGATGTTGCGAGACTGTGCTGAGATGTGTTTGTGTCGTATAGGAACCTGTCGGCCATTCAGGACCGAGAGATCTGCTGTTACTCGATCTCCTGTAAGGAGAAGGACAACATCGGTGAGACCTTCATTCACTCATGTGTCTTTTGTGCGTTTGGGTTTGTGCGTTTCTGACCACGATTGTGTGTCACAGACATCACGCTACAGTGGCTGATCCAGCACTCACGAACCAGGCGGAGCTGAGGATGAGAAGGCGTCTGATTGGAAGAACGTAATCATGTGATCAACTGTATTTTAGACGGTTTTGATTTCTCTCTGTTCGAACAGGTTTACGGTCTACTCGTTTTTTTTTCTTTATGACGTTATGAGACGTCACGTCCGATCAAACATCAGACAGTCTGATCCGCTGCACCGGCCGATGGCGCTCTCGGTCTCTTTGTACATCTCTGACGTCATCGCGATGCATTCTCAGATCTGTGATGTCATGATAGTGGTGTCGCTTTCACATGATTTGTCGTGGACCGTGACATCATCTGGTTGTCGTGCAGAACATGTCTGTGGTTTTTGATTTCTTCACACGCGTCACGACGATCTCTAACGTGGATTTATTTATTACAGACAGCGGAGATGAACACATATCCTCCTGCTGACCGTCAGTGTTTCAGCATTCTAAGAGACTTTTTGTTAACTTTGTTTTCCTGCACGTGTCAGTCTGATATCATAACGCGTAACAAGTGCTTGTCTGTTTCCATTATACATATGTAAATGTACATGTTTTTTTATTTGATTGTTATTTTTTGGCATGTTTTTTTACTTGTTTTCGTTGGCAGTGTTTTTGGATCATGTATATAGAAACTTAAACCCAAAGCCCTTCTGAACATTCTGGTGTTTGTCCTGTTGTGGTTAGCATCCCATGATAATATTAATATTAAAAGAAAGTCCCAGCCATATTCACAGCAATCTGAAGAGTGTGTGTGTGTACGTGGGTGTGTGCGTGTGTATGTATTAGTGTGCATGGATCAGTCCTGTAGACTATTAGAATATTTACATTTTTAAAACACCGCATTGGGTTGTTTTTTCTCTCCTGGTGATGATTTTATACTCATCTGGTTGTTTAACACATTTCTACACTAATGAGAGTGACTGAAAGCATCTAAGAGGTGTCTCGCGCCCGCAGTCACAATTCAGTGATTTCGTTTTTCTTTCTCATCGTGGCCAAAATGTTGGAAGAGTTTATTCAGTGTTGGGGACGAGGTGATGTTCCCCTGCATGACTTATTCTTGGATGGAGCGGGTTGCCATAGTTACAGAATCATTAAACAGATGGGACTGACGTCTTTAATTCACGGATTTCGGAAACTTTTTTCAAGAAGTTGGCAGAACATCATTACAGTCTTTCTATACTCTTGTCCTGGCGGTGATAACTGTACATGTTGTTATTGTTATTACAGATGATTTAAAACTGATAATAAATGATTTCCCTCTCATGACTGCGTTGGGAATATTCTCCGCTAGATGTCTCTCGACACAAGTCCTCCACATTCCTCTTATATAAGAAAAGTTTGAATTCTCTTTTATTTTAAGCTGAATTCTGATGACCACACACCCAACACTGCTGTTGGTTTTGGACCGGAATGTCTTTGTGTGCTGGATGTGAGATGTGAGGTCAGTGGTTGTCATGGAGACGTCGGATGTCCAGAGGATGTGAGATCCGGCTCATGACAGCAGAACCAGTGGATGTTCCTGTGGAGCAGTCAGTAAACCCCACAGAGATGCTGACGGTCCGGTTCCGCAGAACCCACAGAGATCTGGACATGAGCTGTCAGAGCGTTACCATAGTGATGAACACCACACACACCATACATACACACTATACACACACTCCATACACACACACTATACACACACTCCATACATACACACTATACACACACACTAACCAAACAGTGGTCTCAACAGTGGTAAAATAAATTCTCTGTCTCTCTCTCTCTCTCTGCTCTCTCTCTCTCTCTGGTCTCTCTCTCTCTCTCTCTGGTTTCTCGCTCTGGTCTCTCTTTCTTGTCTCTCTCTGTGGTCTCTCTCTCTCTCTCTCTCTCTCTCTCTCTCTGGTCTCTCTCACTCTCTCTGGTCTCTCCTTGGTCTCTCTCTCTCTCTATCTCTGGTCTCTCTCTCTCTCTGGTCTCTCTCTCTCTCTGGTCTCTCTCTATGGTCTCTCTCTATCTCTGGTCTCTCTCTATCTCTGGTGTCTCTCTCTATCTCTGGTCTCTCTCTCTCTCTCTCTGGTCTCTCTCTCTCTCTGGTCTCTCTCTATCTCTGGTGTCTCTCTCTCTCTCTCTGGTCTCTCTCTCTGGTCTCTCTCTGGTCTCTCTCTCTGGTCTCTCTCTGGTCTCTCTCTCTCTCGTCTCTCTCTCTGGTCTCTCTCTCTCTGGTCTCTCTCTTCTCTCTGGTCTCTCTCTTCTCTCTGGTCTCTCTCTTCTCTCTGGTCTCTCTCTCTCTCTCTCTCTGCTCTCTCTCTCTCTCTGGTCTCTCTCTCTCTCTCTCTGGTTTCTCGCTCTGGTCTCTCTTTCTTGTCTCTCTCTGTGGTCTCTCTCTCTCTCTCTCTCTCTCTCTCTGGTCTCTCTCTCTCTCTGGTCTCTCTCTCTCTATCTCTGGTCTCTCTCTCTATCTCTCTCTCTCTGGTCTCTCTCTCTCTCTGGTCTCTCCTTGGTCTCTCTCTCTCTCTCTCTCTCTCTCTGGTCTCTCTCTCTCTCTGGTCTCTCTCTCTCTATCTCTGGTCTCTCTCTCTATCTCTCTCTCTCTGGTCTCTCTCTCTCTCTGGTCTCTCTCTCTCTCTCTCTCTGGTATCTCTGGTCTCTCTATCTCTGTTCTCTCTCTCTCTCTCTCTGGTCTCTCTCTATCTCTGGTCTCTCTCTCTCTCTCTATCTCTGGTCTCTCTCTTGTCTCTCTCTGGTCTCTCTCTCTCTGGTCTCTCTCTGGTCTCTCTCTCTCTCTCTCTGGTCTCTCTCTCTCTCTCTGGTCTCTCTCTCTCTCTCTCTCTCTGGTCTCTCTCTATCTCTGGTCTCTCTATCTCTGTTCTCTCTCTCTCTCTCTGGTCTCTCTCTGGTCTCTCTCTCTCTCTCTGGTCTCTCTCTCTCTCTCTATCTCTGGTCTCTCTCTCTGGTCTCTCTATCTCTGGTCTCTCTCTCTGGTCTCTCTCTGGTCTCTCTCTCTCTCTCTCTCTCTCTGGTCTCTCTGGTCTCTCTCTGGTCTCTCTATCTCTGGTCTCTCTCTGGTCTCTCTCTCTCTCTCTCTGGTCTCTCTCTCTCTCTCACCTGAATGATGTTTTTTATTATGACATCATTGGGACAGTGTATCTGTTTTTATTGTACAGTTGAAGTCTTCTTCATTTAAGAGTTTTCAGACACAGGGTCAAGATGTCATTCTGGTGTTTAATGGGCTCTAAATGACCTGTTACCCCGTCTTGACCCCGTTGCTTCTGAACTGCTCCACTGCTCCACATCAGGGATAGAATCCCGCCAACAGACCCCCCGTCTCCAGGACAACCGGCGTCCCGACAGAGACACAGAGAATGTCTGGTGTGATGATGTTTGGAGTCTGAATGCTGAGAGATGAGTGTGGCGGGCGCTTGGCAACGGCGCGGGGGCTGAAGAGAGGGAACAATGATGGCCTTATGGACCCCCGCAGGACCCCTCCTGAGAATCTGATGTGGGAGGAAATCCTTGAGAAACACTGCGTTCACTCTTATTTACTCTTGTGTGAACAAAACCCAAATTCATGAACCTCACAGACACACGTCTCAACTCTTTTATTGTAGAAAATATACAAAATGTACTAGCACAGATCTGCTACACTAGTAGAAATGACTCTCATACTCTATATAATGTGTTAAACTTGACAACAAAAATTATTTTCATAAAATTCTAAATTGAATTCCAGCAGATTGACATCAGACGCTCTTTGATAGACAGTCTGATTAAAAAAGCTCAAGAATCCAGACAGAAGACTACAGCTCTTAATATTCATCTATAAAGACTTTTCAAGCTTACTATGCAAAACACAGACCGTTTAATAAGAACATAAAAATCAAAAGTTAAATCAAATGCATTGAAATGTTTTCAAGTTTTCCTGTCTGTCCACCCAGCAGTTCAATATTGACTTATAACAACATATTAGTTATTAATACAACGCTAGTCTAGCACTGGTGATATTTGTGTATTTATATATAAAACACAACACTTTTATATAACAGCAAAACATAGGGAATTGTTTCTATATTTTAGCACAAAACCAGAACACACAGAGTCATGAGGTCATCCAAACCTGAGGGGGGGGTTCCTTTTAAATCTGTTTGCAAAATATCTTCTGTATTCAACAGAACAAATGCTACTATATCATTTTTTATTATGGTGGTCAAAAGGGCCCCAGAAATCTTCAAATATCTCTTATGTGTTCAACAGAACGTGATCACGTGACAGTGAGTAATTTTCATAATTCTCTTCTTAATAAGATCATTCACAGTTTGGACATGTGAACATTGATGTGAACGTTCTAACAGGGTGTTCCGATGATCAGTTCAGCGTGACCATCTTTAACTTTATCAAGGAACCCAGCGGGTGATGCCGAAGACACGACCTTCAGTTTCTCGTCCTGTACGGACACAGGAGATGATGAGGACACGGCTGTAGCGTTGGTGGATGCAGATGATGATGCTGATGATGAAGACATGTCCGGCACGCATTCATCGCAACAACAGCAGCAGCAGTCCATGAACGCCTGACCGAAAGATTGACAGATGCAGAGCAGAATAACAGGCGTAGCCCCTGCGCGCACGAACAACAGGAACTGACCAATCAGAGCCAGCAGAGCCCGCGTAGCCACACCCACCTCCACGCCTGCGTAGGCCAGGATGATATTCCAAGCGTTTTCTGGTAAACTGCACGCGGCGTACATGACGGCCAACGCCACTACTGTACGCGTCAGCTGACGCTCACGACGCTGTCGTTTCTTCTGCGGTGAGGACGATAAGGTGGAGGAAGAGGATGTAGAGGAGGGTCGGGCATGTTTGGCGGTTTCATCCGTCACGTGTCGCGTAAGCAACTGACAGGCGGCGGTGAAAAGAAGAGGCAGACAGAAGAAACAACCGAATATCCACCACATCCGGGACTGATGATAAGTCAGCATGAGTGAGTATAGAGACTCGGGTAGATTCACGGACACCTCCTGACTGCAGGAATCCACAGGAAGACCCGTCCGAGGCGAAACGTGCTGTACCAGCTGCCACGTCAGCAGCTCTGGGGCCGCCAGCACCAGAGAACCCAACCAGATCACAGACAGTTTGGCCAGGATGGACTGACAGGACTCGATCTGATGCGAGCGAGGCTGAACGCTGGTCACCATGTGGAAGCGATCGATGCTCAGAGCGCACAGAGAGAACGTGGTCACACCGAGGGATGTCACCTAAACATGACACCAACAAATCAAACATGTCACCTTCTCTTGAAAACATCTAGAAAAACTGAATCACCTTTGAGCAGCCATATACAGAGCAACACACACGCACGCAGACACACACACACACACACACACACACACACACACGCACGCACGCACACGCACACACATGCACGCACACACACACACACTGTCTGAAGACTCTTTCACACATAATGAGAGCGATTAGTGTCGCTAATTATCCTGAAACTCATTTACATGACAAGAGCTTTTGTACACAACACAGCCTGAGATTTACTAAAACAACACACTTTAATACACTACTAACACACACAAACACAGCTAGACAGACATTTACATGGAGACAAATAAATACTTCATGAACATCAGACAGATCTTTGTGAGAAAAGAGACAGAGAGACAGATAGAGAGAGTGAGACAGGTGACACACCTCCATGTAAGGCACTATTCTGCATGACAGGTCACCCATGAGTCTTCTCTTGGTTAACTCATTAAAGATGACCACAGACAGACAGAGAGACAGACAGACAGACGGATAGACAGACAGACAGAGAGACAGACAGATAGAGAGAGTGAGACAGGTGACACACCTCCATGTAAGGCACTATTCTGCATGACAGGTCACCCATGAGTCTTCTCTTGGTTAACTCATTAAAGATGACCACAGACAGACAGACAGGTAGAGAGACAGACAGACAGACAGATAGACAGAGAGACAGACAGATAGACAGACAGGCAGACAGATAGATAGAGTGAGACAGGTGACACACCTCCATGTAAGGCACTATTCTGCATGACAGGTCACCCATGAGTCTTCTCTTGGTTAACTCATTAAAGATGACCACAGACAGACAGACAGGTAGAGAGACAGACAGAGAGACAGACAGGCAGACAGATAGACAGATAGAGAGAGTGAGACAGGTGACACACCTCCATGTAAGGCACTATTCTGCATGACAGGTCACCCATGAGTCTTCTCTTGGTTAACTCATTAAAGATGACCACAGACAGACAGAGAGACAGACAGACAGACGGATAGACAGACAGACAGAGAGACAGATAGAGAGAGTGAGACAGGTGACACACCTCCATGTAAGGCACTATTCTGCATGACAGGTCACCCATGAGTCTTCTCTTGGTTAACTCATTAAAGATGACCACAGACAGACAGAGAGACAGACAGACAGACGGATAGACAGACAGACAGATAGACAGATAGAGAGAGTGAGACAGGTGACACACCTCCATGTAAGGCACTATTCTGCATGACAGGTCACCCATTAGTCTTCTCTTGGTTAACTCATTAAAGATGACCACAGACAGACAGAGAGACAGACAGACAGACGGATAGACAGACAGACAGATAGACAGATAGAGAGAGTGAGACAGGTGACACACCTCCATGTAAGGCACTATTCTGCATGACAGGTCACCCATGAGTCTTCTCTTGGTTAACTCATTAAAGATGACCACAGGCAGACAGACAGACAGACAGACAGACGGATAGACTGACAGACAGATAGACAGATAGAGAGAGTGAGACAGGTGACACACCTCCATGTAAGGCACTATTCTGCATGACAGGTCACCCATGAGTCTTCTCTTGGTTAACTCATTAAAGATGACCACAGGCAGACAGAGAGACAGAGAGACAGACAGACAGACGGATAGAGAGACAGACAGACAGACAGACAGACGGATAGACAGACAGACAGATAGAGAGAGTGAGACAGGTGACACACCTCCATGTAAGGCACTATTCTGCATGACAGGTCACCCATGAGTCTTCTCTTGGTTAACTCATTAAAGATGACCACAGACAGACAGAGAGACAGACAGACAGACGGATAGAGAGACAGACAGACAGACAGACAGACGGATAGACAGACAGACAGATAGAGAGAGTGAGACAGGTGACACACCTCCATGTAAGGCACTATTCTGCATGACAGGTCACCCATGAGTCTTCTCTTGGTTAACTCATTAAAGATGACCACAGGCAGGCAGAAGAACAGAGTCATAAAGTCCCAGA
Source organism: Triplophysa yarkandensis (assembly GCA_033220385.1). Taxonomy (NCBI): domain Eukaryota; kingdom Metazoa; phylum Chordata; class Actinopteri; order Cypriniformes; family Nemacheilidae; genus Triplophysa; species Triplophysa yarkandensis. The sequence continues at coordinate 1,815,610 of JAWHQN010000154.1, read as the reverse complement.
ATGCAACAGTGGCCAGCACATAGTTCCACGTGGTCTGCAGGTAATAATTATTCCACACGATACACATGAGTGCAAGATTACCCACAATCCCCACCGAGAACACGACGAGTGACATCATCATGAGAGCATAAGCGCTGTACGAGTCTTGGGTCAGAGGGTACAAGGGGTTGTGCAGTGACCCGTTAAAGGTCCGCGGTGTAGTGAAGAACCCGTCCGGGTCAGGATCGGGCCTCGGCCGGCGCTCCTTCAGCTTTGATTTAAATCCCCGCGGGACCCTCAGGAGACCATGCGCTCTGCTGGACAGATCTTCATGATGGGACGGCGAGGAGCTCGGCTGCGGTGAGGGTGAAGAAGACTCCATCAGACTCGTCTTCATCTCAGGAGAGAGACCATCCGCACCCACTGAGCCCAGAACGAGAAGAAGACAGAAGAAGAGAGTTAGCATGATCGTGTGATGTACAGAAGGTGGACCCATGTCTGGAGAGTTGATCAGAAGAGACACATCTCACAGAAGTTCCTGCAGCTCTGAGGAACTTCTGTCTGTGCTCATGATGGGATGCTGGATTCCAATCTGCCCCTTGTGGAGAGCCTGAAGGCCGACACGTGTAGTACACAGGAGCGCCACGGGACGGCGCCAGAGTCACGTGCACTAACACACTAACACGCGCGCGCTGTTGCACACTACAGAAAATACTCCACACTACACCAACACTCAGTGACATATTCATACAAAACAAATTAAACAGAACAATACTATTTAAAATAATTATGAAATATAAAATCGTCTTTAAACTAAACTTAATTAGTTTTTGTTGAATTCATATTAAACTTTGAATAATTATAAAAAATGATCTAGGGGTGATATTCGTATATTTGTGCATTTAGAATTATGCAATAATAATAATATTATCCAGTACATAATTTATCTTTGTTTTAAACCAAATGTTATATTTTTCGCCATTACTTGACTACATTAAACTCTTCAAACTTAAATTATGTTTCTGTGTAAATATGATTTAAAAATTCATATAATAATATTTAGGGTAACAGGAAGTCATCAGGAGAAGTATGCACTAAACCTCTGAGTGCACTTCAACGAGAAGTACCCGGATGCTCGACTACTTCCGGTCAGATGATGACGCACGCGCTCTATTTCAGTAAACTTTTGTGTAATGTTTTTTTTTATTGTTTACTGAACAAAATATATCTAATAATTGTAATATATATAAACTACAACATCTTTAAAAAATAATACAAATATTTATCCAGGGGAAAATATACAACTATGATTAATATTTAAAACAAATAATAATTATATTTTGAACACAGTTTATTAATAATATAAATAAATACAGTAGTTTACAGTAAATATGTAAATTTGATATAAAAATAGATTTTCAATAACTATTAATATATAAACAGATCTATAAATAATCGGGTTTTTTATCCAATCGCAGCGCTCTCTGATACTGGGGGGCGTGTCCGGAAGTGTGCATGCACCGGAAGTGTCTGTCAGGTTTAGTTTAATTTGATTTTACACAACGGTGAGTTTAAAATCACTACACACAATTCACAACAATCATCTATTGAGTTTATATCCTCAATATAAATCTGACAACACAAAACAAGAAGAAAACACACAAATTATTCTTCAGAATTAAATTATACTGCATTTCTTTATTACTCAATATATATATTTATATATTATAAAAGAAATCACACAAATTATTCTTCAGAATTAAATTATATTGCATTTCTTTATTACTCAATATATATATTTATATATTATAAAAGAAATCACACAAATTACTCTTCAGAATTAAATTATATTGCATTTCTTTATTACTCAATATATATATTTATATATTATAAAAGAAAACACACAAATTATTCTTCAGAATTAAATTATATTGCATTTCTCTATTACTCAATATATATATTTATATATTATAAAAGAAAACACACAAATTACTCTTCAGAATTAAATTATATTGCATTTCTTTATTACTCAATATATATATTTATATATTATAAAAGAAAACACACAAATTATTCTTCAGAATTAAATTATATTGCATTTCTTTATTACTCAATATATATATTTATATATTATAAAAGAAAACACACAAATTATTCTTCAGAATTAAATTATATTGCATTTCTTTATTACTCAATATATATATTTATATATTATAAAAGAAATCACACAAATTATTCTTCAGAATAAAATTATATTGCATTTCTTTATTACTCAATATATATATTTATATATTATAAAAGAAAACACACAAATTATTCTTCAGAATTAAATTATATTGCATTTCTTTATTACTCAATATATATATTTATATATTATAAAAGAAAACACACAAATTATTCTTCAGAATTAAATTATATTGCATTTCTTTATTACTCAATATATATATTTATATATTATAAAAGAAAACACACAAATTATTCTTCAGAATTAAATTATACTGCATTTCTTTATTACTCAATATATATATTTATATATTATAAAAGAAAACACACAAATTATTCTTCAGAATTAAATTATATTGCATTTCTCTATTACTCAATATATATATTTATATATTATAAAAGAAAACACACAAATTATTCTTCAGAATTAAATTATACTGCATTTCTTTATTACTCAATATATATATTTATATATTATTAAAGAAAACACACAAATTATTCTTCAGAATAAAATTATATTGCATTTCTTTATTACTCAATATATATATTTATATATTATAAAAGAAAACACACAAATTATTCTTCAGAATTAAATTATATTGCATTTCTTTATTACTCAATATATATATTTATATATTATAAAAGAAAACACACAAATTATTCTTCAGAATTAAATTATACTGCATTTCTTTATTACTCAATATATATATTTATATATTATAAAAGAAAACACACAAATTATTCTTCAGAATTAAATTATATTGCATTTCTCTATTACTCAATATATATATTTATATATTATAAAAGAAAACACACAAATTATTCTTCAGAATTAAATTATACTGCATTTCTTTATTACTCAATATATATATTTATATATTATTAAAGAAAACACACAAATTATTCTTCAGAATAAAATTATATTGCATTTCTTTATTACTCAATATATATATTTATATATTATAAAAGAAAACACACAAATTATTCTTCAGAATAAAATTATATTGCATTTCTTTATTACTCAATATATATATTTATATATTATAAAAGAAAACACACAAATTATTCTTCAGAATTAAATTATATTGCATTTCTTTATTACTCAATATATATATTTATATATTATAAAAGAAAACACACAAATTATTCTTCAGAATAAAATTATATTGCATTTCTTTATTACTCAATATATATATTTATATATTATAAAAGAAAACACACAAATTATTCTTCAGAATTAAATTATATTGCATTTCTTTATTACTCAATATATATATTTATATATTATAAAAGAAAACACACAAATTATTCTTCAGAATTAAATTATATTGCATTTCTCTATTACTCAATATATATATTTATATATTATAAAAGAAAACACACAAATTATTCTTCAGAATTAAATTATACTGCATT
>JAWHQN010000154.1:1751947-1811492 GCA_033220385.1 Triplophysa yarkandensis | reverse complement strand
ATTTTGACTTAATTATCACAATATTACACTTGAATCTCATATACTGTAACTAACATTTTCCCAAATTATAATTTGATTTTAACATATTATGACCACAATCTTATAATATAATTTATGAAACTAAAACACATTTGTAAAAAGCGTTTTTAGTCTAGACAAAAGACAACAAAAAGTTTTTTGGAGAACCGGTCACTGTGAGGTATTAACTCTGATTTAGTTTTAGATCTGAAGTCAAAAAAGTGCGGATCTCTTGGTGACTTTCCAGCTCTTCATGCCCCTCGTTCTCTCTCTGGGTTTACCTGCAGTCCTGCCGCGGTTTAGCCACATATCCAGGATAAGCTCCGTCAGTTATGCCTCGGCACATCTTGCTGTCTCTGTCGGAGGGAAGAAGTGTGCTCGCCTTCACCATCTCATACCTAGACAGTGATCAAACGTGTTCCTCTCCTCCGGCCCATCCTCCGTAAAGAAGCAGTGGCCTAAAGAGTCGTATCCCACCACATCCTTCACCTATCGGCGTATTAAGAACATCAGAAGCATAGCGATCAGATATGACATCGAGGAGATCGCTCTTTAAAACAAAACTGTGGTTGGGATCACAAAGGTTTTGATGCCACAAGAAAGTTTCAACCAAGAACTTTTATCTAAGTGAGAAAGTTTGATTGAATCCGGAAGATCAGAAGAGCAAACACAATAGTCTCATGTTTGGTTTAGCTTAACACTTGTTGTTAGTTCACCAATTAATAAACTAATATTTCACGTTAACCCGTGTAAAGTTAAGCAGAATATCCCAGCTTCTTCGTGTATGTGCTTTTGAGATGCACACAATATAACACACGGTTGGAGAGATATCTAACTCTTAATAATCCATTTAACTACACAACAGGAATAATACAAAGGTCCGGAAAGCGTACCACAATCTAGCCTCCATTTTCAAACAGAATGAACGCTCGCATGGATTTCTAAAAGACCCAAGTGAGGCTGAATTACTTCATGCCACGCGACCGCATCCAATTCCAGCTGCTCGGCGTGATCCGACAAACAAACAATTTTTGGGATGGAAAGCAATTCCATTAATCCCTTTAGAGAAATGGGTGAATTCTAAATCGGGGCACAATACAGCTACCGCTGAGCCAAAGCACATTTAGCCTTGTTACACGCATTAAAAGCAACCCATGTCAAAGAGGTATTCCTGTTAGGGCTCGGAGCTTGGGATGGCCTCCTCCGAAATACGATCTCAGCGTGCTATCGCAGACGAATAATGCGGCTCTTTGTACCGTGACACCTCCGCCTTCATCTTTGAGCAAAATAAAGCAGTTTACGGCCTCGTTCCCGCATCCAAGGCCAGATCGCCGTATGCTTGAATGGAAGAGTCATGTTTTGTTGAGGTATGACAAACCTTATCTCAGCCTTTCATGTAGTTTGAATGAAAAAGCCAAGTGCACTGTTTGGTTCTGCTCGAGTGGGTGGAAGTGGCATGCCTTACAATTTGTGAAGATCTCTGAAGTCACGTCGCCGTTACATCGCAACCTGCCATCACGTACCATGAATAAACGGTGAGACACTGAATAAACGCTGAGATGCGGCGCCACGGCGACAAACAGACAATGCCCGTCCATCCATGAATAATTCACATTGCACTTGCATTTCGCATTGTGTTTACCAAAAGCCAAAGACATCCAATGAATGTTGAGGGTAATATTGTTACATTGGATACTTAAGGACTTTAGAACATGTAATAAAGTAATGACATGTAGATGTCTAATGGGATTATTCTATCCTGTGCTTCAAAGTTTGGGACTTGGACTTGAGGATGGTGAAGACAATCCATAAAAGTAAGCTGGTTTGAGCAGCATACGGTTTAGTTAATTAGGTTGGCACCGAGCTCTCTTCTGAAATGTTAACCAGAATTAAACTCAACATGGAGACCTTTCAGAATCCATAAACTCACCAGCAGCCCGTTGGAGCCGTGGATAGTGACACATCGAGAGAAGGAGTGATGAATGGACAGATCTTTCACGTATGTTGGCGGGTCATAGCCTCCCTTCTGATCCACATCTCCATTCATGTGGAAGTGAACGGGATAGTGACCCATCGACTGCTGACCCATGTGCATTAACTCAACCCCCTGCACATGCACGGAACGGAAACCTCGCTCCATCTGTAGAAAACAGAGAACATCTTTACATTCATATACAGAGATTCTTGTGCTTGCATGCAGGATAAATTTACCAAACGGTCCGTGTTAGGATCATGAGCTTTTGCAAATTTACGGAAACAATATAATAATAAAAGTAACACAACACATGCATTGTCATTAATTTGAAATTATCCCCAAAATAAAATCCATAAGAAACAGATACAGAAAATAAAAATATCCAATATCCAAATATCTAAAAACAATCATATCTATCCAAACTGTAAGATTATTAAAATCAATCATGCAACCCTGCCCCAAATCCCAACCCTGACGTTCTCCATCATGTCATTTGAAATCAATTAATAATGAATTATGTGCTGTTTTTGCCATATAATTCAATGTGCCGTTGACTAGTTGCTTCTTTCAATACAATATAAATGAACTTGAACTTGGAAACTAGTGCTGAAGGAATGTCAAAAATAAAAAGTGAAAAGAAGGCGAGAAATGTAAAAATCATCACACTGTCAGAACGAGCTTTGACTGTGTGTGAAGATATTCATGTGCGGGAAATAAACGTGTAAACTAGATCCATTTCTCGCACGTCTGGCTGTGTGTTCTCTCTCAAGTCACAATGTTTCGAGTCAAAGCGTGTGAAATATGTTGCATGTCAGATCTGTTTAGTAATGTAGGACATGTCCAGAGGACGCTGACACTTGGACTTAAATGTCCCGTGGCTTCATCCATTCCACCGCCTGACATTTCTCTAAATGTTTCCTAAATTAAACAAGCACGGTGTCCATCATGTGACAAAGAATGTGACGGTACAGAAGCCAGACAGATGTTTAGTGGATTCATTAAATGAGGAGAACGTTTGAGGTTTATTATTTTTCCCACCCTTTTAAAAGAAAAATATATAGGAATATACGTGTAGTACAGCGCACTTCTGTCTCTGAAAAGCAGTTCATTTTTAATGTATTGTAACAGAGTAACGGAGTGACATCCTATATATTATCAAATATGTTGAAATAAATGGATATTGACAGTTAGGAAAAATATTTTATTTGCCTTGTCTACAAATATGGACCGACTTCACTTACTTTACAGAAACCATTCTCACCACAGTAAAATAAAGCAATAGATCAAACGCTTGTGACCGCTATGAAAATAGTCAATTCACCCCAAAAATGGATTTTTTGTCATTTCATTTAATTCCAAACCCACTACTTTCATGGAAAATAAAAGGAGTCGTTTAGTGTATTGCCATTGGCTGTTAAGTTATGCATTCCTTTGAATCTGCTTGTAATAAAAAAAAAATTCTAAACCTGTGTAAGATTTCAGATATCAGTGCTGGGTAGTTTTTTAAAGACAGATTGGCCTAGTTATGTAAGCAGAAATGTGGTTTTGAATGGAGAAGCGGGGCAACCTTCTTCGTGACAGCAAGGGTGAGGAGGGGACGGGAACAGTCGGATCTGGGCCAATTACTCAAGAGGTCAGCTGCTTGAGCGGTCCCCTCACACACATAGTCTCTTTACACGCTGGCTGGCTCACACGAGCTCAGGCCGGAGAATATTCCCTTCCGTTTGTTTGACAGAGTGTTAATGTCGAGCTGGAATTGCCGTCATTGCAATAACGGAGGCTCTGCAAGGCGAATGTGGGCGGTAACCGGGCTCTTGAGAAATGCGGTTCTGAAGTAATAAGGGGTTGTACCTTCAAGTGTCCCCCGAAAGTGTCGAAGGAGAAGAATTTGCAGGCGTCGTTGCCGTAGCAGGTGGGCTCCATCTCTCCTCGTATCAGGATGTTTCGGCTCAACAGGCCCACCTCTGCACGCATGTCCACGCCATCCACCTCCTCTCCAATGTGGAGGTACACTGGTTTACCTGGAGGACATGCACACACAGAACACGCACAGTTTACAAACCCGCGGACAGAGAGACAGGACACATAGACAGGAAGGAGAGACAGAGAAACAAAGGGATAGGAAGGGAAGGGTTGATAGGGAAGGTGAAGTAAAGTAAAGTAAAGTATAGTAAAGTAAAGTAAAGTAAAGTAAAGTAGGGTAAAGTAAAGTAAAGTAAGGTAAAGTAAAGTAAAGTGAAGTAAGGTAAGGAAAAGTAAAGTAAAGTAAAGTCAAGTCAAGTAAAGTAAAATAAAATAACGGAAGGAAGGAAGGAAAGGGAGGAGGGGAGAGCCAAGTAAAGTAAAGTAAAGTAAAGTAAAGTAAAGTAAAGTAAAGTAAAGTAAGGTAAGGTAAGGTAAAGTAAAGTAAAGTAAAGTAAGGTAAAGTACAGTAAAGTAAAGTAAAGTAAAGTAAAGGTTAGGAAAAGTAAAGTAAAGTAAAGTAAAGTAAAGTAAAGTACAGTAAAGTAAAGTAAAGTAAAGTAAAATAACGGAAGGAAGGAAAGGGAGGAGGGGAGAGCAAAGTAAAGTAAAGTAAAGTAAAGTAAAGTAAAGTAAAATAAATTATATAAAATAAAATAAAATAAAATAAAATAAAATAATGGAAGGAAGGAAGGAAGGAAGGAAGGAAGGAAGGAAGGAAGGAAGGAAGGAAGGAAGGAAGGAGTTAAGTTTAGTTAAATCTCAGAGAATCAATCTGAAAGTGAGAAACAGAAATTAAGAACCTTAAATACATTTAAGAAGCCAAGGAAAAAAATAGACAATATAATAGATAGAGAAGGGGGGATAACTTTCTTTTGTTACCATATATAATTTGTTTCTTAATCTTACAGCTTAAATTGGAATGGGGACATAGGAACATAGAAAAAGTGAGAGAGATATTAGTCCTGAGGCCTCAGACTCTCGCCTTCCAGCTTGACCAACTTTCACCGGTATAAACCCGCATGACTCCAGTCACAACACTTCAGATGTGATTTGGCAGGATATCAAATACTGTCACCAAAAGACTCAATATGATGCAATCGTTTCATACAATTCTTCCAAAGAAAATGTTCATTGTTAAGTATTTTAGAGTTCTACTTTCTCATTTCGATCTATTTTTATGATATTTTTGACTTCTGACGTGCATGTCTACCGATTTGACGAGGTGGATAACTGACATTAAGCATTTCGCAGATGCTTGTATCAAAAGATACATTTGTTGCCATGCTCTTACCACGTTGCTAAAGGGAAGCAATTCAATCCAATATGCAGGTCTCGGCATGATCTGCTCTTGCGGCAGTACATTTCTATACAATCATAAAAATACAAATTATACAAAATCACTACCTTGCAAAATAATCTTAGGGCAAGATTATGTCAATTGATCATGAAACTTAATACTCAATACAGTCTCCTGGCTTTGAGAAAGCAACCAATAAAGCAAACGGAAAAGATTGATGTTGGATTCCTTTTGCCCAACAGAGATATCGAACAAACCTCCGTTTGTGGTTTTACCCACTACAGACTGGCAAGACAAATGCCCATCTACTTAAAATCCCACAAATCGACAGCATGATCAAACGGGTTGACTGCCAGCTGTTGTGAAGCACACGGATGAGATGAAGGTGAAAGAGTCTGTGAGGTCAGCGGACTAAAAGTGCTTCCCGGTTCTTTTTGACAATCGGGCAGATGGGACACTTTCCATCCCCACATTCACGGTTCGAAAAAAGGTTTGAGATTCTACAGTTTTTGATGCTATGGTGGTACCCTACGGTTTCTATTTACACAGTATATTATATACGCTGTATGTCTTTTTGGGTACATTGAACCCTACGGATCAATAGTGTACTCTTAATGGTAACGTTAAATGCTCAAAAAATCAAAACTGTTCACCAAAATCGTACATCCTATGCCTTTAAGTGTCTAGCACAGCAGGGAATCTTGTACATTCGACCTTGTGAGTTATCCTCCTCTCCGTATATTACAGTCTTTCATTTCTGTGCTTTCACATTGACATCTACTGACTGTGTTTGAATGGATCCGATGGACTAATCCATTTAACGGATAACTTCAACACCTAGAAAGGACATCGCAGTAACATGTAGAAACACATTCATTGTGTTCAGCCGCTGGAGAATGCAAAGCCAAGGTCAGATGTTTGATTTACAGGGAACACGTGGACTTACAAATGTTTAAGACCTTGGACATTCCGTCCACCACTTTGACGAAAACATTCTGCAAATGCTTCAATGTTGTACTTTAGTAAATCCGTTTGGTTTTCAGTTAAACAGGACAAATGTTCTCCCCCACAAACTATTTGACTATTTGGATCAGTTCAAACTATTTGGATCAGTTCGAGCAAGTCGTGAAAAAGCACATTTGGAAAGAAAGTTCTTTCGGCAAGCATCACTTTTCAGGGGACGCTTTGTCTCACATTCATAACCCCGTCTACAGTCCACCCACATGAACACACACACGCACGCACACACACACACGCACGCACACACACACTCGATGCTCACCGAACAAAACACAACCGTACTTCAACATAATAAATCACCAGGTAATCCACCATCCAGCAAAAATCCTCAGCACTCATCCACACCCAGCGCACAGAAGAGCGATGTCCCATCAACACCCTACGGCATTTACTTGTGAAAACATACAATTAGGGTATGAATTACAGAGGGTGTGTGGGGGGATCTAACCCTCTGTTCAAAAGGAATGTTTGAGGTTTAACACAAGTAGAGCTCTGTCAACAATCCCTTCGACCTTTGCGAAAGCAAACACAACTGACGTGTACAGTAATGCTCTACAGGGCCAAACGTTCCAGAGAAATCTCATCAAGCATGTTAGAATAATCAACGAATATCGAGGAAAACCCTTTATGTCTCTTTTTTCATGAATTCGTTAAATTCATTTATGTTGTCTTCATTGTAATGCATCATGGGTTTGTTTTATCCACAATGGTTAATGCGATGCTGCCCTGATCTTTACGTGTAAAAACGTGTAACCTATGTACCATATTTTGGCTCGCTTGTACTTTGGATAAAAGCGTCACGACTTTTAATTAACCTTAACTTTAAACGAACCTTTTCTTTTAAAATGCTACCGTCTTCTATTTAGGCAGCCTCCCGTGTTTGAGAACAGAAAGGCTGTACTCCGTACAATCAAGATCATTTTTAATCGCACAGCAAACACATGCGCTCAGCGTGAGAGTGGCGTCTTCGCTGATAACTGAAGAGGATTAAATGAGTTTCCCCAAGGCTGGAAAACTGTCTAATGGCTTTCATGAGACTTTCATAAGCCAGATGAAACGAAACCACCCCGGCCCTTCCGTATCAAAGACGGAAATACAGACAGACGAGCCATCAGCATCAGTCCGGTGAACGCTTTATTGCTGTCATATCAGCTACACGTGTGTTTCACGGGAATGGGATGATGAATAAAGCAGACCATGTTGTTCGTCACATCCTCCTTCATTCGCCATTGAACCTCAACAGGTAATGAATGTATGACCTTAGCCCTGCGGTTAAGAGAACAGACACAAAAACACAGACACGTGTTTGTCTGGTGCCGGATGTTCACTTGTGTTGTGTGCCATTAAGGTCTTAATCACAGAGTCTATTGTGAAATTAGCCAGTCGACACACACCTTGGCATTTACACCCAACGAATAGCCAGAGGTACTTACAGAAGGATCAACGTGAAGGGATTGTGAATGCGGTGTGGGTTGTGTCCGTGGTTAATGCGTGTGTATGTGTCACAATAATATGCCCACAAGCAAAGCAGACCTCGACTTGTGCTGTTGAAAAATAAGAGGTATATATAGCATCCATTCGGTTATGGAGACTCTAAGGGCCAAATGAAATGATGCGACAATTCGGGGAAAAACTGTAGACAGACAATCTTTTGTTGGCAAGAGGCTTGGCTAATTCGTCCGATCTCATTCGTACATTTTATTTCGAAATGCTTTCGCGCCAGCGATGTTAGGTTTCAATGTTGCATGATTGACAATGTACGAGTTAATGCAAATGAGCCACACCATAAAATAGTTTGTAAAATAGAGATCGAGTCGGATGGGGTAACACTTTTCAAAGCCAAGAGGGTTTGCGACATTCCAATGAAAACGAGTTTCAGTTTATCGTAAATAAACTATTGTAAGTCGCTTTGCATAAAAGCGTCTGCTAAATGACTAAACGTAAATGTAAATATGAATATGACTTAAATTATCGATAAATGAGTGCATTTCAAACATTTCAGCAAAATATTAGAAACATTTCTAATACAGGTTACAGTTTCTATGACATTCTCCTGCACTGCCAAAAATGTATTAGCTGCATAGCAACACCCTAACAACCACCCGTAATACAAAACACTGGGCGACAATGGGTTCAGCAATCTTCAGGGTTTGAATGTGTTTGAATTAAGACATTTGTTAATAATGCACAGATCAATTCTAGAAATATTACGCATTATATAGCCATGCACATCTCATTAGTAAGATCCCACAACAAAATAAAACGTCCAAAATCTAAAATCCAACCTTGATCAATCGTGACAATGCTTTAGACACAATCATCCGTGTGAATCATGCAACAAACTGCCAAAACAACAATGTTTACGTGTACAAACGTTGGGCACGAGCAAATAGTCCTGCGCAGAAGGAGATGTTTTCGTTTTAAATAAACAGCAGCGGATTTGTCTGTTGCCGTGAGTCACTCTGCAGACGTCTTAAAGAAGGAGTCAGCGACCGACTGTGCTCTTAACATAGATCCCAACAGAGAGATGTCACACAGAATTATGAGGAGGCTTGAACATGAGGGATCAACAATGGAGCAGATGGAAGCGCTCTCGATGATGTTGTTTGTGAGAGAGAAATTAGAAAAAATATATAATTGAAAAATAATAAACAGAGAAACAGACTGGTGTTTTTTGGTCAAGAGAGCCGAGTTTTCGCATGTTTGTTGCGTATCAGTTTTTGGCCTATCGAGAAACCAAAGACGAAACTGTGAACGTCGGGCAGTTTTGGGGCATCTACATCAGTTTGCCATTGTATTAAGCCCGACTTGTTCTTGTTGTTTTTGTTAAGATGTTCGGGTTGCTTATTTATCGGCCAAAGGTTTCCATGCGACCAACCTTCAGGTCTATTGATATCGCTTAGGCACCTTCATCTTTAAGTATGTCTATAGGATCATTTCATCTATAGAACATGAAATCCGAGTTCTAAGAAACATACAGCTTTCTCAGAATTCCACCACTGACAGTTAAAGACGAAAAATATAGATCCGAACTCTCAAATGTAACTCTCTTTTTAAGTGCAAATCAAGAAACTGCTTTCTTTTTTCATTCAGTCATGCTTTAATATCTTACAAACATTAATTCGTTATGTTCTTTTTCTTTGATACCCTACCCTAGATCTTGGCATGTAAAAAGCTGTCATTATGTCACTATACACATCTGTCAAGATGCCACATTTTTCATTATGTCCTCTCCTTTAAATAATCGTGTACTTTGATGTGCAAAGGATGTTTGATATGCAGCTCTTTGCTTTCATTCATACTGAACAGGATTGTAAAGGAAAGCTGGATTAAAAATGCAGGACATAAAGACGTTCATTCAGCAGGACACACATGCTGGGGTTGTGAGACGGACAGAATAAAAAAGACAAGTGATATGAAAGGAGAAATGTTCTGTGTTCTCTGACAAGAGGAATTATGTTGAAATCTTACAATTTAACATATGGAAAAAGAGCTTTCGAAAGCTTCGATGAGAAAGTTAAATGTTAAAGCCACAAATCCTGACAACTACTAATTTACTTTGAGCAATGGCAATGACAAGCGGTGGATGACTGCATTTAGAATAAACCTTTGAATACTGCGAGCACTTCAGTTAAGTCGCTTTAATAAAGTCTCATACGGCGAGTGGTTAAACAGAAAAAAAGATTTCCAAAGATTTCCGTTTAAACTGTATATTTGAACAAAGTCTCTGGATTGAATGTGTGATGACCGGAGGAGACGGAGGACATTGACAAATGCATGTGAATAATCAAACCGTGATTAACGAATATCAAAACCGTGAAAAAAAGACCACACATCCTCAACAGTTATCAGAGACAAACGCAAAATAAGTGAAGTTTAATGGGATGGGGTTTAATTCTGACGTCTGCCACGCATTGGTGAGATGAGGAGTGCTGTGATAGGCCCGTCAACAGCCCTGAGTCACTTAATGCGACAGAATAATAAGGGGGAATGGTTTAATGGATGTGAAAGTACATTGTGTTCGCTTCGCCGTCTCAATATTGGCTCGCATGCTGAGCTGCGGTGAAAATCAGTTGCTGTATTTAATGGAAGACTTTTAAAAGTAGCGCATCTTTTCTCGAGATATTCCCATAACACAAAAGAAGAACAGTGTCAATGTGTTTCCCTCTGCAAAACATATTCAACCTTGGCAGTGAAGTCCATCCCAGAAAGGATTGCGACAAGCCTGGTCGATGAGCGTAAAGTTTGACTTAAAACAAATATACCCTTTAACATCGGTGTTGTATTCAAATTGTGTATATACCATCGCAGGTAAAACGATGCTGAAGGGCGTCTGTAGGCAACTCTCTGGATTTACGGAACAGAACCAAGAAACACAGTCCCAAAGGGCAGCAAGTTCATGTGTGAGACCCCGACATAACCATTTCAGGTAAAATATGGGAAACTTAAATCCCACCTAAATCCTGAATCAAATCCATTCCTGTTTTAATGTAATCCAACAGCTGTATCAGCAAATACAGAATGCAAGGGCAGAAATCCTTTGTGTGCACAGAATACACCGACTCGGATTAAAAGAAACGACTCTTAATCCAGAGACATGTCATTTGCAATATCAAACTTCTAAAAGAGTATATTCAGTGATTTGTGGACAACTTCGTCTAAATTTGGTAAAGTGGCTGGATTATATTCAAGTACAGTGTCTGGAGTTTTCCCCATCGTTTCAGAAACAACTTTTCAGGAAATCGGGCCTGTTTGAAAACCGAAGGCAGTTGTGACAAGCCAGCTAAAGAGTATGTTATGACAGTTTTAAAAAAAATTTATCTAATCTGGGCGAGATTTTCTTTTTTTATTATTTCTAGTGCTGATTCTTTATAAACGTGAGACGTTTTTGACCGCCTGAAGATATAACCGTGCTTCTTAACAGGACAGTTCACTTTTCGAGTTAAAACTACATTTTACTCACATACGTCACTCCAGATCCTCCTTGATGAACGATTTGCGTGGTTCGAATCTCATCGAAAGGGTAACGATGGCTTTGTGTTTTCATTTATTGCGAGAGCTGTTCCTTTTAAAAACAGCCACACTAAAGTGCTGTCTGTCAAAAGATGTCTTAAGATGAAGTGACTGTGTTAGAAGGAGAAAAGCTGAAGAACGCTTTGCAGAGATTGCTTTCGTCCTTTAAAGAAGCGCTATATAATATATATATATATATATATATATATATATATATATATATAGTAGCAAAATAGAAAAACTAATGTCACAAAGGCCAGAAGATCAGGTCAAAATGAGCTTGTGATGGGCACGAAGTGAACAAAAGAGCCGAACTCATCGGACAAACTTTGAGAAACTCTTCACATTTCAAGATCCAGCACTTCAGATTTTGCCTCTTGAGAAAGATGTTATTTTTCAGATGCCAGCATTAAGTCAAGCCTGAAGTGAGCTTCAAGGTATTTGAAGAAACCTGCAATCTTTCGTAGCCTTAAGATAGAGAGAACTGTTGGGTAGTCTGAAAGCTAAGAGACACTTGGTATAGTGCACAGAAAATAAATAAAAATGAAGAAACAGAAATGGGTTTATGGCAAGTGCATTCTCGTACGATACAATGAACCCAAAACTATGAAATGGCTCAAAAAGAAGGAAGCGTTCTCAACTAGAGCACGATCCAATTTAAAATCACTGGGATGATTTTCTGGAATTGCTGTTTGCGGATGTGCCATAAGTATGAGAACATATTCTGCAATTCAGAAAGAACATAAAGTGTTTCAATGGTGTAAAAACCTGTAAGAGAGCAACAAGCGTCAAAGATTGATGTTTACATCTCATGCAGAAAACTTAATTAACGTATGCTATTAGTATTCTAATTTTAATTGAACAAAAATGTATTTTATGCACTTCTTCTTAAAATGGCACAGTTCAATAAATTTAACCTACACTTGCAAAGAAGTCATACTTGTTTGTTCTGTACTGTGTGTATTGAGCAAATTCAATTAAATACAACTGTTGCAATACAAAACTAGAGAACATATTTCATTGAACTACTATATGAGCCTTATCTTAAACTATACAACATGTAAACGCTATTCGGTTCATTTGACATAAAGGTGCATTACAAAAAACATGTAATTACCCTTGCTGCATACTCAAAGTCAACCAATGTGACACATTTAGGGTTAAAAGTATACTTTTATAAACTAAAAAGGTCCTTAAATTGAAAAGGGGCACTAACTTAAGTAGGGCTGCACAAGTACTCAAAAAATGAATTGAGATATCAATCAAGAATGAAATATTGGACAAAGCACCAATTTATAATTGTTCGGCACTACAAATAGACCGCTAGTTGAAAAATGCACTTAACAAATGAAAGCCGTTCAAAACAACATGACTATAAAGTGTACGGATGAAAGTACAAAAATGTGATTTCTGACTTCAAAAATGAATGAAAGTGAGATTTTTGATGTGTTAGAAGGCAATTATTCTTCTGTCTAACGGATGTGTTCTTTCATTCTATTCGTGGAGTTCTTTTCTATCACACAGAAATTTACACTCATTTCTTTCTTCTGAGGTGCTAACGCGACAACTTTTATTCCAATTAAATTGGCACTTTAATTTCCTAGCAGAAAGCTGCATGCAAACGTACTTGTGTATTATTTAGCAAGAGAAGAAAAGAAAAAGCAAAACGCAACAAGATCGAGACGAGAGAGAGAAGTTCCCACACTTCAACCTCGAAGTTCTCCAGTTCTAAAGACAATCTTCACTTTAAAGTGTTTTATACGCCTTTAATCTCACATAAGGCATTTGAAACCCTCCGAGATAAAGGGTGAAGAGATCCTTTAGAAGGAGCTTATTTAAAATGTGAACACTTTTTGGCCTCGGGGAAGATGTTTTTTAACTGCTGGTGCTCAGCATTGTCTCAGATGCCGATTTTCATCTTTACACACATATTTAATAACTTTAGAATCATCTTGCAGCCACATAGCAACATTAAACCTATCTATCTAAGCCACCATCTGCAACTTCCTGACCATCATCAATGGATGTTTTAACTCCAATACATTTTAAACTATGAATTCATAATGGATGTGAAAACCCTTTGTGCTGGACTTTAATACTGTTAAGGTAGTAGGAATATTGTGATCTGTATTCAAATGGCTGAATGAGAGTCAAAGATGAACATGTCAACCGTTGACCCAATGGCCAATAACAATCAAAGCACCATCCATGCAGAACTAAAGAGAAAGAATAACAGACCTTCTACTTTGATCTGGTTTCTTGAGCATGAAGGACAAGGAAGCACGTTAAACTCCTCGGCTTGATGCATGGAGTAATCGGTGCTGGCCACGACGATCCTGTCGCTGGATGTCCAACCGTGAGGTTCATCTGCCAGCTCCACAACACTGCAGTTAGACAACGTGTCTATGGTGATAGAGGCCTGTGGACGCACTGTTGATAGACACACAAACGCACGTTTAGATCAATTGTGGATTAAATGATCTGTCCTAGTTTAATCTGACTAGAGGTCTTATTAAGAGAAGTTTGTTCGATATTATATGTTTAAATATCGTCTCTCTTCCCGGTTTAATAAGCAAAACTGGAATTGTAACATAGGTTCATACAGCAACTTTTACCCACTAGGGCAGGATTATCTGTTTGTTGACCAATGGTTGGCAGGAACAGTATTTCACTTGATACACGCACACACACACACACACACACACACACACACACACACACACACACACACACACACACACACACACACACACACACACACACACACACACACACACACACACACACACACACACACACACACACACACTCACACTCACACTCACACACACACACTCACACTCACACACACACACACACACAGACACACACACACACACACACACACATCCTGAAATATCCAATCCCTGTTGTGTTCAGTGACTTTCAAGTTGTAAGTTGTCAAATAACAAAAACAGAATTTGTCGTGTCAGCATTCACTTGCAGGTTAAATTGATCGACAACAAGTTGTCTGTTTCGTCGCATTCAGACACTTCACATGAGTTACCTTCAAGGAATAGAATATCAATGATCGAAATTTTGATGTCGGGCAAGAGGTTTGTATCCAAAGCTTTTTGATTCAGTTTTGTCTAGGTTATGGACGGCAAGTGCCCATTTTATTTGACAAGCCTAAGAGCTCAAGTTATCTCAGAGATTGTCCTTGGAGTTGAAGTCATCACAAATCACTTAGAAAGGACGTCTAGATTTGACGAAACTCTCATTACTTGTGCGGGGAAATTCAAAAGGCCTGACAGTCATGGTGTTAAAGTCTGAAAGCAGCGGATCAAATGGGCGGTGCAAGGCATTAAATGCCAATGGCGAAATCCATTTTATGTCCGTAATAGGGCAAGACATTCAGGAAAAATTTCGGAGGATTTTATTTTGATTGGTCCGTCAAACAAGATTCGGCACCAAACAACCGCCGCGGCTTCAGGCAATTTTGTATATGTAATAAAAGATTTTAAAGACAAACATGTTCGAATAAAGGGCATGGAGAGTGTCACAGTGATTCATTTGGTTTTCTTGACTGTAAACAGTGATTAAAGGAGACGGCTGAGATAAGTCCAGGCTTAAAACAAACTGTAAACCACGAGAATCATAACCTAAAACAGATTATTTGAACTTCGTCTTTAAATCCATGAGATATTAGATGATATACAACATTTCTCTCTGGTTCTCGAATCTGATTGGCTGAGTCCACCACTCAGCACATAAACACAAATACACAAACACATGGAATGAAACTCAAGACGTGCTTTGCATAACAGAGACTGTTGGGTCCATGTGCAACTATTACACAAAATTGCAGCACAAGTTGGTTGCGAACCGCGATATTAAATGAGAAACAGAACAAGGGTTTATCTTTATCTTCACTGTAATTATTTAATTAGTAAGTGAGGTTTGTTTAACGGTTTTAATGCGTTGGAATTCTGCGCAGAAGAAAGTAGAAGTTCCATGAAATATCGAAGGGTTTAAAGAAACTCTGATATTATTTGGGATTTATCTTCACACTCGTGCTGTCGAACTGTTGTATAAATGCAATATGGCACTCGCAGTCGTGTGATGGATAGAGCAAGGGCGTGTGCGTTCCCGCCGGAGTTTTAAAGTCTTAGGTGAACACTTTATCCAGGAAAGTGCCTTCATTAATCACTGTAGAGAATCTTTTTTTTTTGAAAATTGAACAGAAAAATTGAATAGAAGTCATCATTCACATCCGGTGACATTGAGCATCATTGCTGTTATAGCTGAACTAAATGATCACCAGCACTGAATATGACATATCATGAAAGAGATTTCTGACTATGGTCAAGAAGGGCGCTGTCATACAAACAAATATGTAAACATTGTGTACGGTTTAGAATATCTTTACAGCATAACTATGCTATTTAATTATACGAAGAAAGAGCAGCACTTACATTCTGTTCAAAGTTATTACGGTTTGAAAGGCTGAGCGAATGATAATTAACGTAGTACTTCACCCGAAATGAAAATTCTTATCATTCACTCGCCCACAATCCTTCTCGGATGAATGCAATTAAAGTTTTCATACAAATATGTCATCGTTCTATGTCTATATATAGAATAACACATTGCTGATCCAAAACAGCACAATGCAAAATCCATCAAAAATATAGTACACATCTATATAGCAAGGGCAAATATTTACATTTCTAAATTATACCTGACGTCACAAAAGTATACATTGCAACTCTAAACAAGTAACTCAAGCACATGTTGGACAACTTCACAAGATGTCCAGAAAGGTCTGGTTTCTGTTTTTTGTTTTGTTTACATAAATAAAATAAATAAACGTAACATATGAAATTATATGTCATCACAAAACGTAAAGAATGAAAAAGCACATCTAATGACGAACATACCGAGTTTGCCGCACAGAAAGCGCACACGGTAGTTGTGGCAAATCCCATTCACTTGGTCTTTGTTGAGACACACAAAGCCGTAGTTTTTGTCAAACTTGGAGAAGATTTCTCCAGTCGTATTGGCAGGGAAGCCATCGAGAGTTTCAGCCTGAGGGCAAAAAATGAAACACATATTATAATGTGTGAATGGATGTTTAAATTAAACTACATTTAAATGATTTCCTGTAGAAATGCCCTTATTGTGTCAATTTGTGAAGGGTGTTTAAAATAATTGTTTAACATCTTAAAGAGCGTTTTGTGAATCTGTGATGTGGTAGTATTGTTGCGTTATAACTCTAGTCTCTGAGTATTTACAGACTTAACATTCATTTGATCAAAAGTATAAGTTTCTATTTATGTAGAAACAAGCGTGCAAAAAAACGTTTACTCACAACAACTACACGTTGAAACAGAACCAATGCAAGGATCAAATTGGATAAAACAAAAATGTAAAATTTTATTAAAATAAATTAAAAGTAAAATGCAAAAAAATATTTGAAAATTAAATTTTTATTTTTTTATAATATTATGTAGATTTACTTGAACTGAATGGTATTATTAACTCATCGCACTTTTTAACTTTTAAATTGTGTTTTCACTACATGTTTATCCATGGTCTTTTGTTGTTGTTATCTGTGCAGCGTGTGTGTGTGTGTGTGTGTGTGTGTGTGTGTGTGTGTGTGTGTGTGTGTGTGTGTGTGTGTGTGTGTGTGTGTGTATGTGTGCGTGTGTAAAAATATTTACTTCAATATCCAAGGGATTACTGCACAGACGCTCAGGAAAAGCTTTGTGAAGTTCAGAGAGTTTTTCCCAGTCACCTGACCCTCTCTCATCATCCCGGTCAAACCATTCTGTCCATTCCGCCTCTGAAACACACAGGCACACACACACACACACACACACACACACACAGGCACACACACACACACACACACACACACACACACACACACACACACACACACACACACACACACACACACACACACACACACACACACACACACACACACACACACACACACACACACATTCAATTAAAGCATGAGGGACGACTGGCATCACTCACTGGCACACACTGCATTGTCCTGCAAACAGGCTCTGGTGTAGATATTAGTCTCATTTACATCTTTAATCTCCCTGTTTTGCAATTCTGCCTGTCAAAGTCTATTTATGCAGAGATAATTGCAGTTCATATCCCTCTTTCCTGTTTCCCCGCCGCGTTGCTGAATCTACAGGGAATTCGGATCGCTTTTGTTGTCATGCATTCCAATGAAAGACAATGAAACATAACAATACAAACTATTCAGACGTTCTCCATAACTCACAGGGCACAATTCTCAAAGTGTTCGTCCTGTACGATTAAAGGTAACAACAGATTATAAAGATCCCTTCACTGGAACCGAGCTCGTGGAAAACACTTCAGGAAATAAACTGGGAGAAACCTTGTCATTCTGTCAAGCTTTGAAGGGACAGTTCAACCAGAAATGAAAATTCTATCATTTATTTGTCCTCATGTGGTTTAAGCACGTGCGGTATGTGACTCCTTCTTCATAAGCACACCAAAGAAGATATTTTGAGAAATGTTTTGTGTTCATAAAATGGGAGTCAATGGGGTCAGTGTTTTCTGTTTACGGCCACTCTTCAAAATATCTTCTTTTTCTGCATAGAAAAGAAGCCCAGGATTAACAAACAAGTAAGTTTCACTTCCCGGTCTCTAAAACGTGGCGTTCCGGAACAAATCTCCACAAGTTTCTCCATCTGTGAGCTGCAATCATACAGCACGCACTTTAATTCCACCTCTAAATGAGTTCATTCTTCGCCCGTAATAAGATTTTTCACATTTGTTAACTGCATTAAGACTCTGATGATGAATAAACAGATGGCATGCTCTGAATGAGGATGTTATTTTAGTTGGCAAGGATGTACAGGTGTAAGCAGTAGGCGGATAAATGAACTGCCGAGACTCGGAGGCGGACAGACGGAGACCATGCAGATATCAGTTAACATCACTGAGGGTTGTGGGATGTAGACAGATATCCTGACTGATATCAGATAATGATGATCGGAATAAAGACATATACTAGAATCGTTCTTTTTTACATCCTGAATGAAGTTTGTTTTATGATTTAGGAATTATAGATAACATTTGACACCTGAATTACAACATTGAATTATATGGGGAGAAATAATATTGTTCAAAAACAGAGTAACAAACATAGCATTGACTATAGTTGCATGAGTTTTAAGACTTTGACATGTCAAAAAAGTTTCAATTGCATAAGATATCAAGTCTTAGGTAACAGTTTGAAAGAATTTAGAATTTAGTAGCTCCATATCATATCATGTAATTGTATTATAAAAACAACATAACATACTTAAGACCTATATGGGCCTTGTTTGCCGTTTTATCTTGAATGCATTCCATAAAACACTTCCGTTGCAATCCACTGGACAATTCCAACCATTGGGTGGTAAATTAACCCATGCGTGGTTGTTTTAAACCATTGGCTAGGTTAATTTATCCCAACCGTTGGGTTAATCCATTTTTGATCCAATGTTGGGTTAAAACGACAGATTTTTGGAATGTCTTGTATTCATACAGTTATGATAAAGCATCAAAAGGCACCAACAGGCTATATATTCCTTATTTCAGTGTAACCCCTGGCATGTGCATGTTTTTTTGTGTTTTTCAAAATTGTTACCTTGCACCCATTGACTGAGGGTTGTGATAGTGAAATGTTCTCCATAACCCGACTGAAAGACTCGAGAGCTTCTCGCTTCTGAAGAAGCCTTGGTTCCTAAACGCACACAAATACAGAGAAACAGCTGGCATCAGGGAAAAGAGTCGACATCAACATATTTGCTTTCTGTGCTGTTTGTTTTTCATCTTTGAAGCGAATAATTGCGCAGAAGAGTCTTACCCTGATAAACGGCGTGATCCTCCACCGATGATGTCACATCTCCCTTCACCGTGATAAAACTCCACGGATGCCTGTGAACGCACGTTTACAATCATTCGGTGCGATCAAACTTATGTATTTACCTAACTAAACTTTTAAAGTTATTTCTAATTCATTTTGATTCATGACATAAAGTTTTGTTATCGGAGATGTTATATGTCATTACATTTCCTTATTTATTCATTTCATCTAATCCAAATACTCAAGGACATTATATGAAGACATCTAAAGGACAAATAAGTCCCAAAGAGATCAAATCTTAGGAAGGAACGGTGAGACAAACAGGAGAATAAGATGTCTCTCTTAGACAAACATTCCGGCTTTCTTCTCTGTAAATGATGTTGACTAAGGGTTTGATTGGCGGCTCAAGGTTCTCCGAAAGGTCTGCGGGTAATTACAATGGCTGAGTTCCCCATCATCCCCAGCTTCCTTCTAAAAGAAACAGACCGGCTGACATCATCATCAAGACAATTTTCTTCCGACTAGACTGACAGGTGCTTCTATTCCTATCCGTCTGCCTCGAGTATTCTACCCGCTTGGGACGCAATCATACAGATATTTAAAGAAATAAAAACCTATCTCTGGATGTGTAATTCTCGACTCGTTCATATAACGGCTTATAATGGACACAAATATATTTGAAACAGATCCCTCAATGTTATTTTAATATGATTGTTATGTACCGTAGATGTATTATTTAAGTTGTTTTAACTGATTTTTAATTATTTAAAAACAATTGGTTTATATCAGACACTTTTAAAGCACAAGTAGAGAAATCAATGAGATTAAATGGAAACTTCATCTTAAGTCTCAGATATTTCTCCTTGAAGTCTCACAAAATTCTGTTTTCGAGTTTCAAAGCATCTCAACAATATCACAAACTAGACTCAAACCCACAATGTCTGCATTGCAATTTATTGATTTATTTTTATACAACTAATACATGTGTTGTTGAAGCCATTTTTTTATTTTTTGCATGAATTAAAGAATGAAATAAATATCTGAAAATATAATTAAATACTGATTATTTAAGCAAAGGTATGAGAGGCCGTGCTGTATCATGAATATATAAAATATAAAATACATATACTTTATAAAATTGTATATAACTTAGCATATATTAAGTTTTACATTTACATTTACATTTAGTCATTTAGCAGACGCTTTTATCCAAAGCGACTTACAATAGTTTTAAGTTTTCATGAAGAAAAAAATTAAATAGCTTCCGCTGTAAAAAGTTGCTGCTGACCAATCAGAATTAAGAAATGTATATAATGTATATAAATGTATTTTTGAAATGATCATTTGTTCATTTTTATCTTTAATTTTAATTGTGTTCATTCGTATAAAGACAAACTTTTTAGCTGGCGTTCCAGTGTTCCCATCCGTCACAGAAAAGAAAATGTTAAACTCGTGGTGGATTTGGCTGTTCACACTGTCATTTAAAACTGTGATGGGATGGAAACAAATCTAATCTGGGCCTCCTTCTATGGCCTATAACACTTAGCTCTAGTGGTCTCCCTAAGCTGTTTTTATTTTACAGCTGTGGTTAAGTTTGCATGTGGGAAACCTAAGTCATTATGTGAAAATATTTAATATTAAGTGTTCATAAAGTTTCTTCCGGCACAACAGAGACAGATGTGTTCCTTCTTGCCGAAGTATTCTGCTTTTTAATGCCTGGTGTTTCATTTAATTACACAAAAGTCGTGTCACAGCTTTACTGATTTAGATCTAAGCAGAATCTGACTTCGCTCATATAAACAACGCATTCTGTTCTAATATATCGCATCATTTTCAGTTATCATATCCTAACTGTGAATGTTTGGAATTTTGCACTTCCTGCAGAGTTAAGTTCCAGTTTTAATCAAACTTATCTGAGCCAGCCAATCAAACACTGACATCAAATTTGCATACCATTATATGAAACTATGAAATTGAGACTTTACATTTTTTATATAAAAAGGTACCCCACTGATATTTCAATTCGTGGAAAAAAAATCTTGTAATATCTCAATTATTTACTCTAGTATCATCGGTGTGAGTGTAAGATTTGCATTGGCTTGAGTCTCATCTGTGTCTCAGATTTATCTCGTGAGAAATAGTCTCGAACTGAGCTCAGATTTGTCAAGTCTGCAATCCACAGTCAATATTATTGAAGATCTCAAAATGATCTCAATCATTTCTCATCCAAATCACGATTATTTCACACCTCTATCCATTCATTTGTGTCTTACATTTCGGGAGACACAACAAAGACGAAGTTGATCCTTAAATGCAATCAAAGAGCATCATCTTATTCAAAGAGCAATAACATTCTCATTCGGCCTTCTGTTAGAGATCCAATCTGACTTCGTGCATTTATTTGTTTAGTTTTTTGAAGAAAAGTAAAATGAAGAATAAACAGGGGGCAATGTGAGTTTGTTCCAGTGTGCTTTTGGAAATCCAATTTGCTGCAAGCCTGCTTGATTTCAGACTGATCCAGCTCCATCCACACCCTGAAAACAGATCGAACACATTCCTATGCACTACACGCTTCATCGGAGCTTTCTCTGGTGCGTAAGAAGCCTTAAAGCTGGAACTAAACTCTGTGGATCCACAGGAACAGAGTTTGAGTCAAAACCATCTGTTTCCAAACCCTTCATAAACACATGTTTAAAGGAAAAGTTCACTCAAAAGTGAAAAATGATTCCGTCTCATGTGGTTGTAAACCTGGATGAGTCTTTCTTCGGTGGAGCGTAGAAGAAGATATCTTGAGAAGTTTTCGAGTGGGTTTGTGTACATATAATGGAAGACAACAGCGTCCGCTGTTCATTGGTCATTTAACGTTCTTTACAATATCTTAAAGGGTAGAATTTTTTTATATTACCTGCCCTTCTAAGAGGAAACATTCACATGCAACCAAGAAATGTTGGCGTTTTCTAGTTGAAGGATTCATTTCTGGCCATAACATTAAAGGTCACAATTGCTGGCTGGAAATATTTAAGCCACATTCCAAATAGCCTGCTTTGATGTCCAACCAGCAATCAATGGATCCGAGGTTCTTCCCAAGTTCTAATCTCTGACTTGTTATGCCGAGAACAGTGTAGACCTGTTGACAGGTGGAAAGGCTTTTTGAAACTCATGTTAATAAGTATGGTTACCTGAAACCGAGGCGATTGAAGTGCCGGCTCCCCAGCTTGGTGAGAGCCTTTTTTGCCGAATCCTCCAGGTTGTTGGATCCTTCATCATTAACCACCATGGCCAAGATCTGTCCACTTTCCACATCATCTACATACTGGGCCAACCGTCTGCTCTCGTCCTTGCTCCTGTACGTGTCAAACCTGTGCAAACACGCCAAGGTAAAAGTGGGTCAGAGAGATGAATCGCGGCCCGGTCGAGGAGAACTACAGAAGCCAACAAGAATCCTCTGCGGTTCTGAGCATGAATGATCGTTCAAAGACGCTGATTCAATAACAGACACCGTTTCTTGGATGAAAAATAGATGCGGTTCAAACACACGCAACCCTGCCAACTTGGAAGCTGCCTTTGTTTTGACAGTCGATTTGTAATTACTTTCTTATTCCGAGCCCACATGAAAACCATCGGTTTGTCTTTAAGTGATGTTCTTGCTTGAACAGATCATGAAGCAAAAAGCAAACTTAAAGAGCACAGACTTGGAGAGAAGACAGACAGGAAGTGAGTCATGTAGCACCGACCTGTCAGTATGCAGCACCTCTCCGGTTTTGGGGTTGATGACGTGAACGATGATCCCTCTGTTCCCCCAGCTCCTCTCAAAGCGGTAACTTTTCTCGTTGCCTTGCCCAGGATGAAGCGTTTTATTCAGAAACGTCCACGACAACTTCTTTTGTCCATGGATTTCCAATGTTCCACCGGTTCCGACACCAACATACTTTCGTCCAAAATAACTGTGCTCATCGTCATTGTCGTCCGACCTGTCATGGTGTCAGGAAGTGTTATTTGGTATTTAAAAAAGTTTTTAGGGTAATGACTTTTTTTAAACAAATTTTGTGACGAAAATTTTTTTTGAAAGTAAATGTAAATTGCATTGAACTACAATTTGGATGCCTGGAAAAAGTTCTCAGTGTAGGAAAGAAGAAACGAAATTATACCTATGTGAATAATAATCTTGACAATAAAATTATTGTTTTTGTGTATTTCTTTAAACTTTCATTAGATACCATGATAATACAGCTACCGTGGATTCATTTGACAACCATAACCATATAGTGAAAATCTATTATTGTGACAGCCCTTAGAAATCTTCCTAGTTCAAAAAAATGACTTGAAAGCACTTAAAAAACCTTTCAAGTCTGAAAAGTATTTTTCAAAGTCTCTGTCTCTGTTCTTACCTGCCAAAAAGAGAAATGGTGAGGTTGCCTTTGTAAGGACAATCCGGACTTCCGATGTGAAGTTCGCCCTTGTTCCCAATGAGGATGTGCTTTGCTCGCAGCAGTATGGGTCTGGTGCTATCCGCTATCACAAGCTTCCCTGAAGAAATGACAGGAAATCAACACCCCTTTCCTAGATCAGCCAATGACCTTTCATTTTTTGATGCCACGATCGTGTCAACGACAAACTTTGAAGAGATCTTTACCTCCATGGAGGATCTCGATGGAATGGACAGTCGCAGAGGAAGTGAGGATGACTTTGCGCCCGTAACCGATGGTAACTCGATGGGCTTCGTTGTGTCCTGGGGTCCAGGGTTGAAGACCGGGCATCTTATCTGGACAAACTGGAGCAGATCATGTCAAATCATGTCAAATCATGTCAAATCTAAAAACGCTCGTTTAAATCAGAACTTAACAAATATTTTAGGGTATATATATATATATATATATATATATATATATATATATATATATATATATATAAGTTGTTAAGTATGTGATTACACAGCCCATGAATAAGTTTACCAAAGTGCTGTACAGCATCTCAAAGTATCTCTACTACAAAGCTTCTTACAAAGAAATCTTAAAAGCAAATGGCCTTTTTACTACCACAGGTCAGATGAAAGTGGGAAGAAAAAAACATATTTATGGTTGGCACAAAAACAATATTAGCATTAAAAAGTGGAAAAGAAAACGGCACGACCCCTTTGAAGCAAACAAACATTTTCAGATGTCTGCAGATAAATGTCTCAGACGTCTAGACTCCAGCTGGACCGTGATAACCCTTCAACAGTTTGCTATTATAGAACTGATAAAAGGAATTCAGCAGTTCACAGACGGCAGATTTTTGTCTGAGTGCATTAAGATGGTTCCATGTCACTGCATAATAAAAGACTCATGTTCACCATTCAATGCTGTAAAATGCTCAGAGAAGCCACACATCTGACATCTGCACATCATGAGAATCTTTTGACTTGGATATAAGAATTATCAGATGCATTTGCTAAACAAAATTGTCAAACTCTTATTATTTTATGCAACATTGTAAGACTGAATGTTGTGTCAGGTGTTTGTCAACTACTTTATGCATATGCATTATGCATATGCATTTTAATCTTTTTTTAATAAAGGCTCGTTCCTAGGAGGGATACTAACTAGAAGAGTCTACTTAAAATCCAAAATAGCAAATCTTGTGTTAGTAAGGCAAGATTACATTGATAGAGAAAACATGTAAGTAACATTCTTACAATCCTCCGAAAGTGTATGTTAATACGTCAACGGCACAACTTCTGGGTTGGCCTTCGAAAATGTCATCCCCGCGCCCGTCTGAGGTCAGAAACGGCCGGTTTGAACTGACCCCTTCCCATTTTTTCTGCATGAGCGCAGGATTTGTTAACTCGGCTCCCTGAGGTCCGCTGTCCTGCAGAGTTTTTACTCCGACACCTGAACCAGCCAAAGTCTTCAAGATTACTTCAATAACGAGCAGGTGTGTTGGATGAGAATCCGCGGCCCTCCAGGAATCTCAGAAGATATCTTCTGGAACGCTGCCTACATAGTCAGCTCTACGGTTTCGAACCGAGCAGCACATCTCGCAAAAGTACAGTCTGCAAAAATTCTCCATAAGAGCCTCTTGCACTAAAGGGCCAGTAAATGATGGAACCACAAAGAAAGTGTGCGATTAAGTAAGTCTTTAATCAATTACTTCATGAATCTAACGCTCAGCTCCCAGTAAATAAAAGAAAACGCAGCAGCCTGTCATTTCAAACGAATGCTTTTAAAGTCGTCCCGCAGCGATGCATTCATCTCATCACCATATGCAGAAGCAATGTTGTCGTAAAACTGTGAAAAGCCATCGTGCTTTGTGTTTAAAAGCAAATGATCCACTTTGCATCGAAGGCCGATGACAGCCTTGCTTGAAAAACCACAAAGCAAACATAGCTACACACAAAAAAACATGCCTTCTGTCATTTCAATTGAATCGAGCAAATCACTTTTGTGATGAAAAACTCTGTCTTTCTTACTCTCTTTTGTGTTTTTTATAATCACCACTCATGTTGGCAATTACAGCGAGTGAAGGTCTTAAGGAACTTCTGTTTGAAATTATGCCACAGCTGCCGTGCCAAGGAAACGCGGAGCAGAAATGAACCGAATGTTTGACAGGCTTGTAAAGATACGGATTGTACCGTCGTGGCTTTAAAGTGAGTTGTGAAATGCTGGACTAGAATGAAACGCGGTGGAGGAAAGTCTCTCAGGGCCGCTGTGGCTTTGGCGAACTGCATCCGCCAGGCTTGCTGTCTGTAATAAGACTCTCTCTCTGTAGGACGGGTTAACCTGAAATTGGAAGGATGTTGGTATGTTTTGGACGGCTTTAATCAAGCTTTTTGATATCGTATATTAGGAAATTCCACGAATCTTTCCGTCAGCTGTTGTAAAGAGAATAGCTGATGATAGACGGATACCAGATCGAGATATTGTGCATAGAGAGAAATGTAAAACGGCTATTTTGTTATTTAATATGTCATTATTTTACTTCATTTTGATTTATTTAATGATTTTATTTTCATTTGAACCATTTACATTATTCTATTTAAAAATGATTTCATGCTATTTAGAAATGCTATTTTCTTTCCTTTTTAATTGTCTAAATGTGCACATTTTCTAAATGTAATAAAGTTTATGTTTTTCATTTCCATTGCATACACCCATATCCAAGGATCACTAAGGAGTGCCTGTGTGTCTTGGACAAGTATAGAAACTACACGGAATGCCGTAGCAAACACCCAAAGCCCCTAGCAACCGCAAAGCAAAGCCCTGGCAACCACCCAACACAACACAAACACCTCGGTATCAGTAGAGTTTTACAGCACTTAAATTTTCTGGCAAAAAATGTGTCGCATCATTAATTTGTAGTATATTCTCTTGTGATTATTTTGATAGTAAAAAATAAAAAATGTGTATTGACAGAGCAAAGAAAAGAAACATACCCGCATGCGTGATGTGAAGAACAGCTACCACAAGAAAAGCAACACAGATCTTCATTTTCAGCACTGTTGGTGGTTCACTTTGGTCCAGAACTTAAAGGTGCCTCACCTGTGAAATGACACAAAAAAAAAATCACTCGGTTACCATTGAAAGCCCAACCTGGTTCACCAAACGTGACCGTGACCATTCAAACACAACCATGACACCGAGCATAAGAGACGTTGCCGTAGAAACCGCAGAGCGATTATGTCACTTGCCAAATAAAACGAATGCGTTGGACTCGACTTTACATTCCTTTCAAACATTGGGGATCTGAAGGTTATGTGGTTACGTTCAAAGAGATTAGACGAGTACCAGCAATGCAACTCCAACATCCAAAAATGATCAAAGACACGACGGGCCGGGCGCTCAGGTGCTATCTGCTCCAATAAAGGTCTGTCTGTTAAAACGCAGTTATATAAAACGTTACGTAACTGATAGACGCATACATGAGTTCCTGTATTTCAGGCTTCAATGTTCAGACACACCAATTATATGACACAGAAAGTAACATAACAGACCAGCCTGAGGCGAAACCGTTCATGATTAAATAATCCTTTATACCATAGAAAGTCAGTGCACTCTAACTACCGATGTTTTAAACAATCCGTCTTGTATTCAAAGTTCTGAACCAGAATTATCAGGCAGATTTATTTATTCTTATCGTCCATCTGCCTCGGGCACGATGGCTTCGTTGTCACTCGGTCCCTTGCATCATATGTCCTGTGCCATGTGTCAATGTGTCTCGCATCATTGAAACATCTCGTGTTGGTTTTGTGATTTGCTGGAATAATGGTCTGCATCTGCCAACTTTTTGTCTTATTGGTATTCCCGGCGAAAAGCATTGTGGGAAAACATTCATCAACAGATCCGACGGTTGTTTTTTATTGATTTAAACTGCAATGGATGTCAGCATGTGCCATTACGAATCCGTCGTGTGCAAGAGAGATAGATGAACAGATAAACCAACAAGACAAAGATCAATCTGTTTCAAACATGATAATGTTTTATTTGAAATACCGTCAGCGAGAGAATAATGAGTTGCACAAAAAGAAATAATCTGTCATTG
Source organism: Triplophysa yarkandensis (assembly GCA_033220385.1). Taxonomy (NCBI): domain Eukaryota; kingdom Metazoa; phylum Chordata; class Actinopteri; order Cypriniformes; family Nemacheilidae; genus Triplophysa; species Triplophysa yarkandensis. The sequence continues at coordinate 1,783,805 of JAWHQN010000154.1, read as the reverse complement.
TTAATTTATCCCCATTTGATTGAAATCCGTGTCTGACTCTTTCTTTTCACAGAACACGTAAGATACTTTGAGGAATGTGATTTCGTGTTAATATGAGGGGTTCAATATCGTTCTGTCACATTCTTCGAAAAATCTTTTTTTGGTTTTGCGGAAGAATGAGGTTGTACAGAAATGGGATGAGGATGATCATTTCCAGGGATCTCACCCCTTAAGATTACACCCCTTAGCTATTGAGAAAAAATGTCGAAAAGAACACATCAGGCGTTTATTTGAGGTCTTCAAAGATGCCACATCTCAGTTAGGAAGTGAACAAGGGTTTCCATCTCCCCTGATATATCCATAATCATCCTGCAAACAGAAAACTGAGATTATTATTATGGATAAAACAATAACAAAACCATAAAACTCCAATAACATTCTGAGCATGCAGCTCTCTGCACGAAGAGATATTAGCTTCATTTTAGCAGAGACAACACTATCATTTCAAGACTAAGCTAAGCATCGCTGTTACTACTGATCATATATTTACCTAAAGAAAAAATATCAAACATTTTTCCATTAGAGTTTCAGAAGAGATCTTAATAATGTCTCAAACTGAATTCTGATTTGGCCTGCAATCGAAAGCCTATATAAGCTGAATATGATCTCACAGATGTCTCATAAAACACAAATTGGAGAACTCCATCAAAACTCCTAAGCAATAATATTTTGGTTGGGGGAAAAAGCGAGAAAAAAAGAGTTCAAATATTGATTACAAAATACTCAAAAAGCCCCGGCAACACCCTGGCAACCCACTTTCTTGTTAGGACAAAAATCCCAAAAACAGATTTCTCATTTGAAAAGTTTTCGAAACCCAACCGTGCCAACCGGGAGAATCCAACCCCATGCTCAGGAATTGCAGAAACCAAACTTCTACACACTACAGTGTGTAAATCTCTCCATTTGTTGCTCACACCTTATAAAAAAGCCTGACTCTGCAGTATGAAACATAAATCCATGTCATGCTGCGCAAAACACCTCTGCCTCGAAATTAAATTCCGATGCATGGCACCACGGGAAAATAAGATGAGACTTTGCCGGTAAACAGATGCTGCGTGCCGCAGAAACAGCAGTTCAGGTGAGAAAGTTGGTTGATGGAAAACGGCTCAGTAACTTCCAGCCACATTGACTTTGTGTCTGCCGTGATGGACTTTGCCGAAAAATCGAGAGAAAATCCACTTATTGGGTTTTTAAATGCATGAACAGATTTCCTGAAGCCGAACACTGCAAGATGTATGAAGCTGACCTAAGGTGACATGCATCCTTCAATGAGGCTGAACGTGAGAAATGAACATACTGTATGTGTATATTATTAATAATGTCAGATTATTAAATCATGTTTTAATCCTTTGCCTGACTGATATTAGTGGTCACAAGCGAACACATTTTAGTCTTTTATTATAGTCCATGTGATGCATGAAGAGTGATCATCTGAATACAAATGAGTGCAGTTTGCTATGGCGAGCATGACTAGAACAATTTCTCATACTTTAGTGCAACACCCACTCTGTCTGTGTTCTGTATAAAAATGATGGCAATTAGATTGGTTGGATTGTTGAGGAGACATAAAATACAATGAAACATACAACACAACGAAACACAAAACAAAACAAAACAAAACAAAACAAAACAAAACAAAACATAACAAAACAAAACAAAACAAAACAAAACAAAACAAAACAAAACAAAACAAAACAAAACAAAACAAAACAAAACAAAACAAAACACAACGAAACACAAAACAAAACAAAACAAAACAAAACAAAACAAAACAAAACAAAACAAAACAAAACAACACAAAACAAAACACAACGAAACACAAAACAAAACAAAACAAAACAAAACAAAACAAAACAAAACAAAACAAAACAAAACAAAACAAAACAAAACAAAACAAAACAAAACAAAACAAAACAAAACAAAACAGAACAAATAACTATTTTTGTTTTATCTTAAACTTGTTTGTTTGCTTGCTTGTTTTCTTTTTTCAGTTTTTCATTTCTTTTTCTTTTTGTTTTTGTATTCTATTTATTTTGTTTGCTTGTCAGTTTTATTTACTTGTCTTACATAGTTATCTCGACAAGTCATTTAATCTAATTGTCACCTTTAGAGAAAAAAACAAGAATGAATACTAACAAAAAGTAAAATTAAACAAAAAAGACTAAACAAAAAACACTACTGATAGTGTTTGACCCCGTGACAGAACTCAATTTCTCCATTTCATCCTCAATTTTACTAAATAAAGGATCACTAATAGCAGCCACCCATATACCCTGGATACAACCTCCTGGAGAGCTTAACCAAACCCCATCCCGTCACCGCGGCAACCACCCGCACCCAGCGGTGAGTTCTGCACGGGCAAGCATCTTTCAAACATTATTCCGAAAATACAGAAATCTGCTTTCCCGTCACATCTCTGCTTTGGAGACCGCTATGCCAGTCTGTCCTCTCTCCTGTATTCCTTTTCAGACGTCTACACAAAACCCTGACGCCGGGAACGTCTATTCCAAAACATTACATCAGCCTGTGAAGAGTAGCTTCATTCCAGACCTCTGATTTGAGTCAAATATCTCTTCCTGGGCTGGCTGGCCTCATTTAGAGACTGTTGCCCTCTGTGACCCTTACAGATAACCCACTTCCACCTCTGTCCTTTAAGCCGACCGCTCGTATCAGCACTGAGATAGATCCAGGAGTACAAGCACAAGTCTGCGGTCTCAGCAGATGACGTCAGGCTGGCAAAATGAAGCTTTTCCTGCACAGTAAAATAACTTTGTAATGGTGATACAAACACGTATAAGCTGCTTTTCATCTCACTATCCTTATCTCTGTTTGTCAAATTGACCTGCAGGTTATTTATGTTAAAATCGACTCGTGTCAAACTGCAATGAAATGGCTCATTATTCTTACAAGGATTGGGGCTCAGCCCCAAAATAGTCCAAGGTATAAACGCAATCGCAAAAGCAAGAGTCCAGGAAGCACATGAGGGGTACTTCTTTTCTCTAGCATTACCCTGAAGAATGTTTCAAACGCTCCATCTGATTTTTATAGAGGCAAAAGAAAACGGCCCAGACCGGCAGTTATAGGAAACTTTATGAGTTGGCAGCACCGGGAGCCTCCGCGGTCCATTAACGCTCCAGAAAAACACAGGCGAAGAACATCAGAAGTTACTTTCCCTTTATTTCATTACGCTCAGTTGATGCACTTTTAAGGACAAGTTGATGTGATGTAAGAAACAGACGCTGGAAGTGACATCCTTGAGCTTTTAATATGTTAATGTAATTACAGTCGTCTATGAAAGACCCGGGACTACTGTACAACAGAGCAGATTATAACCCATTTACATCAGACTTCTGGGTCACATCCTGCCTTTCAGTCATGTAAAAATATAAAGGCGCTTTGAAGGGTTCTGCAGAGGGCCTATGGTTCTGCTCATGTGCAGCTTTAGAGAAATATTTAGGCAAGAATGAATCCACGAGGTCAGCCAAACCTCGCCGAATCCATTTACTGTACAGAAATCTTAAAGGGACGGTTACTAAAACTCCTTTTTTCAAAGAGACATTCATGCAAACATAAATCTTTCATTTTAAATGGAAAACAAATAAGGTAATCTGAGTAATGCAGCGGTGGTTTTGTTTCAATGAGGTTCAGTGATGTTTAATCATCAACATTCTTCAAAATCTCTTCTTTCGTGTTCTGCAGAAGTAAGAAAGAAAGTCATGAGGGTTATAAGCTCTCACTGTGGTTACAGGCAAAGGGTCGTCTCGTAAGCGAGTCGGGTTAAAGGTGAAATGACGAGCTCTGATGATTTATTCAACAAGAGCCATGCGTGTCCTACAGGGGAAATAGCGGAAGATGCTGAAGGTTATAGCTGATCTCCGGAGACCGGAGGGGAACCTGAGCCCTCCGACAGAGCTGATGTTGAAACAGCTATTTTTGCAGCCCGCTCTCCCCGGGACGCCGGGATCCAGCTGAGACGAGAGCGAAGAGCTGTGCTGACGGTGACAAGTACAAGAAAGTGTTTACTGCCAACACCGCACTGCACCTCTGACCGGGACCAGAGGTCAGGGATGAACCGGACATCCCGAGTGTGCAGCGAGTGTAAAGTCAAGCATTATCAATCTCGCTCAGGAAAATATTTCAGATACTTCATCGAACAGGTTGGACTCTGCAGGCCTGATTTGGAGGTCCTGATGGAAGATAAGACATTTGGGAAAGCCAAGGCTAATACGGTTGACTGGTGAGCAGAAAGTCAACAGAGATGTGGTAACTCGTCACAAAAGTGTTTGGAATTCCTCACGTCATCTCATCTGCTAAGCAGCCCTCCACAGGTCCACCACCACGAAATTCATTGCTTCCCTTTTTAGACGCTTTTCGAAAAACAAAAAGTGATGGGCGGCATGTCAGCCAGTTTTTGAATGTTGCTGTTCATGCCCATTTCCATTTCTTTAAACACAAGGACAGCATAACACAAATGGGAATGTGTGCAAGCCATTTGAAGAACCATGACATGATCATCACAACCACGACTTAATAATACACAGCAAATAACGTTTAGAAGGAACTACTAAGTTTTCAACAAAAAAAGGTCTAATTTCCTTTCCCTACTTTCATGTTCTGCAATGTTCCTATGTCCATGTTACTACAGGAAGACAAGTATAAAGGACGTTTTGAGAAAATGTTCTTGTTTTATAATGTTTGCAGGTGTAGAATAATGAATGGTTATTATCTCAGTGTGATGAGCGCTTTTACATCCCACCTGCGCAGCCCTGTACACCTGGACTCGTATTATATATTTATGAACACATGACAGGACAGAACCCTGACACACAGTGTACTGCATACACTCACAATATCAGACAATGATTCAAACCTGTTTACTCACAATACAACAATACCAAGAAGAAACTATAACTCAAATGTAAGATCTCTAGACTAAGAACAACGAGACTATTAAGAACAGTTCTATAAACTCATTATATGCCAAACAACGCCAGACTGTGTGCTGTAAAGACATAATGTATGTACTTTAAAGAACAAAACAATCTAAACTCTACAGAACTCTAGAGTTTTTCTTTAAAGGATGAAATTCATGGCCTGTGAAAAAACTCTGTGAACTCTGGGCGATGAAGACTCTAGACTATGAACAAGAACTTGCTATGATAAGTTCTAGTCTATGAAAAATAAGTCTAGATTATGAACTCAGCCTACCAATAAAAAATATAAATAACATATCTAGAATATGAATTCTATAACTCAAACATTTAAAAACAGAGACCATACTTTTAAGAACTTTGGAATACTAAGAAGTCTAAATCTCATTGTCAAGACATGATGGTTTTCTTATGTTCTTCACATTCTAAACTACAAAGAATAATTCTGTACTATTAAGAACACTAGACTGATAAGAAAGGCGCTGGCAAAAAAACAAAACCATAAATGATTTATTGTCTTTGTGGTCATGTCTCCTCGATAGAAATGAGATAAAACATTCCTTAGATAAAATGGGCATCTCAGATTTAACAAAACATCAGCAAACATTCTTAACCTTTGAGTGATGTCAATATAAACCCAATCACTGTATGTCTATCTGTGCGAGGTTTTTCACATCTCTATGCTCTTTCTATATGTCAACATTTCTCTCTATTATGCTTTATTTGTCTCATTAAAATTCTGAGGAAGTAAAATGACTCATGAAACATAAAGTAATTGAAAACTGCCTTAAGCCTCCAGAGATATGAAGCAAAAGAGCATCATCCGAGCAATAACATTTTCCCGAGGTGGTGAAGAAAAACAAGCGTAAGGTGTTTATTTATAAAGTAAAGCCGCAGAAACATTTGCCTGCTTATCAAAACCAAAATGTCAAGCTTCTTTTTCACGGCGAAGGGTTGCGACCAGGAGAAGAAGGAAAGAAGGAGACGCCCGCTGCTCAAGGAACATTTAACACATCCATCAATCCAACACACACTTACACTCAGAGGAGCACGTGTACGCAAACACAGCCCGAGGAGACACATACCAACATCTCCGCACTGTCATCATAACTACACACACGTACACACACATACGTGAGCTTTCTCAGACTACTACACCTCATTTATCACACATCCTTACATAAAGACCTTTATAAGTCCTTGTCATTTGTAAAACACACACACGCATGCACACGCACGCGTACATACACACACACACCTCTTCACAGCTCAAGGCAGATTTCCATCTCCACTGAGGATGGACTGAAGTCGACTGAAGTACACGAGACAAAGTGTAAAGCTTCAGTAGCGGATGATGTATTTGTGGCGTTTCATCTTTTGTTTTCAATCTCCCTCAATGATGAAACTCCTTTCAAAATACCTTGTATGCAATATAAAGCCTGAGAGCGAAAAAGGCACCAATGCAGTAAAGATCCAATATTCTGTGGCTTAAAAATAAAAAAAGACGCCAAATTAAAAGATGAAATCTAAAAGTGTTAATTATGAAACCCGGCCTTTATCTGAATCCATTCTGGACTTCAGAAAAAGAAACCGCCGTTATAATGTCATTACCGTTCTGCTGACGATTATATCGGTTTACTTTATAAATGAATGACAGTGATCAAAACAAAGATGTTCAAAGTCACTTTTTAAGGCCTGATGTTATGCTATCATAACTGCAGATTTAAATCCTTTGTAAAATATCCCATAACAATGCAACTTTAACAACTAGAAACAGTGATTCACGCGAAATACACAAAGTAATCTGCGTTTTCATACGTAAAGGAGAGATGGCGATAGAGAGGCTTAGATTACGAATTGTGGCCTTAATGTGATACAACACTTTTAAGAATGTCTTTCGAACAAAATCCAAAGAGATAAACACAGTTAAAGTGTAAGCTCAGATGTGACGGGAGTGCAGTGGAGAGTCACAAGATGATGTAGAAACACATCTGACGAGTCTAACAGGTTGTGATGAATACGTTTTGACAGATGTCACCAATCTTCAGAACCGACCGAGGAAAATGAAGCACTAAAATGTTCCGGCTGTTTCTTAAAGACACCCGGGACTGAATTAAATGTCTCTCCTCCTCCGTCACTTAGACCCGTCTTAAAGACACTGTAATTATATTTTGATTTAATTGGGCGAGTCGTTCTCCGAGGATGAGCTGTTAAGTTATTATGTTGGTGGCTGGTTTTTAAGAAAAGAGTGAATCTGATCATTATTACAATAGCAACTGCTTTAGATTTTTGTGTAGAATTCAGTGCTGTGAACTTGTCAAAATGATGAAGACAGAATGAAAATATGTATTTGTCCAAGAAGAGTTTTTTCATGTCTTAAAAACATTTTAGCATTTATTTCTTACATTCCGAAGATGCAGAAACAAAAAAACCAAGCCAAATAAAGAGTAATGTTGATATTTACATTTACGTTTTGAAAGCATATTTTCTAAATAAAAAAATAGAACGTTTATCAGACAATATGACACAGTATTTTATAATGTCTTGAAAAACACTGCATGCTGAAAATAAACGTTGAAAGATTTTCCGGTTTACTACGTTAAAATCTGTAAAAAAAAATACAATTTAAAAAAAAGTAATCGAACAGGTTGTGGATATCTTGTTTTCATAATTAATTGAAATTAAATATAAAAAGTATACCTGTGCTCAGGTATAGTAGTATATAGGTACAGTAAAAAGAAAAAATGTTTTTCGTATTATTTTGTTTGCCGCAATAAACATTTCACCCAATCACTAAACCGAGAAATAAAGCTCAATATTCATGTTTAAATCTTTCTACATAACAAGAATATTGGAGTCCACGGCACAGATTGCAGGAAAGATTATTAGGAAATGTATTAAAACCGAAGGTTGCAACCTCCAGACAAAACTAGTTTCTATTCACAGCTGGCGCTTCATAAGTGTTACTTTTGGACTTTGCTTTGAAGCGAGCATCATTATGCCACCTACGGTTTGAGACAGTCTTCCGATGAACAGCGTGCTGATCATACAGCCTACAAAGAGATCTCACTGCATTCAGATGAATGAAAGATGAGTGAGAAAGAAAGAAAGAAAGGGTAGGAGTGTTTGGAAAACAATCGTTTGTTGAGCGTGTGACAAGCAGACTTCACATTCAACACAGCTAAGGATCAGAAATGAAGATGAAGTGAACGACTGTCTGGTCTTCACGCCAGAAGTCCGACCACGCTTCTCAAAGAAGCCCGAAAAACATCTCAGTTCAATGAATCTATCTGAATGCTTAACCCATCGCACATCATGCGGTGCTTCAGTAATGGAGGTGGTTTATATTTCGCTCATTTTCTCTAATCGCTTTACCACTGGGGTGTAAACAGGCGTCAGCTGGATGGCATTGTGGTCTGCTGATTCAAGAAACATTTACTTATATAAACCGAGATGTGGAACATACGTAATACTAACTATCTTATTAGTGCAACTGGAACATATTGGAAATAGATTTTTTTTTTAATTTTCACTATAATCTCATATTAATACAACAGCTGGTAAAAAGATCTAAAGCTGAGGCATCTGACATCCAAAGTTCAGCTCCCGGTGTAAAGAATACTCATAGTTCCCATAATGACAGGATTAGAATCAAAGATAGAATAGAAGGCGAGAGAAATGTCAATCATGAAATGCACCAAACCTTGCTACTTGTCTTCTTGTATGTTCCAATTTATCAAGGCATTTTTTTTCTTTTAATATAAATATCATTGCATTAAATAATTTTACAAAAAATGTCTATTATATATTATATGAGTATACAGAACATGCTGATTAGTTCCAGTGTCGATTGTGTGTTAATAACCCCCTTACTACATTTATTCCATAATACAATTCCTTCTGAATCCCTGGATTTATATTATGTCAGGGGTCAGTGGGATGACCCGCTAATTTAAAGGTTCAGCAGAAACTGTCGAGTTAATGATGAAATCGTTTCAGGGACATTTCTCTGGAGTTCTCCCTCCCTCCCTCCCGTCCGTGCGGCGTGACAAATCCTCCTGGGAGGTATGGGGGCTGCGGACTAATTTTTCCTCTGTGACTCAAATCTTTGTTCAGATTAAGGGGAAGAACCGAGCAGGTTTGTGTGCAGATTGGAATATAAAAGTGTTTAATGAAACTGGTGCAGTGAAACACGTTTAACATCGCGTAAATGCAAACCACAAAGACACAGAAGAGAGAACGATGAAGGTATTAGCAGGTCTGTTCAATAAATATTCAAAGTTCTAAACCATCTTTTGTGTTTCATTGTTCCTCTATAGTAATGCTCACATTTATAATATGTTGAATATGATAGATGTCTCTGACATTGTCCCACAACACCATTCAAATGGTGTTAGTTAACAGTGTTTAGTTTTAGTTATTTGACCGATGAGTAATATAATAGTAACTTTCCCTGGTCATAAGTTTACATTTACATTTTATTTATTTATTTTGGAAAGAAAGAGTGAGAATGTCAAAAGGGGTTAACTTGTGGGTTAGATGCAAGAAGAAAAGATGGGTTTGAGGCGTTTTTTAAAGATGAAGACAGATTCTTCCAGACCCGTTCTAATGGGCAGATCATTCCACCGTCGTGGAAATAATCCAGTTATGTTTATAATGGTATTATTCAGTTATTAACTCGTAACTAGTAACTATAACTTATTACTGTTTTAAAGAAACGTTCCAAACACTGGTATTTAAAGAACCAGATCAGTCAAAACAAAACATACATGAGATCTTAATAATGTCAGAAATGTCTTAAATTGTGCTCAGATTTGTCAAATATCAAAAGATATCAAAGGTTTATTATAAAGGCTCACATTACTCAAGATCATTATTGTACTTATAAAATCCCCTTTTATTTATACCTCCATACTCTTCATATGTTTCAGTCTCAATTCATTCTCCTTTTCTTTCTCCTGAATAAGTTTAGATCTGAAATAGTTTAAACATTTGAGACTACAGTACGGTTAAATGCAAGAAGTTTGGCAAAGATTTCTTGTAAAAATCCTCTTCATTCTCAACATTCATCAACAAGCATATAAATGTCAATATATGTGTCGTTTAAGATTTAGTCCCTGATTCTTCAGAATGAACTTCAGGTCACAACCTCCCAAACATGTCGATAGTTTTTCACCCTGAAGTGTGGCTTGACATAGTAACCAAGATAAGAGATAAAAACAAGTCGGCCCTTGCAGAAGAACAACATGCACGTAAGTCTTTTACATTCAGATCACAGTTACACTCCTTCTCTCGCTCTGCCACATGCTTTTAGGAATTCAAAGAATGGACTGTATGCATTAAAGACAAGAGACACCAGTCACACTTTCTTACACACACACACACACACACACACACACACACACACACAAACCTACACAAAAGAATCAAATCTTTCCAAATCAGAGCACCGGCACCTCTGCCACGACCGGCTGCAATCAAATTAACTTCAGCCTGACAGTCAAAGTCACGGCAAAGTGCAATCATTTAGATTGTGTCCGCCATTCACGGCAGAACAGAAGGAGAAGAGAGACATCGTTGATCATCCTCGTACCAGCGCAAGTGCATCTCCCCCGGAAAAACTTGAGAAACCAACAACGATCAAAGTGACCACAAATTATTCATCTTCTTATTGCCAAATTTTATTTAACAAACTCGGCCTGCATCAAGTGCGCCACAACAAGCTTGCAAACCAGCGTGCTGAACATTTGATGAATTGCCCGTTGCCATCGGACTGTGATGTTTGCCGCTGATAACTTTCCAGGCTCTCTTAACAAGCTCACCTCATTTCCATGTGCCAGACACATGCGGAGGCGAACCCATTCCCAACATCGCTGCGTTGTGTTTAACAGTTGGTTAGCGTGCTGTCCTGACACGCCGCCGATGATGGAAATTCGCAGAGATTCCCATTAATCTTGACTCCTGTCATCTTCATGTTTGTAATGCAGCTGGGCTTGAAGGCCAGACATGTGGAATACATTATCCATTACAAGCAGGTGGCGGGTGGAAGTGCCGGCAAAGAACCGGGGGTTGAGGCGATCCATGTTTTACAAATTGACGCTTTGTCTGTGATCAAACACCACATTCCGGTTACTTGTCTCACCTGTGGTCGAAAGGCAAAAGATAAACCGCTTTTCATACCTACTTCCCGATTTCTATCTACATACACCACGTGTTCCGCGGGTTACAACCATCATGCTCCTACAGAAGCCCCTTAACAGAAAAACCGCACGCAGAATGTGTTCTGTAAATCTCTTTGACAAAAGAAGTGAAAACGTGATGACATCATTGGTTTGTGTTGGTCGACGTAGAGCCTCCAAAGGAAGGAGAGAGCGGTGGACTACGCCATTGATTGCCATTCGCCATCTCACCACTAGACGCTACAAGGTTTTCGAGCTTTAAGATCTAAATTTTACATATGAGTTTACTGTAAGTTTGATTATAGATAAACACGTTTTCGTCAAGTGGACTTTACAAGATCTAATATTTACATATTATTTTGCACGTTAAGGTCTACTCTTATATTCACATTGAAAGTGGTAACGAGTTCCAGCCCAGAAAGGTTTCCTTCCGTCTTTGTTTTCTATAAATCATGACTGTTTAGAGCTGCCAAGAACGGATGACTGCTGTCAGAACACATGCACATTACAGCCAGCGAGCGGTTCGGACGGGTAAACGCCCCCTTCGGATGTGAAGGCAGGTGACAGCACAGACAAAAACTGTGAACAGCGGGGAGCTCCGAAGATTTCGCGAGCTCAAATCTGCATCCTGATTGAAGCCATTATCATTCTCCCGTTGTCCGCTGACCGCACACTAGCCCTTGTGTGCTCCCCGGGGTGAATCTGGATGAAAGAACGCACACTATTCTCGACACGAACGTTTGCAATCTCATTCCTTCGCACTTTATCAACCATTTCCATCTATTCGGTTCAGGATTCTTTTTCTGACGTCTTCGTATGTCTCGCATGACATGCGTGTAAGCCGAGAACATAAACTGTAATATAATGAAATAACAATAAACCTTATTTACTCAAATCAAAGTATTCTTCATATGCATTCAAGGATAAACGAAGTCTTCGATGTTTGCCAATTAATGTACATAGTGATCTGGATGGGCCTTGATAAAGAAGGTACATCCAGCGTTAACCGACTGTGATTGGTCATATGTCAGGTAGATGATGTCATCAGGTGAATGGAGGCAATTATCGGACACTGTAAACTCGAATCTAAATGATGGTGGGACTTCATGGCACTAGCAAAAGAAACACCGAGAAAAAAGAACAGCCATTTTACACTGATGTCAAAGTGGCTTTTAGCTCCGAGCTGCACTACTCGCTGTGCAGGTTTTCCAGTGTATTTGCACATTTGACAGGCTTTGTGTTCATTCTGCGTTCCTCTTTTTTCCAAACGTTAAAATTCAGGTGGAAAAAAAAGATGTTCTGCGCGAAACAGAGGGTGGTTTCCTATGAAAGCCGCCTCGCATCGAAGCAACACTGCGGTGCTTTTCAGTGCAGGCCGCTTCCATCCATACATGCACTCATGAAGTCATTGTGTGTGCGGAGGCGAGTGCCGAGACGCTTAATAGCTCTGAAAGTCTTGACTGGCACGTCTGAAGGTTAACGCTTTAAACAATATTCAACTACTCAAACTTTGTTGTTTCCTGACACAAAGCGAAGAGCGTTCGCAGTCATGTCCATGAGCGCCGGCTCTTTATATCTGTTCTCCGTTGACAGCATCGGGATGTGTACGGCTTAATAACTTGATCGAGATGATTGCATCTGACAGAGCGTTATTGCTTCTCCGGGGGACGGTAAGTGCACCGGCGGTTTGCGACATCGTTTTGGAGAACTGGCGCTAATAGCTGTTCATGCCAAATTAACGTTTGCTCCTCAAGATGATCTTGACAGTAAAACTCTGGAGAACTGAAATAAAGTTATTCTGAAACGCCACACAGGTTCCTACTGTACACTCCACGGGTCACACTATTGTTCGTTGTGTATAGAATGTACAGTATTGAAGGACATATATAATAATATTGAAGGACATATATAATAATATTGAAGGACATATATAATAATATTGAAGGACATATATAATAGTATTGAAGGACATATATAATAATATTGAAGGACATATATAATAGTATTGAAGGACATATATAATAGTATTGAAGGACATATATAATAGTATTGAAGGACATATATAATAGTATTGAAGGACATATATAATAATATTGAAGGACATATATAATAGTATTGAAGGACATATATAATAGTATTGAAGGACATATATAATAGTATTGAAGGACATATATAATAGTATTGAAGGACATATATAATAGTATTGAAGGACATATATAATAATATTGAAGGATATATATAATAGTATTGAAGGACATATATAATAGTATTGAAGGACATATATAATAGTATTGAAGGACATATATAATAGTATTGAAGGACATATATAATAGTATTGAAGGACATATATAATAGTATTGAAGGACATATATAATAGTATTGAAGGACAAATATAATAGTATTGAAGGACAAAGGACCCATTTAACATATCCATAGCAACACCTTGCCATCTAAAAGCTGTTATTTTAGAGATGAATTGGCATCGGCAGATATACAAGAAGCAATCCTTGCTAACATTTTGTTAGGTTTTATGTTAATTTGCCTATGATTATATTTTAAGCTACAATGGTCTTATTAAACACAACGGTTGATTGACAGGTGAGTAGGCGGTTCTTAGATGTCAAGTTCACAAACTCACGGAAAATGCAGTATACTTCAATTTACTTTGAATAAATATATTTTAAGTACAGCAAAGTCTGAACATATTTGCATCTCATTTAATAGTTCACTTAAATAAGCATTCTTTTTAATACTTAAAGTATTCTTTAAGAGTAACAGTAGTAAACTTTGAGTAAACAACGACGAGTTTATGAATTTATTTGTGCACCAACTACACTAGGAGTCAGCTCATAGTTTAAATTATACTTTATTATGAATTATTACTACTTTTAAGGTACTTTTAAAGTATACTGCACTTTCAGTAAAGGTCTTTTTATATCACTCTAATATTGCAATTGTAAGTTTCTTACACTTAACATTCTTATAATTTACTATATGCATTTTTATTTTTTTTATTTTTTTTTGCACATTAAGTATATGCCACTTTGCTCACTTTATAGCTGAATTACACTTATAAGTAGACTTAGATATGGAGTAATTCCTATGAATATGTGTACAAATATCAGCTTTGGTTTCAAGTCTACTATTTCACCACATAGGTGACTTGCTTGCTTGTACTTTTAGGTTTAAAAGACACACGTTATTTTTCTTTTAAGAGTGTATCTCTGTATACTTTGTCTTTCCTTTCAGTATAAATGAAGTACACATCACTGTTAGAAGGCCCATAAGTTCACACACGAGAGAATCAGGTGATCGGAACCCAGCTGCAGGGGTGCTGTCAAAAACGCCATTCATGCTCGGACAAAAGCTGTGAAAACAGAAGGAATAATCAGGTAGCACTTTTCAACCCCAATCAGGCCTTTTCACATCCTAATCAGTTCGGTATTAAAGCACCTTAATTGTCCATCACATTCACACAAAAGCAACTAAATGTACTCTCCGACCGCACTGGAACATCCATTCAAACAAGCTGCAAACGTTGCGGCTTTAATTGCAATAATCCTCCGCGCCGGGCCTTAAAATGTAAAAAGCTCAATCGGGTTTTCATATTCTCAAGGTTATTTTATTAGGTGAGCTTATGAGTAAAAAACAGCCGTGATTTACTAAAGAGGTCTGCATATTTCATGCTGACCTAAAAGAATTTAATATAATCTGTTTTTTCTTCTGTGACCCAAGAGGTCCGATGATGAAAAGAGGACATGGGTGCTGGAACGAGGAGAGCTGGGGTCGGGGAATTTGATTAAAGAATGTGAAGTATTTTCTCACAGTATTTCCGAGCAAAAAACGGAGCCAGGATTTCTTCATCGGCACACTTCACTTGGTTTTTGGGACATCGGAAATCGAGGTTGTTAAAAGGAACAAAATGGATACGAAGGGGTAATATAAAGGTAAAGAGAGCTCGATAAGATGTCTCAACCTCTCAATGATGTTCTTTGGGATTCATTGTTTTCTATGAGGAGAGGGGTGAACGCGATTCAACAGGCTTTTGTGAAGTCTAATTGATAACCATCGGTTATTCACGCTCTTTCTTATTGACCGCTCTTCAGAGCATTGCCTTAAATACACGGTCAGTTCTCGAAAGTGTAGAAGAAATCGCAAACAACGCATTACTTAGATTCTCGCCCATGAGAAGTATACATCAGGAGGAGAGAAGGGAGTTCACTTCTCTCTGTTGGTTTGAAATCTTCTGGGAGGGTTTTGGATGGTAACCAACCCAAAGGTAGAGATTTTCTATCTCTCAACGCACAAGCGTGAGGTCAGGTACGGATGCTGGATCAATGGGGACTATCTGTTTAGAGTCCAGAATAGAAAAGCGATCCTTTATAAAACTTATTGGCTATCACCATGGAATAGTTTATCACTCTCACAAAAACTCTTCTCATTTCTTTTGTTACAGGCGCTGTAAAAGGTAAACGAGGGACAGACATCACCCTTCCCAGAAGAACACAGCGGCGTTGACTTTCTTCAAAATATCTGTTTTTTTGCTCCACGAAGTTCAACAGAAAAATGATAATTGTTTGGCGAGCATCTCAATAACAAAGGAGTTAGCTGTCGCATTTGCAGCAGCTATTGTCGATCCTTTTATCAGGCACAGAAAAAGATTCCCCGCCGCGTGCGCTGGCGATAAATGAGACTGCGTGTTGTCGCCACTGCTGACAGAGGCTATTTGCATAGCATATTCATTCCCTGACGCCGGCATTTTTGACAGGGCTATTTGTGTCCCTTTCACATTGAGCCACATACATATAATTACTTATTTGTGTGGCCTGACGTCTTGTTATAAACAGCATCGACGACGGGAAAGAACTGTCCATAGAGGGACCAGACACCGGCCGATGTTCTTCACTCTTCTTGTCCTCTCCTCACCCGCACAGAATTGGATTCGGATGTCCGTGAAGATGTCGACGGAAAAAGTCCGAGCTCTTTTTATTTCTGCCAGCATAAATCAAGACGGACGTGGACATTTTTCCGAAAGTGCAGCTCCTTTGCCAGAGTCTCTCTGCCGTACAGAGCAGCAGGAAAGTAAAATGTCAGCGTAATGTGATGATAAAACACATTGAGGTTATTAGTAATCCTGTTGCCACGTGACACCAAACGAATGGTATGAGAACGTGTTCATGTTGTTTTAAAGTCAGCGACACAGAAAGAATGAACAGGGGTCCAACAAAGCAGTATGCACCGAGTATATCAGAGGAACGTCATGACCTTGCAGCGGTCTGCAGAGACACAGTTGAAGACGGCCGGTGCCTTGACCCAAATAAATGTTCCGGCGTTTTAAGGGAAAAATTTGACATTAGCATCTCTCTTCCCCCATCTGCTGTTTAAAGGTTCAATTCCTCACTGTGATTTATTCGCGCTGTCCCGCTCAAACCGCTACATGGTAATAGTCTGGTCAGTGGGACCCGGGGTCACAACAAATGAGCCCGACACACACCAACATGAGCACGCTCGAAAACAAACTCATCAATCCACGGTTTGTCTCCGTCCCCGACAGCTTTCCAAATTAGATTGCCGTAAATTCGTAACGAGCAACATTTTTCTTGCCGAGGCTCTCTGTGACACGCGCTCGCTTATTCCGAATTTATAAGGGCTCTTTGTAATTGGGTCACGGCAGAGTGGCGACTCGGATCAGGTAGAGCGGCTTTTAACATGCAACCCGCCGCACGGAGGCCAATTAAGAGCCGACACTAATTATAAAATGTAGGTAATGAGGTAGCGGGCAGAGGAACCCAAAGCAGAGCAAAACACGTGTGCGTGTGTGTGTGTGTGTGTGTGTGTGTGTGTGTGTGTGTGTGTGTGTGTGTGTGTGTGTGCGTGCGTGTGTGTGTGTGTGTGTGTGTGTGTGCGTGTGCGTGTGTGTGTGTGCGTGTGTGTGTATGCAAATTCATATTTGTTGTGTTCGGGGAAAAGAACAGAAATCTCGTCTCTGATGTTCTCACGTAGCAATCTTTAAAAAGCGAGCTCTACAAAGTACTTTGTGTCCCTGATTAGGGATTCCAGCACTAGAAAGCAGTCATAACAACAGCATGAGCTATGAGAAGCTCCAGTCCGGCTCTTTGGACTTGAAGTTGCATTGTTGTCATTTTTACTGGCTGCAGCGTTCCGCCCTTCTGGCGACTTCCCACACGCGGGGTCTCAGAACCCATGCGGCCCGCATCTCTGCCGTCCTTATTGAAAACATTCGACTCGACTCCGCTCGTGGGCCAAACTAACGTTCCTCGGCTGGCAGCGTGAATGTCAAAACACGCATGCGGCCATTCCTGAGAACTCCGGAACGGCAGACGAACGATTGTTGTACGAGGCGGTGGCAGGCGACTGTAAATGAGATCTGACCGATAAAGAATGCAGCTCAAATCAATACCACGTTGGCAGCCGCTGAAAAACACTACGGAGCGAAACGTTCTTAAATTAGATCTGTCACATGCAAGCGGTGCCGAAAACAATACGGTAATATTTTTCACGCAATGCGCAGTCGATCTGCGCAGTGATTTAGCAGTAAAGCAAAGCTGTAGTTTGGCACCATTACACATACGTTCTGTAACCAATTGACATTCCTCTAAATAAGAATTTGCCGAGAGCCACATGAAACCAAATGCAATGCAGTCTTTATATGCAACAAACAATCTGTAAACAAAATCTAAACAATCACTCAATAAACGAAACCTGAAAATGGGAAATCTGAGCGAGTCCAACATCAACACCAACTACAGCAAAGGTCATGACTTCGACACAACGTTTGGCAATAAATGTGAAGAACAGCACTTGAATGAATAATAGACGTGTTTAAAACCGAGATGCATTGATTGATTCTACATTATAATTCCTCTCTCCGTCATTTCTCTACAAGATATTTGCTTCCATGTATATTATTATCCTCTGCTATTATCTGCTATTCATACACTAAACTTAGCGAGCAAATATCGATTATTACAGTACCAAGGCCTCGGCGAGAGCATTAGACTTTCATGAAGACTTATTGGCTTGTTGTCGTGCATTTATGGAATCTTTTCCCCCGCTGTATGTCAACTACTGTCTGCTTTATAGATTTCTGGATATAACATTTCAAGCATGCAATATTTATTAGGTATTATTATACAGCTCTTGTTTTGAACTTCGCTCAGGATCTCCAATATAAAGATTTAGTGTTCTTTATGTAAGGAAAGCGCACTTTTGGTTTTACAAAGAATCATTTAGTCAAAGGTTCTTTATAGAATCCTCTCTTTCTTCCCTTTAAATAATCTGCACTTTTTTCACACATAGGATTTTTTGAAACACAGAAAGATGGGATTGTTAAAGGTTTTTTATGGAATCTTTTAGACAAAAATGGTTCTTCTATGGCATCCTTCTATAATTTTTTTAAGAGTGTAACCTTCGTTTTGAATCCTAGTCCGCCTTTTAAAAAATATAGGTTCAATCCCAGGGATTGCACATCGATAGTATAATGCAATTTAAGTCACTTAAAGTGAAAGGTAAATGCATAAGTGTGCATTTTAGATGTTTCTATATGATAAACCTGATTCATCTCACCATCACCCCTCCAGCTTGTTAGCCATCGTGTTGTTTAGTCTCCCTTAAAAGCTGTAAAATGAGTTAAATCAGGTGTTTTATATAAAGAGATGCATTTAAATACAGCCCAGTTTCCATTATATTTATTCAACCTGTCTGCTAACCCATGCCCATGCCCATCACCATCTCCATGCAGATGTTTCTAGGCTCTGTCCTTTCCATCTACTCCCTTCTACCTTTCTCTCTTGCGTTCGGGTGTTATTTATGTCAGTGCCAACCTGAAAAACAGAATTTCACAGACAAAGAGACACAAGCACAGCGTTACTACGGGTTGGATGTTTAAAAGGAGTATGCACATGGCTTTTCTTGTATGATGTAAATGAACGTTACTTTAATCTAAACTGACTTATATTGCGTTCATATCATTTTCCTTTGGACGTGACAGGTGATGTGGTAAGTTCCATTAGTTTGACACATTCATTGAAATAATAGCCGGGAATTATGCCACGAACACAATAATTGACTGATCACAGCTCTCTTACGTGACTTTTTGCTCTAAGAGAATTTTACTTCTACAGGACCTCAGTGAGAACACTGGAGGCAAAATAGACGCTGTGTCTCTCTTTCACTCTCTTCATCATACACGTGTGTCAGAGTAACGGGTGTTTTCCAAACTACGTCCATAATGTTTTATTCTTTTTACTTCCCTAGAGAAAACCCATCATTTCAGGGAAAAATCTTCTTAATACCGGCTTCAAAACAAGGGGAGCGGAGGTGCTCAGATGCCAACTTACTTTTGGGTTTCGGCCCACGAAATGATGTCATAACTGAAGCATTTTACATGTTAATGAAAGACTTCACTGAATACAAGTGCACACTGAAATGATCCATTTTTTACTTAAAGCAAGCAAGACTTTGTCAGATGCTCAAGGCTAAACATGACACATTCTATGTTGTTGTGCTTTTTATTTAGGGCAGGAGGCCGTCCTTGATTGAAGGGAATTTCTCTTTACAATTGTGTATGAGGAATATAGAAACGACCATGAAACGGCTCCGTAGCTTGACAAATAACAGGATATACAAAATAATGCAATGCTGCATAATGCATCACAGGAGTAAGATGTTAACACGCATGAATTTGGGATTGACAGGCGTATAGTTTTAATATCGTAGAATTAGCGCGTGTTTACTCGAATGGCGGGTGGTCCGTGTGGTATTCTGCTGGATTGAAGCATGGCCATAGAGTCAAAATTAGATCTCGAGGAAGCCACAAAGTGCAGGGTTGATCCTTTCTAAAGACTACGCAACCCCAGAAGAAAGAAGGTGAATATCTGGCCGCATGGAAAGAAAAAAGGGCTACGAGTGCAGATCCACTCAACCAGAGGGGTATTATCAGCTTCCAGTTAAACAAATATACTCAAGAGTTCGCAGTTCGGATGGTTTGGTGAAAGGACGTCAAATGTTATTTTAAAACTAAAAGGTTTACTTTCATTAGAGACAATGATTTTATTTGGTATTAGAGAGTAGATTTATCTAGACCAAATACAATTTTGTGTTGAGCTGAAACAGTGTTAGTCCAGTGAGAGAGAGATAGAGAGAGAGACAGACACCACACGGGTAGAGAGAGAGACAGACAACACACGGGTAGAGAGAGAGACAGACTACACGCGGTTAGAGAGAGAGACAGACAACACACGGGTAGAGAGAGAGACAGACAACACACGGGTAGAGAGAGAGACAGACTACACACAGTTAGAGAGAGAGACAGACAACACACGGGTAGAGAGAGAGACAGACTACACACGGGTAGAGAGAGAGACAGACAACACACGGGTAGAGAGAGAGACAGCCACCACACGGGTAGAGAGAGAGACAGACACCACACGGGTAGAGAGAGAGACAGACAACACACGGGTAGAGAGAGAGACAGACACCACACGGGTAGAGAGAGAGACAGCCACCACACGGGTAGAGAGAGAGACAGACACCACACGGGTAGAGAGAGAGACAGACAACACACGGGTAGAGAGAGAGACAGCCACCACACGGGTAGAGAGAGAGACAGACACCACACGGGTAGAGAGAGAGACAGACACCACACGGGTAGAGAGAGAGAGAGACAACACACGGGTAGAGAGAGAGACAGACACCACACGGGTAGAGAGAGAGACAGACAACACACGGGTAGAGAGAGAGACAGACACCACACGGGTAGAGAGAGAGACAGACAACACACGGGTAGAGAGAGAGACAGACAACACACGGGTAGAGAGAGAGAGACTACACACGGGTAGAGAGAGAGACAGACTACACACGGGTAGAGAGAGAGACAGACAACACACGGGTAGAGAGAGAGACAGACAACACACGGGTAGAGAGAGAGACAGACACCACACGGGTAGAGAGAGAGACAGACAACACACGGGTAGAGAGAGAGAGACTACACACGGGTAGAGAGAGAGACAGACTACACACGGGTAGAGAGAGAGACAGACAACACACGGGTAGAGAGAGAGACAGACACCACACGGGTAGAGAGAGAGACAGACACCACACGGGTAGAGAGAGAGACAGACAACACACGGGTAGAGAGAGAGACAGACAACACACGGGTAGAGAGAGAGAGACTACACACGGGTAGAGAGAGAGACAGACTACACACGGGTAGAGAGAGAGACAGACAACACACGGGTAGAGAGAGAGACAGACTACACACGGGTAGAGAGAGAGACAGACAACACACGGGTAGAGAGAGAGACAGACAACACACGGGTAGAGAGAGAGACAGACAACACACGGGTAGAGAGAGAGACAGACACCACACGGGTAGAGAGAGAGACAGACAACACACGGGTAGAGAGAGAGACAGACAACACACGGGTAGAGAGAGAGACAGCCTTGCATTGACTGTCCTGATACATATTTCAGTTTCTCACACAATACAGTGTCCAGACACAAGATTTCTCAAATAGGAAACAGAACTCAACCTGAAGCTCAATTTTAAGCCATTGTTAAAACACGTTTAACCTTAGAAGGCCAAACAAAATATGAAGCCGATTCTGTTCATAAGGTTAAAGTGTAAGGTTTAAGTTTTATCATCATTGCCAGAAAGTGGTTTTCGCTTCATTTCAAGCATCATGTTAACATTTAGCAACTGCCAGAACGTTTAAAACATTTAATAAAGGTGCTTCTTGATATCTTAAAAAGAAGCTATGTGGTCCAAACTTTTAACACCCATTCTGTTCCACAAAAGGTTCATTTCGGTGAGAGATGTTCTACAGATAATAACAAAGAGATTGTTCTATTGTTGTAATGAAGAACCTTTAAGAACTGTTGCTTTCAAAAGCGAAGGCCTTTATTTTGGCAAGCTTTTGAGCAAATTTCGGTTGACGGTTGTGGATTTCTATTTCTCACACCTAATAACAAACGTGAGTTTGATCATTTGTCTGTACAACAATTTATGTAACATTTTAGGTTCTATGAGCATCTATTTAACAAATGTAACAGTTCTTACACCGAAAACGTTTTGCAGAGTGAATGGACGGTACTGTGAGAGAAAACAGACGACTAAAAGAGAGGCAAGTGCAGATGAGAAGAGTCGGTATGAGGGTACGGTTGAGATGGTGCAGCGAGTGTATCCCTGCAGAATTCACACCGAACAAAAGAACTCTGAAGGCGATACAGCACCACACATACACTCGAAGACACCTACACAGCCGTGTTCTCTACTGATTACACCATTGTACCAAATTCATTAGCGTCAATCATTCCTCCGGCCCTCCGCAGGGGCTATTGTTACCTGTAGACTGCTAATTATGGCCTGGAAGACCAACAGGGTTTCAGCCACCTCAACCGCTGAGAGAGGCGACGCAGAAAGAAAAGAGGAGTCGCAGAGCCCTGATCAAGACAAATCATTTCCGGCAATTACTGCGACCGGCCAAAATCCGCAACCCGTTTGGTGGAAATGCGCGGCAACCCGCTCGGATCTCCACGGCGGCTAATTATCCCGCACGGTTCGTTTGAGAACAGCTCCGGTGATGAGCCACAGATCACCCTGCAAAAAAACATTGAAGCGGTTTGATTTCATGTTTTGAGGCTTCGTTTGAAATAGACACGCTAGTGCACCGACAAAGCAAACCAGCGGCCGTTCTTCTGGAACATGGCAAACTTAAAAGGATAGGATGATAGTACGACGTTGAAACATGATAATGCAGCCGTGAAAGCAAGATTCTTAACGGAGAACATCAGCATTGTAGGCCGCACAACTTCATCTTCAGACTCCTGTTGCCTGTGTAGTCATTAAATGTGCAAAAACACTCACGGCCCACGGTCTTTCCCAAACAAACCTGTGAAATGAATCTCAACAGATGTCCACAATGACATGCAGATTCGCCGGTACACAGAGGAGGTTTTCTCCTGCCGTCTCCATGAACATAAAGCACAAAGGAAGATTCATGACTGGCTGACACAGTGGAGCGTGCTTGGATAATGGTGTGTTAATTACACACTTCATATTTAAAGAACAGGCTTATTTAATTATGCTTTCAGATGCAAACAAGCCTGCAGTCTATACCGCTCATCTTACGAGGGGAGGCAGGGAAAAACGGGGAAAGAGAAGTGTTTCTCCTGATGGGTGGCCAGTTCATTGCAGGGCAGACACACACACGCGTACACACACACCGAGAGGCAATTTCTCCAAGTCTCCAATTCGTCTGATCTACATGTCTGAGGTTTGTGAAAGACAGAGTTGCCAGATATGTTATCGTCCCTGTATTAACAAAACAAGCCAAGACCCCAGCCTGAATACCAAATGTCTAAATAAACCACCCCTGTACATCAAATATATGTTTTGCAGTCTCTGTTAGGATGTCATTTTCAATTAAAAATCACTGCATTGTAGCAATTCTTGGCAACCCTGTTGAGCGAAAAGCCATGCACATCCCTTTTCACTGATACATAAGATTGCACATCACAAATTATCCTATCTGAGGTTCAAAAAACAAAATCTAGTCAAAACTCTTAATACAAACATTCTAAGTATATCACGACTTAAATATATATATACTGTTATATATATACTTAAATATATACTGTTATGATTTAATATCATTTTTAGAATTAAAAAGAGGTGGGACAAGGGCATTTTTCCCACTGTGTGGCATCCCTCTTCTTTTTATTACAGTCTGCCAACGTCTGGGGACTGAGGGGGCAAGTTGCTCAAGTTAAGAAATAGGAATGTTCTCCCATTCTTTTCTAATACAGACCTCTCGTTGCTCAAGTGTCTTAAGACTTCTTTGTCTCATCTTCCTCTTTATAATGCCTTAAAAGTTTTTATGGGTGAAAGATCTGGACTGCAGCTGGCCATCTTCAATACCTGGATCCTTCTTTCAGCATGGACGGAGCCTTTCCAGATGTGTAAGCTGCCCATTCCACACACCCTCATGCCACCCCATACCATAGGAGATACAGACTTCTGAACTGAGTGCTGATAACAACTTGGCTTGTTTTGACCTATAGAGTTTTAATCGACAACGACGAATGGCACGGTGGATTGTGTTCACTGACAATGTTTTCTGGAAGTATTCCTGAGTCGATGTTGTGATTTCCATTACAGTATTATTCCTGTATCTCATGTAGTGTTGTCTGGGGGCCAGAAGATCACGGGCATCCAGTATGGTTTTCTGGCCTTCACCCTTACGAACAGAGACTGTGCCAGATTCTCTGAATCTTTGGATGATATTGTGCACCGTAGGTGATGAAAACTTCAAACTCTTTGCAGTTTTCCTCTGAGAAACTCTTTTCTGATATTGCTCCACTATATTTCACCGCAGAATTGGGGATATTGGTGATCCTCTTTCCATCTTGACTTTTGAGAGACACTGCCAATCTGGGCAGCTCTTTTTATACCCAATCATGTTGCCAGTTGACCTAATAAATTGCAAATAGGTCCTTTTATCTTTTCCGGCGTCTTATTCCTAACTGTCCCAACTTTTTCGGAGTGTGTTGCTCTCATGAAATCCATAATTGGACAATTTTTGACATGACATTTCACTTTCAACACTTTTATCATTTGATATGTAATCTATATTATATTGTGAATCAAATTATGTTGATGAGATTTGTAAATTATTGCATTCCTCTTTTATTCACAATTTGTTCCAAATATTTTGGAAGCGGGTCTGTACGCACTGTCACAAGCTGGGTTGCATAATGGTGTCTTATTAATAAAAACTGCAACAATAGCCTGGGATTTGAAATTGAGGAACAGTAGGTCAGACGGACTGAAATGTTTGAAATTTGGAGGGTGTTGACACCGAACTGGCATGACTGCAATGTGAATTCCTGTGTAAGAATGGACAAAAGTGTCCATTTACCATTTACACTGCAATTTTTACATTCTTCTTTTGCCATGGGACCAAACCATGCTGTTAGCCAGAAATGAAATGAAATCCAGACATTACAAAATATATCATACATTTCCAAAACCAAGCCATTTGTATACCGACTAACACTTCAAAACAGATCACTCACTCACAAGGACACGTCTAGCGTCCAATACAGTCTTCTGTGTATCCTGGCCGGATTCAGCAGAGAGTCACATATCCAGATGGGAGTACAGATGTGTATTCTGCAGTCCTTTCGAACCGTCGGGGCACCTGCTGCTATGAGCCATATGTGAGGATTCTTGAGGGACTATTGACTCGAACCACTGGTCACTCAAAGCAACCAGCCGACAACATGAGCCAAAAATACTGAATCAGGGAATTATTTGGTTGCTAGTGTGGATGAGTTGGATCCACGGCGGCAGGGAAAGTATTTTGTGACTTGGAAATGCCTGAATGTCAAATTAGTGGTGAACGGCATAAGTTCGGGTTGCCACATCTGCATAATATGACAGCATGGATGTTTTTGCGGTGTGCCGATATTTTATGTTGTGAACACCGACTTTCGGTAAAAGAAAAATCTCTTTCACTAACATCATGGGAAAATAAATCAAACAAATTAATTTTGCAGGATAACCAAGTATGTAAAGGGGCAATTATTGACTCGGTGTAATATGGGTGTAAATCACATGCATAAAATTCATAAAATGAAATAGAAATAACATTTCTTTGTGACAGGTCGAGATACTATAAACTGCAAAAACTAATGAAAAACAGTCCATGCCTGAGAATCCCTCCACATGTTCAGGTTGGCTGAAAATGGATTTCGCTGGCTGGGGTTTTGGAAAGAAATGTGTGGCTAAAGGGGTGGAGATGCTCCAATTCAGTGGCCAAGTCTGGCGGACGCAGAGCAGTTATAACTGTTTACAGCTTATTCTAATATGATTAATATTGTTTATAACTTGAGTTATTAAAAACAGACATCATATGCCGTGTCAAGGGAGACCACCCCTTCAATTTCTTGCTCGGGAAACCTATCATTCAAGAATGTTTAGACAAAGTGCTTTGATCAGTCCATACGTTCCCTCAAAATTGAACTCGTGACCTTCACATCATTTAAAGAACAAATGTACATTGCCACATCAGCACAAATACTACAGCCCAAGCTACTAGATCTGTACAACAGATAAAAGTCAAGGATATTACAGACCATCAAACTGATAAAAAAAGTACACGTTTCCTCTATCCTTCACAAGAGCTTTTGTGTTTGCTTTACCCAAGATTAATTTAACATTTTAGAAAAGTATTTTTTTAATTTCTCAAATATAGTACATCTATAAGAAAGCGTGCCAGCAGACCTTGGCATTCTATTCATCCACACAAAAAAAATCTAATATTTTTGCCATTAAGAACAGCGCCACCTCTTCCCCTCAAACCTGTTTATCTGTAGGGGAATCCACCTTTAATGACATAAGCTAATCTTGTTAAAACACTGTCGAAAGGAAAAAGGTTTTAAATGGAACTCGTTTTAACAAAAGGAGGAAAATATTCAATTAAGGAACACTAAAGATTGGCGAATCTGTCTGTTGTCCCTGTTGAAATGAGGTTAGGGTTTGTGCGCCCTGCTTCCGACTTTTCTCGCTTAGATTTTATAGTCCGTTTTAAACCTCTTTAGTTTAACATTATTTCATGAGATTTTATGAATAATTCCACATTTAATTAATTGCAAATCCACTAAGGGGGTCGTCGGTCTGATTTTGAACAAAGGTCGTACGATCGTTGAGCACAAGTTTCTAAAGCGATGAAGTAAGCGCTAAAGCTGAGTGACAATTTGGATTAAGCGCTTATCTTAAACCTGGTAAAATGGTTTAATAGCCACACAGAGTAATACAACATTACTAGCTGGATAATAACTGATTCCAGTTCATTGGGAGCACTTGAGTTGTATCCCACAATCCCCCAGGTTTACGGCATTCAGATGAAGCAAATGTTTGAAATCCGGCACTCGGATTTACACTCAAGGCCGTATGGTGGAAATTAAGTCTGTAGGTCAAGTCATCACTCGGAGTCTTGCCACGTTCTGAAACCAATCCAATGATTTTATACACCCGGAAAAATCCTCTCAAGGACTTGCCAAGATGTACATTAAAAGGTTTAGAATTAATGGAAATATATCCTATATATATATATAGGGCTTGATATTGAAATTGCCATTATTATTGTCGATTTGTCGACCTCAGATAACGTTTGGAAATATTTTGACCTCTCGACGATGTAGCTTCATGATATATTCCAACCATCGGAAACAGAAATTATGATGTCAATTATTTTTTAATTATGGGAGTTATGTTGTAATCAAAAACTCCAAACCAATTAACTATAGCGCACGTCAACTTGAGTAAAGAAAACTGCATATCATTTTCTTTTTCTTTCGTAGACGGCCTTAACTGTGACAACAGAAGTAGATAGCAGCTTTTGTAATGGTGCTGCTTTCATTGCTTGATCTTCGGCGTGAATTGCTCCAGAACAATATCAGCCGGACAGTAAACGGATCACAATGGCGATCCGAAGCGAGACACTGGTCACCTCTGCCCTCGTCTGTAATAACTTCCCCGAGGAAAAGAGGCAATCTCTGGCCTCTGGTCAGGAACGGGCTTGGATGGAGTAGAGACCAGCCGGCATTAACAGTAAGTCTACATCTGAAACGTTTGATAAATGGGTTTATCACCGCAGCGGTCGCTCACACGAGCGGTCGACGTAAACCCAATGGATTTGTAGCTATTCGTCGTTCACTTCTCCACCTCAGACGTCATCACCCGTGTAGGGTTTCGTAACATCCTGGTGGGCATCTCCAGGAAAACAAGCGTGCTTAATGTGTTCCCCTGATGTTATCATCGTCGTCTAATGAGAAATAAACAGTTTGCCATCACTAACACCAGCATCGTTTGTATTCCAAAAGCCGCATTATAAAAAAACTTTAAGACGACTTTGACTTTGTTAACTGTGAGTTATTGCCATAAGCGGATAATTAAAAGTTCTCTCATGAGCTTTTACGTTCACAACACATCCCTGTTGCAGACGTTTGGGAATGGCGGATGTCAGGAAGTTCTGTATTTTCACTGACTAAAGTTAGTGAGACGCATTTTTGTGAAAGGTTAGCAATTTGCAACCGAATAGTACTTCTGTCGTGACTGTACGCGGTCATAACGATAACTTAACGTTAACCAGTTTGGTTTCTCACAAGGACATATTCGACATACATATCGGTATACAGCAACAAACCGAGAGCGCTTTTGTTTAGGAATAGTTAGCCACGTGTCACGCAGCCAGCTAACACAACAACGTGCCGCGGAACGGCTAAATTTAGCTCTTTGTCTTCAGCAGGCGGCAATATATTACGAGGCCTCAAACATGCCCTAAAGGTTTAGGGGTCACAAACTACAGTATAAAGCACATTTTACTATCCAGCTAAGTGGAACAAGCAGATGCTGGATTCACTCTGGGGAGCGCGGCTTTGGTTTGAAGTTTTAGCGAGGGTTCGTATAAGTCACGTGTCTTCCACAGCAGGTGTATTTTCGGGAATGCATAGAAAACAGGACGCAAGCAATGTGCTTACACTTAGTGGGGTCGACCAATTGTAGGAGGACTCGAATTGGATTCTAAAACCTTTACAAGTCACTTTTTACAGTCCGTAGGGTTACGTGAATAATAGCGACAGGTGTTCACTACTGCAGGTGACATCTCGGGGGAAAAGACTTCCACTTTTAGCTTTTGTCCCGATTGGATTAAGCGTCACAACATAGTACGCATGAAACAGTATACCCTGCTGCGAACAGTACCAGAGATGCTTCATCCAAGGTGACTATCAAGGGAAGTTCACAAAAGAAGCAATACAAGAGCATACATACGTGAAATAATACCTGTCAATAAAACACAACATATGAACCAAGTGTAGTCAAGGATGTTGTTTGTTAGGAAAGAGTTCTTTAGTGGGTGAGGTGTAGACGGAAAAGAAGAGTCGTTGGTGTTCTTAAAGGTGAAAACGAAGTCAAACAAACATGTTTTAATGGGCAGAGTGTTCCACCATCCCTACAAATGCGTATGAATCTTTGTTGTACAGTTATGTTTTGCTAGACTGATTTGGTTTCGGATTGGTAATAGCTGTTTCTAATAACACTAACTTTTGTCAAATTCACCAAACACAAATATACGAATTAGCTCCCACATTACGAACGTAGTTACCGAAAGAATTGTAACAAATTCTTGACTGGGTGGCGCCACAAGACGACGCCATGTCAATAACTGAGAACAGGTTTTTAAAGGCTGTTAATGGACAGAGATGTTTAATGATGGAGTTGTATAACCGGCCAAATCTTGAGCCCCTTTGAAGACACAAATTGAAAGTAAACCAATTAAATCCAAAACAGAAGATCTCAGGATGCCTCCGTGCCCACTTCTGGAATCATTTTAACATCAGTTGGATTTAGAACTCGACAACCAATTCCGATTTCCATTTTACCAGATCTTCCTCAATACAGTTCCTAATCCACAAAGCCCTCCTCACCGCAGTTGTTTATCAGAACGCGGAACGTTTTTTATCCCCCAATAATAACCAATAATCAGCCACCACATATAAGAGACATCTCTTCCTTCATAAATCATCTATTGTTGAATTCTCTTCTCCATTGTTATTTAAAAGAGAGCCGGCAGGGCTCCTAAAATCTCAACGACAAGACTGTGATGAAAGACAGCGGTCTCTGTCAGGCGTGTTCAGGGTCAGTCCGTCCTCAGACACATGGCTTTATTTCTACCTGTCAGGAGATGGATGAGCACCGGCTCCATCTCGCAGAGGAAGGTGGTGATAAGAGAGCCGATATGCTTCTCAGAAACCCTACAACCCGGGGCACAAAGATCCCTCAAGGGCCCATTTGGCAGGCATGAGGAAAGCAATGTGATAGAGTTTGCAGTCCAGCCGAGCGGCCCTTGAGCGTGCAACACAATTCTTCATCTTACAGCACACGTCCCCGGGGAAAACTACTGTCTGGGATATTACAGGTTCATGCAGCAATCTCGCCGTCTGTCCCTGGAAAACCGTACATTAGAGGCTCGAGCAGGTGTTCTTCTTGCCCGTCGCAATCATTTGTAGTCAACTGCAAAACAGCCCTCATCAAGCCACTTCCAAAATTGTGTTTCGCCAAACCAAAGAGATATCTACATTACCGTTTTATTTTCCTCTTCTGGTCTTTTGAGAACTTTTGGAATTTGGCAAGTTTCTTTACCTGACAATTTAATTAACGTCTGATGGTCGGCGTCCAAAACAAAGTTGTCGAACAGTCAATACATTTCTCTGGTGTTGATAGATGTCAAGCCTGACAAACCTGTAGACCAGGAGATATGGCGATATCAGTATCCACCAGCAAACTCATAACCTTGGGGTCTTGAACATGAAGCTCTTGGCCATAAGAAACGCACGTACACAGGTTCTCAAATCTGTCAGCTTTCCGTTGTAATCAGAGTAAGGAAAATCAGAAGAGTCAATAATCCGGTAAGCATGCTATTGTGTGTACATCTCAACGGGTTTCGTAAAGGCACAAACCTCACGAAATCCCCATTAAAATGTTTTATTTACATCATGATAACTACAGCATTCTTAAAGCACACACATACAGCCCAACATCAGACGAATTAGAAAATCTTTGTTTACCCTAAACACAAATTAAGCCATCTTTCCTTAATCACATTTCACGTAAATCCAATCTTCATCCAAGTTTCAATTGACTCCAGCTCCGAAATAAACAGAGATGCGCCTCTTGTAGATATAAATCAACACATTCACTTGCCATCTTCTCCTAGTTTTCAATATTCATGTCAATATTCCAGAAGCCGGATAGTTATTCATTTACATGGAAATGAGCTGAGGCAAGTGTCATGACATTATGCGGATGAACGATGCGATTCCCCAGACGGCGACAGGCCAAAGCCACGGGCTCACACAACAGCGGTACCACACAACTCCCATACGAGACGAAGACACAACAGGTAAACGTGATTCTCGTGTGATGCATGCAAACACAATATGCATTGCATTTGTCCGATTGTGAACGAGCTTTACAGTGATATTAAATCTAAACACGAAGTAGGGCCGCAAATGATTAAATCAAAACTAAAGATAAAATGATTAAAATAAATATTTTATATATTTTAAATGATCAACTATGTATAAATATGAGTACGAGTAATATAATTTGCATACATTTTACATACATTCTTTCAGGGAATAAGCATCACAACCACATCTGAGAGTGCAAATCTTACGATGTTTAGGCAAATCCTTGCGATATACATACTACAATATGCAATATATCAGTCATTTCTTTATATTGTACAGCCCTAAGCTATAGTAAGACTTTAAACACGGCACATGCGTCATCTGGAGACTTTTATACTGCTTGACAGATTAGCAAAGTCACAACCAACAGTCCTTTTCCATACAAAGATGATTCAAACACACCCGTCGGAACAAATGAATATATTAAAACCTAAGTAATTGATGTTCAAAGGAACGATAAAAACATGCTACATCATAAATGAGTTATGAGTACATGTTCATAACCTTGATATGTCTGTATGACATTTTACCGACTACAGCTTGTGACACCTGAGTCACGGTTGATAAGGTGATGTATCTTGTACTCTGACACTGGTTTGCAGTGATATTTCAAGGGTTTTATCTGGCGTGGTCAGGTGTGGACTGTGGTTA
>JAWHQN010000154.1:1709447-1746947 GCA_033220385.1 Triplophysa yarkandensis | reverse complement strand
TGGAGAAGTAACCAGATGAAGAAGTAACCAGATGAAGAAGTAACCAGATGGAGAAGTAACCAGATGAAGAAGTAACCAGATGAAGAAGTAACCAGATGAAGAAGTAACCAGATGGAGAAGTAACCAGATGGAGAAGTAACCAGATGGAGAAGTAACCAGATGAAGAAGTAACCAGATGGAGAAGTAACCAGATGGAGAAGTAACCAGATGAAGAAGTAACCAGATGAAGAAGTAACCAGATGGAGAAGTAACCAGATGAAGAAGTAACCAGATGAAGAAGTAACCAGATGAAGAAGTAACCAGATGAAGAAGTAACCAGATGAAGAAGTAACCAGATGAAGAAGTAACCAGATGAAGAAGTAACCAGATGGAGAAGTAACCAGATGGAGAAGTAACCAGGTTAAAGGTATGAATGGAACCCGGCTCAGATGAGAGAGAGGTGTTGAATGAATGAGATGAATGCAGATCTTGACGTACCTGGTTCCGTTCCGTCTCTCTCCAGACTGATGAAGATTTAAAGTCAAGGAAACCGTGACGTCATTCAAGAATCCTTTAAGATCCTGTGTCCACAGTGTAAGACAAACCTTTAATGTGAAGAGCTGTCTGTCACATGCACAGGAAACTCTCGTGTGTGTGTGTGATATTTATACAAACCTTCAACTCCTGCTTCTACTGTTTACAAGGGAATATAAACCACACCCCTCTGACACATCATTGGCCAGCTCAGACTTTATGACACGCCCACCCCTCGATGATTGGTCACTGGATCTTATGCGCTGAAGAATTCCGTGCACCGTACCTGTCATTCCCAGTCAGCACTTTATATCAGGCATTTCTATTCTGTTCTATTCTGTTCTTTTCTATTCTATTCTATTTGTATTTATTCTTGTCTTTTCTTTTCTATTCTGCTCTATTCCTTTTCTATGCATTTCTATTCTATTCTTCTCTATTCTATTCTATTTCTATTTTATTTAATTTTACTCTTGTCTTTTCTTTTCTATTCTGCTCTATTCCTTTTCAATGCATTTCTTTTCTATTCTTCTCTATTCTATTCTATTTCTATTTCTATTTAATTTAATTTTACTCTTGTCTTTTCTTTTCTATTCTGCTCTATTCCTTTTCAATGCATTTCTTTTCTATTCTTCTCTATTCTATTCTATTTCTATTTCTATTTAATTTAATTTTACTCTTGTCTTTTCTTTTCTATTCTGCTCTATTCCTTTTCAATGCATTTCTTTTCTATTCTTCTCTATTCTATTCTATTTCTATTTCTATTCTATTTATTTTTATTCTTGTCTTTTCTTTTCTATTCTGCTCTATGCATTTCTTTTCTATTCTTCTCTATTCTATTCTATTTCTATTTCTATTCTATTTATTTTTATTCTTGTCTTTTCTTTTCTATTCTGCTCTATGCATTTCTTTTCTATTCTTCTCTATTCTATTCTATTTCTATTTCTATTTTATTTAATTTTACTCTTGTCTTTTCTTTTCTATTCTGCTCTATTCCTTTTCAATGCATTTATTTTCTATTCTTCTCTATTCTATTCTATTTCTATTTCTATTTTAATTATTTTTACTCTTGTCTTTTCTTTTCTATTCTGCTCTATGCATTTCTTTTCTATTCTTCTCTATTCTATTATATTTCTATTTCTGTTTTATTTAATTTTACTCTTGTCTTTTCTTTTCTATTCTGCTCTATTCCTTTTCAATGCATTTCTTTTCTATTCTTCTCTATTCTATTCTATTTCTATTTCTGTTCTATTTATTTTTATTCTTGTCTTTTCTTTTCTATTCTGCTCTAATCCTTTTCTATGCGTTTCTTTTCTATTCTTCTCTATTCTTCTCTATTTCAATTCATTCTACTCTATTCTATTCTACTTCATTCTACTCTATTCAATTTTATTCTACTTCATTCTACTCTATTCTATTCCACTTCATTCGATTCTATGCTATTCTATTCCACTTTATTTTATTCGATTCTATTTCATTCTATTCTATTCCATTTCATTCTATTCCATTTCATTCTATTCTATTCCACTTCATTCGATTCTATGCTATTCTATTCCACTTCATTTTATTCTATTCTATTTCATTCTATTCTATTCCATTTCATTCTATTCTATTCCACTTCATTTTATTCTATTCTATTTCATTCTATTCTGTTCTATTCCATTTCATTCTATTCTATTCTATTCCACTTCATTCGATTCTATGCTATTCTATTCCACTTCATTTTATTCGATTCTATTCCATTTCATTCTATTCTATTCCACTTCATTCGATTCTATTCTATTTCATTCTATGCTATTCTATTCCACTTCATTCGATTCTATGCTATTCTATTCCACTTCATTCGATTCTATGCTATTCTATTCCACTTCATTCTACTCTATGTAGTTCTACTCTATTCTATTCCACTTCGTTCTACTCTGTTCTGTTCTACTCTATTCTATTCCACTGTATCTGATTCTATTACATTCAATTCTATTCTATTCCACTATATTCAATTCCACTATATTCTATTCCACTGTTATCTCTTCCACTATATTCTATTCCACTGTTATCTCTTCCACTGTATTCTATTCTATTTTATTCTAATATATTCAATTCCACTATATTCAAGTCCACTATATTCTTTTCCAGTATATTATACTCCACTGTATTCTATTGCACTGTATTCTATTCTATTTTATTCTAATATATTCAATTCTACTACATTCTATTAAACTGTATTCTATTCCACTGTATTCTATTCTATTTTATTCTAATATATTCAATTCTACTTCATTCTATTAAACTGTATTCTATTCCACTGTATTCTATTCTATTTTATTCTAATATATACAATTCTACTACATTCTATTACACTATATTCTATTCCACTGTATCCCATTCTATTACATTCAATTCTATTCTATTCCACTGTAATCTCTTCCACTGTATTCTATTCTATATCTAAACCCAACCTTTAAGGAATGCTCGAGACACATCTTGTGACTGTGGATCAGTATTAAAATGAGTAGAAATGGATCACATTAGAAGATCCACACGGATCCACAACAGACATCAGTCTCTGGATGAAGTCTATTGAGGGAACAACGATACGAGTATCGATTTAATATCAAGAATCTCATTTTCAGAGGAATTCATGAACTAATATAATGAGTCATGTGAGGGCAAAGACCCCAGAGATTGTCATTCCTCTTTCCAGAAGCTATTTATAACACTTATCAGTTTAATCCATAGAGGTCGCTAGTAACATTGCTTGAGTCTTTAAAGCTGATTAAAGTGACATCCCTTTGTGATTCTCATTTTCATTCCCAACTCATCCTGATGTTCATCTACAACTCAACATTCAACTCTAAATGTGCACTCACATCCTTGTAGAGTTCCAGTGTGAAATTAAAATATAATCCGACATTTCATGAATGCCCTGGAAGCGTGCCAAGCATAAATGTTAAAAACTATAAACATGATTTCAATGTATTCTTGTTCTTTATCCATTCCAAGAAAAGTGTTATTTACTATGTTAATAAAGAAAAAAAGCCATCAAGCCTTAAAAATAAATATTGTTTAAGCCTCCATGTGAAACGTTGGGGTATAAAACGCTTTATACTATTAAAGTATATTTATAGTACATTGCTATTATGGAAGTACATTTTACAGTATACTCCCAGTAAACCAGAATCGTTTTTATTCTGAAAGTCATTTTATTCTGGACTATCAACCTCAAAGCTGAATCTTTGCTTATAATCGTGAATGAAGAAATATTTCTAGTAAACATTGAGTGTATCTAAATCATTTTAAGCATAGTTCAAAGTAGGACTTTAAATATATCTTAAATAAGCTTATACATTCTTTCAAAGCAACACATTCTTTTTTTTTTATAATGGAAATGTAGAAACACTGTGATGTGGCCACGTGTAATTTCACAGGGTCTCGATATCATCTCCATGAATGATGCATTAATATTTCCCATATCTCAAATAAATCTCTCCGCTTTAAATTGCTCTCATACATCATGTGCTATGAGATGTCGGTGTTATTCCTGGTAGGAGCTTCTCCAGATCTATACGCATATGGGATGAAAAGTTATTTGGTGTTCTATGAACAACCCAAACATTGTCCCTGTTTGAATCGAAATTTCTCTCCGCAGTCTCGAAAAGTGCCGACCGGGTCTCATTAAACGTGTGATGGAAATCGGGATGCACATTGATTGTCCTGAAAGGAGATAATCCCAGCAGAGATGCTGATGCTGGGGTGCGGGACCTTGCTGACATGGGTGAACACCTCATCCGTCCCTGTAGTCAAGCGTGAGGACATCAGAGTTCACTCGGCCAAATCTCTCACCTACTGAAGAAGGGGAAGTTTAATGGCCCTTGAGGTTGAACACAACTCGGTTTGATCCACCCGCAGACCTTGATCCCTGCTGTTCTTGCCGAAAAACTTGCATTGTAAGGGAAACTCGACAGAAACAAGTCATGATTCAGATTGAACATCTGGGCCTGGCCGTCTTACAATACGCTTTACGATCCTAATAAAAAGTTTGGTAAAACATCAACCCTGCTTGACAGTGAATGCTGATTCTGTCAGTCCCCCAAGACGAAACCCAGCATATGTCCGCAGGAAAGGTAAACTTCCTGCAGGGATTATCGGGGGCCGACTGAGATGCCTCTGTCTGGATAACTGGGGTGGAACTCTGCACAGCGGTGTGGGAACTTCTCTAGTCCTCCTGAGAATCTGCTTCAACAGATAACAAAGGATTAGACATGGGACTGCACCACCCAGTGTTAATCTTCAGATGTTCTGCTTGGTGTTTACAGAGAACCACGCTCAAGCCAACAGTCCTTGCTTTCCCAATAAGAACAGACTAAAAGAGGAATTCTGTACAGTATTCAAGGTTTAATCTTACTACACATAAAACAAAAGAAAATCAATGTCAACTTTGCTTTTAATCACTTCACTGTCATGGGCCACTGTTTACCAAGTAGAAAGAACCTCAGATCTTCAAGAACACGGCCTGAAACTTGTGTCTGAAAATATGGATAGATGGCTGTCGCAGAGGAGTTATTAACACCGCAGGAGCTTTTCATCAAACTATCTCTTGATTTGCAGTTTAACAAAGAAACTTTACCAAATCTCAATATTGTAAAGTAACCATATTATATTACAGGATATAATACATACGGGAAGTTACGTTAAATGTTACATCTTAGTTCAATGCACTGATAATTCACCTGAAACAGAAAATTAGACTGGGATATTTTTTCAGCACTGTTTATGTATTTTACTCCATTACTGTATAAGCCATAAGACTTGGTAGTGTTCAGTGCTAAAACATATGCCGTTTACATGGACATCATATTCATATGTTAATCATAAAACAGAATAAAAAAGTAGAGAAAAGTGTGTATGTATGTATGTATGTATGTATGTATGCATGTATGTATGTATGTATGTATGTATGCATGTATGCATGTATGCATGTATATATATATATGTATATATATATATATATATATGTATATATATATATATATATATATATATATATATATATATATATATATATATATATATATATATATATATATATATATATATATATATATACACACTTTTCTGTACATTTGTTAACTCTGTTTTAAGATTAACATATACATACATATCTGACATGTACAGCCCAGTGTCTTCTTGAATATATACCTTTAATTCCAAACGATTTAAAACAGGATTTGAGTTCAGCTTGCTCAAATCCTCACTGGATTTCTAATCTCCAGCCAATTTAAACGTTTGCCAATTTTAATAGAAGAGTTTCAGCACTCTGAAGAATGCATTTGTTCTTCAGACACACACTAGACATTACAACAAGACGACTAGACGAGACTCCCTCACCAGCATGGAAGACTTAAAAACCCATCAGATTTTCATACAGCCCTTCCACATCTTTCATGTTTCAGAGAATTAAATACAGACAATACGTTTTATGTAATTCTGATATTATGAATGCATTGAGGATATGTTTGGACAGGTGAGTCTGGCATACTGTTAATTACTTCACAAGCGTGTGAATAAGTGCACACAAAAAAACATCCCAATAAAACATCCAACAGCTCAAGAAATGCACAACTGTATATGAAATCATTTGAACAATAAAAGGAAGTCTTGTTTTGAGTTTCCATGCATCCTTTATTCCTTTATAAGTAGTACAATATCCACAGTGTTGCGTTTGAAGCAACGACAAACAGAAAGAACAATAATCTGTCTCGCGGCACATTCAAGGCTTTAAAGATACAGTCGGATAAAACTACAAGCAAAGTGTCTGTACCAGCTATTTCTCTTTTCCCTTTGCATTACATTTGCATACTGTGATTCCAGTGTTAAAAAACAATCAAAGCTAAATACCATTTACTTCATATTTAACATACTTGGTGTATATATATATAGAGAGAGATAGAGATAGATGAGAGAGAGAGAGAGAGAGAGGGTGTACAGTACGGTTATCTTACAAACCAGCATTTAAAGGTGTAAATATTACAGTAATCATTACTGAAAAACATTGTAAAAACATCAGTATCAAAAGCAACGGCAGGCTCATGGGTCAGGTTAAGCCATTCCTTAGAAAGTGTCTTCAAGTCCGTTGAGGTCGACAATGAAGCATCTCTGGACAACAACAACATTCTGTAACAGCACAAATGAAATGCAAAACCTTACAGCAAAACAACAAACGGCCACGCATCAATAAAACAATCGCATGACTTCATTGGCGATCGGTTTCCTTCATCAAGCACGAGGTCGTTGTGTAGTGCTAGGGTGAAATGTCTACACAAAAGACACACAGACAATCCTTCATTTACCATTAAGGAAAAAACATCAACAAACAAGACAAGTATTAGTTTTCCTGGGTTCAGGACTTGTCCAATGCCCGGATCAAAACGAGCGAGCGAGGTGAGGTTTTAGATCTAGTGAAGGTTGAGTTTTTCACAGTGATTTTCCCATCAGGAGTAGCAGCGAGCAGGAGCCCAGAGAAAATCTTTAAAACCCCACTTTCAAGAAACCATCGACTGGAATGTCGAAGCAAACTGAGAACATAAGGCTTATTGTTTAGTCCGAACTAAAGCAACAGAGAAAACTTCAAGCTTCACATTTTTACAGCCCACTTTTGAATTTAATATTTATAATGTAGTGTTTATACTGAAACAATGCCCTGACTGATGTAATACCACAAAGCACCAGGTTTCAGCGCTCTAAAAAACACCCCTCCCATTCCCCAAGACGTATATTTGAAATCAGGGACAGTACATAGCGGATCAACCTCATTATTTACGGGTCAAGTTGCTTCCAAAGGTCTTCCAGTTTTAATTAGCCCCAACTACAGTTATTTTGATCAACGGCGCCCTCTCCCACTGGAAGAGACAAACACATACAAACGCGCGCGCGCGCACGCGCACACACTCACACACACTGGCCGTGAAAAAATTCAGTCGCTGATTCATTGTACTAAATCTACTTCAACGCATTTAAACGGAATGCTGCGAAAAAATATAACCTGAAAATATCTGCACAATAAAAGTGCATTTAATCAAATCTTGAGGAATACTAAGAAATGAAATGGATTCGACAAAGTAAACGAACCAAAAAAACAACAAATCATGGAAATATTTATCATGTACTGAACGCGGTGCAAAACGCCAACGTCTGATCAAGTATAAAAGAATATAAAGTGGTTTCAAATCATTAAAATGCATCTCCCCGAAGGGATCAAAAGGCCTCGCTCCTTGATATCAAGACGGAGGAGTCCAGTTTTTCTTCAGCAAGTGCAAGTACTGATGTGGTCGTCAGCCCCAGCTAAAGGTGAACTCTTCGGAACGGGTGCACGTTGGCCTTCCCTGCGGTGACTTCAGGAGGTAGCCAGCTCAAAGGTGATGAACTGCTTCAGTCTCTCGAGGTATTGGGCGTAAAGCTCGATGTCGTTGTGCCCGGCTCCCTCAACCCACAGAGGCTCGACGGCACGCGGACATCGCTCGTAGATGGCCAAGCCATGGGAGAAATCAATCACTTCATCTTCTGTGCCGTGGATGACCAGCACCGGTGACGCCACCTTTGAGACCTTGTCGATGCTGAAACACAAAGAAACATAGATATATCAGACACTTGAGCCAAACGTTGACATGATTAATCCATACAATCTGATAAACA
Organism: Triplophysa yarkandensis; assembly: GCA_033220385.1. Lineage (NCBI taxonomy): Eukaryota > Metazoa > Chordata > Actinopteri > Cypriniformes > Nemacheilidae > Triplophysa > Triplophysa yarkandensis. The sequence continues at coordinate 1,738,748 of JAWHQN010000154.1, read as the reverse complement.
CGAGAAACAAGTCTCAAAGGCCAGAATAACAAGCCGACAACAACCTTTTTATTCTATGGTGTCCAAAAATCTGATTTACAAATCTAAATACTCAAATGACATAAATTTACAAATTGAAATACTGAAATCACAAAAATAGAATTTTCAAATCTTAAACAATAATTTCAGACACAACAACAACAAATCAGTCAAAATCTAACTCCATCCCTCCTCTTCATGATTTCACTTCTCTTCAGAAGGAAATAACGCATTGATGATGGCAACAAGTTCCACTTAAAATGACCTATTGCGTATAAATATACAAAAATAATTTTACAGTTAAGAAAACATAATGGTTCATTGTATAAGATTCTTTATAAACCTCAGTTAGTGTATTATACTGCATAACTGTCAATAAACCCTTCAAAGAAATGACCCTACACACTTTTAACTTAATGGCCTAAAATCCATACCTTAAGAAGTCAAACAGATGTTATTACTGATATTATTTAAATTGAAAATGTGTGATTGTTGCTTCTTTTCCTCGTTGGTGCACAGTGAATTAAATTTGAGTAATTGGGGAGATGAATGTGTGACACGGGCTGATGAAAATAATTACCTTTAATGAAGAATGAGACATCTTAAACATAATAAACCGAGCATGGATTTCTAGCTGCCAGAATCTAATAGATGTACGACAAACTGGTAAGACTTTTCTGTCTCATGAAACAGAAGAATGTTAATGAGAAAGCACTTATTCATGGTTTGATGATACTTCATTTTCTTTATAGTATTAATGCATTAAAATAAAACAAAAGAGTTTATATTAACCTCTGAAAAGACCTTCGTTTTTCAGTCATCGATGTTCTTCATCAAAAAAAAAGTTATATTTACTAAGTGACCTCTCTAGATGTTTTAAGTCTGTATGAGTTTCTTTGTTTGGTTATCATCGTCGGAAAAATGATCCCGATACTTTATCAAATATTATGTCCAACAGAAAAAAATGGACTCCATTTTCCTACTATGGCAGTCAATGGGGTACAGGAATTGTTCCGTTATAAGCATTCTTCTGACTATCTTTCTCTGTGTCCGTCAAAACAAAGAAATGTTTACATGTTTGAAACAACTCCAAGGTGAGAGAATGTTTAAATGTTTTATTTTGACGTGAACTTTCACTAAGTTCACAATCTGAATGCACTTCACATATAAGATATGACAAACTATAATAATATCCATGATTCTTGATAGTGTTATTACTCCTATTGTAAATTACATTTTTCTTAGGAGTTACAACTCTCCCTGTTCACCAAAGAGACAAAATAATTTAATTGTCTGACATCATAATACATTTTCAATAAAAAAAATCTCTTTATCCTGATTGTTAATGGTACCACCATGGCAAAATAAATACAAATGTGTTCCGTTTTATTTTCTATCCTAAATGACTCACTTTACACATCAAGATTCTACATTAACTGGAAAACTACAGACTGAAGACAAACACATTTAAATGTAGTTTGAAAGTTCATTCGAAACCTGTAAACTAACCTGACCCACTAAGTGTGGACAGGAAGCAATAATGCGAGTGTCAATAAGAGTCGAGACGGCGTCTCACACAGAGTCTTCTCTGTCTCTCATCGGTTTCTACGAGACCCTGACGGGAAGAGCCAACCCTCCTGCATTTTAATATTCAAACCATGCCACGCTGCAGCCAGCAGATCCACAGAGACAGGCACAACATTTAACTTTAACTCGGCCAGGCTATCGATTCCCACCACCAAACCTTGAACAAGAAAGAGAACGAAGGAAATTTCTGGACTGCCAGTGGTGATTCCCAGAGTCCTCCGCTGTTGTTTCCAGTCTCATAATCTTGGAATTTGAGTTTTGTTTATATCAGGCAGGTACGTGGTGGAACAGAATCATCTCTTATCCCTGAACAAGATGCCACGAGAGGTTGTGAGGGGGGAAAAACAAGCTGTTGGTTCTCCAGAAAGGTTGAGGAATGTCTTGTTATTCACACCGTCGATCCAATAACAAATGTGTGCAGCGAAAATGGGAGAAAATCAACTCTTATCGCCCCCAAATGCTCTTCGTTCATGGATAAACTGTAATTTTAGAGTCTGAATTCTAGAAACACGGCGTGCTTTTCACAAGCATTATTTCTTTAAGTTGTAAAATCGTATCCCACAATAGCAAAATGCTCAAATAACATTATATGTACGAATTATGTTCATGTTTCAACGGCCTATGACATCATATTTAATTATGCATAAATGTAAAACAAATACAATAAAACAACAATTAATATACGAACGTGTAAAATTTCATTTAAATATGATATCAATTATTTATATACTTAACAGTCAATAGCCCTTATATATTTAAAACTTGATCAGTCCTAATCTTTCGTTAACCAGGCTCTTTGTAAAACGAATATTTTAATCCCAATTTTAAATCCTTCCACTCAAAAGCTTCACATTTTATTAAGCGAAATGAATGACGTGTTAAACCATAGCACTTTTGACAAATTGCAAGTTGGTGTAAAGACAGCCAGCTCATTAACGCCTCCCGTCAGTCGGCGTCATGTTCATTACGGTACGTTTGACGAGGCCGACTGGCGAGCTATTAGCACACGCAGACGTTTCAATCTCTCAACTGTAGCCTTTCATTATAAAACACTGACAGAGCTGACGGACGGAGAGACAATCGGCTCTGCCCACCATCAATTTCAACAACTAAATAGCTCGAAAAGAACATCTGCCGTGAAGAATCACTTCCATAACAATAAAACCCTGTTATGGCCGGCCAACGTAAATTTCACCCCCGCCTGAACATCAAGAAATGAGTGAAAGCGGGAAACTGACGTGAGGCATCACTTGTAAAGTTGGCTTATAAAGCATTTGGTAAATGTGTCATGTACTCTCTCACGTCATTCCAAACCTGAACACGTCTTCAGAGGAACCCATAAGATGTTCAGAGAATGCTGAAGATCCACTTTTTCCGTTCATACACTGAAAATCAAGAGTGGCTTAAATAACACTTGATATTTGCAAAAAACAATCACAGACTATATTAAATAAAGACAATTACTTAACCTTTAAGGTCTTTAATTTAAAACCTGCCATGAATCACATTAAATAAAAGCTGCTTTACTTTCACTTAACGTTAATAAGAACTCCTATATTTGGACATTGTATTCATTGCCAAACAAGTAACTAATAAATCGTGACTACACATTTAACAGCTTTAAAATCTAGTTGAAATTTCTAAAAAAGTATTCAATATAATTTAATATAACTCTAATACAACTGACATTAAGCCATTATGTTACTTAACTTTTTATAATACTTTTTATAATACTTTTATAAAAAATTTATTTCTGAAATGTCAGATCCAAAAGAGTGCATTTTCTTGTATTAAAAAAAGGCAAAATTATCCCCCAAAAATTGCTAAATGCACCTCAATTGCATGATGTTGGAGCCGTTCAACTACCAAAAGGGACGACCTGAATGACTTACAATGAAATGATTTAAAATCGACTCGTTCCACGATTCTATGAAAGAGAATAAGAAAACTTTCATGAATTGTCACCCGCTGAGTTTTAACACTTAAAGTGAAGTTCTTTGACCTCCACCACCAAAAGAAAACTGAGTCACCATTTCAAATGAATGGTAATGTGAGCTACTTAAGTGTCGCTTTAGACCTTTTGTGATGTTTCTTAAGGGTGACACTTGATCACAACCAAAAGGGGAATTTAAAATAAAAACTATTGACTAAACAATTCAAATCCTTTTAGGCCTAGTTACTCAACTCAAAGTCATTTTGGCAACACCCAGGGCAGGAAGGTTTATGCAAACTCAATTCAAATGGTTCTGGATCTGCAGCCCTTCCAGTCCTGGCCGTAATTTCAGCTGGCGAGACCGTTCCACAAAAGTATCTTCTCATGACTCGCACACATATTGAGGATCTGATTCTGATCGCTCGACAGCTCAAGACGCTGGAGAATCCGAGGATCAGAATAGAAGTTGGAAGCATAAGCATTATCGTGGCAAGTTTTACAGCAAGTCACGACGTGACTGCATCATGACGGAGTTTGGATTAAAGATAGATCTCCTCCGATGCACCGGTGAACTCTAACCACTGTAGATGTTTTTCATCAGGTTTATCTCGGCCGCCAGACACGGCACTTACTGAAAGAGACGAGGTGAAGGAGAGCCGGAGAAGGCTTTGCAGGGAAAACTGTGCACGTACAAAGAACCAGTCAAGGGTGTCAACGTTCTTGACAGGTGTTGAAAGGTACTACTTAGATTTTACCAGGAATACTTCAACATAATCTATGTAATCTGGTGGTTTCAAGCCGAGTTGTACAACTGCACAGGAGGATTCAGAGTTTCGTAACCGTTCACAGGAGTGGCTTTTAAGAGCAATTACGCATATATTCCTGTTCACAACACATTTACAAGCAACACATCTTCTGTCAGATATGTGTGTTTTGTTATTTGACGGTCGCACGCGAAGAGTTTTATGTCTCCTATTTCCTTTGTGCCAGCAAAGTATTTAGTTATGTAAATGTAAAGATGTCCAAATCCCCAAGTCAACTTTTCTTTTTTCCATTTTAACCGTAGTAGTAAAAGTTCCACAAAACCTTAATTTGCATACATAAAGTTTACAAAACACACAAGCCATTTGCAATGTAAATTCCTCTCTTTTTTCATTACGTATCTCAGCAGTACCTACAGTCTTTTTCAATTTCAGCTGCAAAAGCAAAAGGACTACAGCTGAAAAACACTTGTCTTGAAATGCTTCCATCAAACGATAAAAGTCTTTACTTTTAGCACTTCCTAGCTCAGTGCCGAGAAACCATTTTCTGTTATTAAATTTACTTCCAAAAGTGTGCAGAAGCAATGAAATTGTACAAATGGAATGTACGAAGAACAGGACAGATGGGATATAAAGTTTAGGAGATGTTAGCATGGATGTTGAATGAGGTTTGGAGGAAATATTCTACACTGTATACGTGAACATTTGCATAAATAAAAATGTGCCTCTGTATTTGTCAAACTCATCCTGTTTTATGAGTGATGGGGTTATTTTGAGAATTCTAATGTTTCATCTACCAACTCGACACCGGGTGTACGTAAAATCTATAGGTACGTAACTGGAAGTTCAATTTCTTATATCATCTGTAGGGTTTCAAATCAGTCCATCAGAAAATACATCAGAAAATAATTTTGAACATATTTCATCACTTTGTACAATAGCTTACCTTAAAATAAGAACAACATAAATTGGTTTCAAGACAAGAAAGCTTTTAAAGCCCTTTTATAATTTTCAATTTCAAGGCATCTGTAGAGAAAATATGCTAACAATAACCCAATAAGATCTTGCAAAATTGTAGCCTTTTTCAATAAAAGGCTAAGCATAAAACCTATGTTATATATAGGTAATATTGAGCAAAAGCCCAAATAACTTTTAAAATCGTTTCTCTATTTAAGGAATAAATTATTAGGGCCGCACAAATTTTTTTTCTGGTAATATTTCATTTTAACGTTTGTTAATTCATAAAGTATTGCAATATGAATGATATCACACTATATTGTATCGTGTTGTATCAAATGTGATATGTATCGGGTAGCAAAGACGTGGCCAATTCACAGCTATAATACTTTTTTGGTACATATCTAAATATATTATAGAAAATATTTACAATATGTACATTATGTACTTAATTCTCACACACAAATATAAACACACACAGACATAAAAAATATATGTAAGATTTGTTGTCGTTACCTTGGGAAAGCATCAAAGCAGTATGTTTTGCGGGTGTCAGGAAAAGCAACTCGCAGGCCCGACATGAGGGGAGAATGCAGGATAACAGCGGCGCACTCGTACCGAGAGGCCAGGTCCACCGTTGGCACGGTCCCTATACTCTGACCGTACAGAATGATGTTCTCTGGAGTCACTCCATACCTTCATAAAGAAAAGAATCAGATGACATGTTATGATCTCATTGTGTATTTTAAACCGAGTGTGGTGCAAATCTGGCATCCCCTGTGGCCATGTGGGTGAACTTGGCCGAAGCAAATGCCGTTTACTTTGGATTTAGACGCATTGGTGTCTATAGCAACATTACGACGTGGCAAAACACATTTTCATTAAGTTTTACGCATTACATAACGCATAAATATGACTGGAAAAAATGACATGCTGGGTCACGAACAGAAGAGCAAGCAATAAAAGCAGACACACGATATAAACCTACGATGCAAATATAAACTCTAAGACTCCATAAGAAGTGCAGAGAGAGCCCCAGAGCTAGCCAGTTTTATTTGACATTTTAAGACGCTCTCAATGAAAACGCTGGAGGGGCAAAGAAACTGAGGCTCAGATGGAGACGGAGGAAAAGAAACTCCTGGTATGCTCTTTAGGTTTGTGTTCTGCGACTTTCTTGGCAGGCTTTGCTATCGGGCTGGAAGGCTGACACCTGATCAGCCAGGCAGCGGCTCTCAGGAACGCACTGGGTCACAGACAAAGAGGAAGCGTGTTTGATGTCTGACCTGAGATCAGGCTTTGTTTTACCAAAGGCTTGCCCAGGGCCAGGTGAGGCGAGGTAGAGACACAAAGCGTCCATGTACTGGAAGTCACGCACACACACGTGTGTGGCGGTACAAAGTGTGCTGTGGGGTGTGTTGGCTACGCGAGTCTCTGAACTTAAGCTACCCCTGTGAGAGCTTAGCTGAGATTTTATCAAGTATCAATACATGAGCTATTCATCTAACCACACACACACTTGGAAAGAAACTGTTCTTGTAATAAACAAGTAACAATGTGACTAAGCTGATAGGTAGTGTGAATCTCCTGAGAGAAGATGGAGACGTCTTATAGCAGGATCGCAGAAAAGACTCTACAGAACCCTAATCTAAAAGTATGTTTCCCATGGTTAAGAAAAATCTAAGATGTTTGTTTGTTTTTAACTTATGACTAATTGAAATCAAATTATTATAACTTCTTAATCCTATCAAAAAATGACCGTGAACAGTCAGACACAACAATGATTCTCAGAAATAACTCTTCTTCACTTGCATTGGCATTGTTTGTACAAAAGAAGTGAATAAGTGTCACTACTTTTCGGTAACCAACTTTTCAACTCAACAGTGTTCTGCGAAGTAGAGGAAGTAGTCTAGGTTTGAAATGACAAGAGGACAAGTAAATGAGGAAAAATTCTATTTGGGGTTTCACTATTTGGACAACATACTTTGTATATTGTACTTAAAGCATAATCTGCTCTTTCAGTGTATGGAAGTCAACGGTGCCCCAGAAGCAGAACACACTCTTCGAAATATCATGTGGTTAAAACTTGAAGGTGAGTAATGAAAATGTACATTTTTGAATGAACTATCCCTTAAAGGTCAACATTAAGACAATTGCGCGCAAGAACTGTTTTGTTTACCACATTCTTAAAAACAAGAAGTGTTCATTTTGAAAAAGTTGGCACTGTTATTCCCAAAAATCCGACATCTCACAAAAAAAATGAACGCAAGAGCAGACCATACATCATAAAAAGGGACAGAAAGCTACAAACGCCTCTGGTGACACCTACGGTTAAGCAGGTGCCTCATGAGATTGGAAAAAAATCAAAAGAACACATGTTGAGCAAAAGACAAAAACGCTACAAGATAAATACCGCTGAACATGCACATACCAACCATGACCGTCAATGAAACTATTGCAACAATGTTGTGAAATCTGAAAGAACAAACATGTTTTTGGTGAAGGTACATGATGTTGTGTTTAGAGAAAAACTGCATACCACACATTCTACAAAAGAACGTCAAGGCTCAAAACAAATGGACTTAAACAACTCCTCCCGTCACATTAAGAATGTCTTATTTTCTCAGGTCTTGATATATCTGGATTCAGCAGGTCTGAAGTGGCCTTGCGTTAATATGGATTTTCTGTACGCATTTTTGATGATGTTTTTTTTGGCAAACCAATGATAAACACTTTAAGATGTGCTGTGCCTGTGACGGTCATTGAATCGCGCGTAGGATAAGCCATGACAAACACTCGGTTTAGAGAATGTTTCCATGAGGCTAAACACGAGAAAAACATATATGTCCTACAGATTGGTATTGAAACACATCATTTTCATCTTTTATCGATTATGCAGGCACTTCATGAAGTAAACGCGGGTTATGATAATGCCTGAAGCTTCACCCAAACAAATCCATTTCCACAAACTGGAAAATAGCAGAGATGGATGAGAAACATAGAGGGGAAAACACTTAGATCCAAGACAAACACAAACAATTTAGCACAAGCATCCCGTTTCTTTCCAAGTGGAAAGCTCCTGAAAAACAAACATGTGCATGCACGCAAAAACACACAAGTAAATGCAAACGATGTGTTTCTTAAGTCCGAATTAAAGCAACGAGAAATGGCTTCTCAAAACAGGTACACGGTCTGACATGGAACGACTGGAACCGGATGTGCAGAACTGGGTTTTTCTGCAAGCTGAAACACCACGACAACCCTCACATGTGCTTTAAGTAACAAACTTTCACATACGCACAGTAGTCTGTTCTCTGAAAGCGTTCTTCTGCCAAGTCAAACATTTACAGATGGCTTTCAGGCTGAAATGGGCATGCTTTGCCAAACCCGAAAGGTCCCGGAAAATAAGGTTTCTCTCTCTGTAAATAGCAGATTGGTTTATCAATGGCAACTCTATGCCTTACAATTTCTCCAGTTATCCATATGCATTATGAATTACGGCTATCTGAAGCGTGCACTGGTGTGTGTAATAAAGGAATAAAGCGCTTTATTGCAGAAATGAAGGTCCTGCTTTGACCCAATTTGGATTTTTGGCATTCAAGTTCAAAACTTCTTTGAACAGCATCAATGTTGATATATTCGGATTCACACTACGCATCCCAAAGTACACGTCGGTCTGTTCGCCACAGTCAGTTCTTTAACAATTAGTTAAGGTACATCTGTGCAACAGCAGGCAAATGGAGATAAGATGAAGCGTTTGTATAAACAATATGCGAGACGAGTCATTCCAGATTAGATTAACTTCTCTACAAAGCTATAAATACAGCACATAAACAAACATCTGGCAATTATGCAAAAATGCACTATTATTTCTTCACAAAGTTTTTTACTTGATTACACAACTTGTTGTTGTGTTGAAAGAATCCTGGCAGGTACTCAAACAAGATATGATTACATTCCACAGTAAAAAAGACCTATGCAGTCAACTGAACTTAAAACACGCATGCATTCGACCTCATGACCTTCCTCAAACACATCCAAAACATATAGATTATAATATATCTAGAGGAAGAATGACAACAGCATCGCAAAAACAGGACCAGGTCCGTGTTAATTGGCTGCTGAAATCCTTCTTAACACAACATGCCAGCTGTGCAGGATTAGAAGAGTTTCACACATATTCCTCAGCTTCGTGTCTTTATTTCTCTGCAATAAGTGAACGGTACACAGATGTGCTTGGGTGTTCTGGGCTGTGGGTGAAAAGGGCATTTTAATTATCCGGCAATGCTGATAACAACCTCAGCTTTAGCCATTACTAATTTTCATGCAATTCATTAACTGCCCTCTCACAGACCATCATTTAGACCAATGCTCTCGCTGCAGCAAAAACTGAAGACCTGGGCAAGTTCATGAGCGTTGATCTGCCTCTTTACGCAAGGTTACACTTGGGTTTGACCATAATTGTGAATTGTCAGATGATATATTTAGCCGACTGTGTTTAAAGCATTGTATTGCATGACTGCAGATAGCCCATAGTGTACTACTACAAACCCAACAGAAGGCAAAACTCATAAAATAATGAAATAATAATTATAAGATAACAGTGATGTGAATATATATATATATATGTATATATATAATATGAATAGATTGTTCACTAGAAAATGCAATCCCTCAATATATTGTTACAAAAACAACACTATCTATTATTTAGTAAACTTTACATTTTGGGACAGAGCCACCATCTTCATAACATTGGGTTTTCAAAATTAGGCTCACTTACTGTTCAAATAATACTTAAAATTTCATATAAATCCAAAATGAAAGCCAATGTCTATTCAACGTTGTCTGTTAACATGAGTGACGTACTCGGCTGTAAGCTGCCTGGAAGGACTGAATGTTTTAAGAGAATGTCCTCTGACCTCACAAGTCTCTTTAAAGAACCTCCATGCGTAAATGTTTGGGTAAACTTTAATTTACTGCTCCTATAGCCCTTTGAAATCATTTTACTGCCTTCCTGCGCAGTTAAAAGTGACCTCCCAACAACCATCTTAAGTCAAGTTCAAAAGATGACTTCTCAATGAAAGAAGCACTACACCGATACCATCAGAATAAAAACTAGAAGCAAATGATCTTATATATACTTCAGTTAAAAACATACCATTACATGCATGTCTTTTAGTGACGTAACCTACTATATTTCTATCACACTGTAAGAAAGAAACTTCAACTGATTCCCAAGAGTTATTTGATTTCAATAAAATGAAACTTTTATCATAAAACGTGCTTTTTGGCACAATGGGCTGGAACAAAAACAATCTATTGCCGGGCATAGAAAAACACACAAAGACATGTACGAACGGCTTCATCCAGAGGAACAGCTTCGTTATTTGTAAGTGACTGTATTATTTAAACTACACTACTGTTCATCCTTCTATGGCAGCATTTTATATTGTAGGATGGGCATTTAAACCACGCGCGGGAGTGTGAAGTATTCTTTATTCCTTTTTTTATTATACTGAAAGAAATATGTACAAAAATGTACAAACCAGTATTTATTATACTTAATGTAATACTTTTCCAAGTGCATTTATTTTGATTAAATAAAGTAAACAGCGTATAGTTACGTTCTTTTCAGTGTGTTAGACAAAAGCTTTTCTCAAGTAAAATGTTTGTGAAGTGAACTCTCACGGATGATGCATCACACGTGTTCTATTGGAAACATTGTCGCTCGTTCAATCAGACATGCAGAACAAGCAGATTACACATTAAAACTATCGTTGAATAATTATCGACACCACAATTTAAATATTATAAACACTGCAACATTATTTGCCAAATACAATTCTGTTTTAGGCTTGGATTTGACCATTTTAAAATCCTTTTATGACCACATGTAATGAAACACCTCTTTCTGATCATTCCCAATAAAACATACAGACTAAAACAACTGAATTCAAGTGCTGCTCCACTGGGAATAAATGAAGCAGGTAAGACTCATATTTAAGAATCTATGCCTGACTCCAGACCTAAGAAGAGTCAGAAGTTTTTTCCTGACCTCGGGTGTTGAGTAGTGTTATGCCAGCCTTCTGATTGCAGCATATGAAAAACACCCGACCAAGAGCCTGCAGGTGCAGCGACTGCGTGATTTGGGACAAACATGCGTAAATGCAGAGCTGCCGATGAAGACAGAAAGACGACAACTATGAAAGGATCGGAGGAGAGGAAAAACTGTGTGGGTGTGAAAAGAAGAGAAGAGGATGATTTTATGGTTGCCATGTCTGTAATGTGAACCCCAAGCGTTTGGCAGGTTTGTCATCATCTGCGAGTGGTTAAAAAGTAGTCCATGCTTCACTGCGGAAGACAGGTCTCTTCCTTACCTGATCTGAACCCACATCTCGAAACTGCGCTCAGATGAGCAAGCTTAACCTTAACATGCCCTTTATACACCTAAACACAATTTACATTCAACGCGCTCACAATGTACAAAACCAAATCCTCTTATTCACAACCATAATTATAGCAATTTTGTTGTCCATGCTTTTCTGTATTTGCATGAATGCAGGGTATCAAAGGGTCAAGTGAATAGATTCTTTCCTTTATAATTTGGCCGGTGTTGAACAAAATGAAAGCGACAGGAAATTCATCTAAACTGCCAAAGATTTACCAAGATCTTCGCATCGTTCATCACGCCACTGGAAATCCTACCATAAGCTTTCCGCAGTCTTTATCATGGTGCTCATCATCTAAAGTTTAGAGCTTTGCCGTACCCGTTTTCGATGATCCCCGTGTCCAGGGCACAAACAGAAAAAGCTTTATCTGAAATGGGGAAAATTGGATGAGTAGCCATGTAAGTCTTAAGCTCATCTCATGAATCCCACACCTGTGAACCCTCGCTGATTAAAAGCGTCTGTCTGTTCTCCTGCGGTCCTCGCGGGGATCAGAACCGAAGTTACTCTTATATAAGCGGAACCGTCAGGGGAGAATAAAAACCTACCTATCCTGTACCAGACTCTAATGCTGGATCTCCACGGAAACAGAGTCAGGATGAAATACAAACAGGATGAGATTTACCGCGAGTAAATAAACACTGTGAGGTGCCAACTAATTTCAAACGCTGATTTGTTCGTATTTGTCGCCAAAACCGGCTTCGCTCTTACTGTTACACACACTTTGAGGATTAAAACAAGCCTCTAAGACACAGTATTTAAAGTGTATTTGACTTTTAGGTATTACACACATATTAAAAAAAATAGTCAGTTATGCTTATTCTTAGAAGAGGAGGATGAACACCAGCATAGAAGGCTCGAATTAGTTCAAGCAAGGTTTAACTTTTATAAATGAATATCAATAAAGAACTTCATTAGTTAAATTGTGTTGTGTTCAAATAGCATTTGATACCAAGAACCATCGAATTGTACTGGTATTGGTAAAACTACAGTAATGTTGATACTGTGAGAATACAAGTTACTGACATTTGACATTCTTGTGATTTGGATCTTTAAATGTAGAGTTTTATAAGCACTGGTCTAGAAGACAAAAATAAATAGCCTCATTTGTATTCTTAAGAGAGCATGAGTCACAGTTTTAATATTAACTTTATAATGTCAAGCTCATAAAAAGGCCTTCAAGAAAGATGTTAAAAAAGGTGCCTTTGGATAGATAAGGTGTCTGATACCTCCCAGAGTGGAAGTGGAGTGGAAGATGTTTCGGAACTTGAAGTGATCAGTCATGCAAATGATTTTCAGACTGGAAGTGTCAGCGGATTAGAAGGTTAAAGAGAGAGGATCTAAAGATCTACAGCACGCAGAGTAATTACAGCAAACGTCTGCAAGCATCGGCTTAAAAGCATAACAAACACAAGACTATACAATCATGAATGGCATTTAAAGAGACGTGTGACAAAACAAACTCATAAAATATCTTTTTTGTGAAACATGGTGCATTGGTGAAGTCGCTCGCTGGTGTTTGGGGAAGCGGGTCTGGCTCCCGTGTTCTAATTCATACGGAATGTGTTTAATGTGGTGCAGGTCTGGACTTTGTGCAATCATAGCACCCTGAGCAAAACCTTTCTATACAAAATGAGATTTACACACGGGGACAAAGAGGAAAGCAGAATGACATTTTATGGCGTCGCATGAATGAGGCGTAACCTGACCAATTGAAAGCTGTGTATAAGAAGACATTTTAGGAAATGTCTTAGGGGGTTTTGGGTTTATACAAGTTCGTTCATTGTTCTGTGTTTACCGACGGTCTTTAAAATATCTTTTTTGTGTTATGCAGAAGTAAGAAAGCTATAGGGTTTGTGAACATGATGAAGGCGAAAACTACTAACATTTTAATTTTTTAAGGTTAACCATGCCTTTAAATCGAACTCTTAGGCAAAAAGGATAAGAATATAATTTTGCGATTTCTCACGGCTAGAATTGATTTTTCAGTTTACAGCTTTGTATGTTGATTGTTAGGTTCAATATGAACATCATAACATCGTTGAAGGGGAACAATACTGTTTTATATGCGGATGGCTTCGGGAAAAGCTTGATCGACGAGTTAGAGCTTTTATTCAAGGACAAGATTCACAACCCTAACAGCGATATTATTCAGTGTTAAATCAGTGCCTAAATACCTTCACATTGTGAACAAAAGAGGTAACAAGTGAAGGCGCTGTTATTAATATTCACTTAATATCTGTATGTTTCCATACACTTCTCTTGTCTCAAATGAAATAAAAGTGACAATTACTGAAGATTGTGATAAAACAAACTTTAAAATACCTCGAATACAATACTGTCAGGTAACCGACTACCACAATAAACTGATCTGTTTTACAGTTAAAAATACATGAACAATTTTCTGCGTTTCTAAACATTGTTTTATATACGCATAGGATACACGCTAAATCTTGAAATTTCGAAAAGCTTTTAGAAAGTTTAATAGACAATCACGTTTACCCTTGACTGTATGAACTAGCTCAAGCGCACTTTTCCACAATGTCTTGACGTGTTTTCTATTGAATAAAGACGTTTGGATAACGGTGAGAGCAGGATGAGTCATAAATATATGGTTCCCAGAAAAGAAAGATATAAATAGAAAGAAGTTTCAAAAGCACAGCTTGTAACGTAACTCACTTCAGGCAGCTTTTAGAAGAACACAACCGTATAGATATTCTTAAAAGCTAACTGACACAAAACCGCAGAATGCCCATTTTGATTTTATAGGACCCGTAAAAATAAAAGACAGCCAAATGCCTGCGATAATTTATTAGATGTGTAAACCCCCAAGTATTTGAACCACCCGCACACCTGGGCCGTGGCAGGCAGGTGCCTACAGAACAAACTGCCCGCAGAGACGTGTAGATGTAAAATGCTGCTGACTGAATAAATGTAAAAACGTTTTATAAGCTACACAAGCGAGCAAGACTTCCTACCTTTGAGCTACTACACAAACCCATAATACGGAAGGATAAAAGCACCGGCATTCTTTTGAATTGCTAACAAACCACATGTAGCATATGCAAGTTCAAGCGGTTTGGACTTGACATTTTGCATTTGAGGACATGACAAAAAGGGACACGACTTTGGGGGACATCAAACTCCAATTGTTAGATATAGTATTCAACAATAGAAGAACAGATGCCTCTTCACAGAACATAATATTTTCATGTGTCCGTTTATGAGCAATAAGTAAGTGTTATTGAAGCCAATTCTGAAAATATCCCTTATTCAAAATTATGCGCTTAAACAATAATTCTTTAATAACTCACAGAGACCTAACATCAAAACTGAACCAACAAATGTTGACATGAGTGATAGAATTAAAAACGTTCTATTTTTATGGACAGACTATTGTTTTCAGAGAATAGCTATATGGTTAATGCAGTAACGAGATGGTGGACATTACATAGAAATAGGCTGAATAGCTATATTTCCATCCAAACGTGTGTATTGATCAATGCACACAATGTGAATATTGTTTTAAACATTTGCAAATAAAGCTGAATTTCAATCCAGTGAGCTGAAGGGATCTTTTTCGTCACTTCTTGATTATTAAATATTATAATTAATATGCATCTTTTTTAAACAGTATTTTATGCAGTAAAATGAACACTACAACAGGCGGATGGAAACCTAGTAAGTATTCCTTTGGGTCTCAATCGATCAGGCCATGTGTACACTTCTGGCAACTTGCAAAGAGGTTTTTTTTCAACGTAACTGCAGTGACTTATATAAACGAAGTGCACACGATACCATTGCTGTATGTTAGGTTAACAATCAAGAAAATTATTCTGGGCTTGACTTAAGCGAAGGGATGTTTATTCAGATTTTTTGGTCGCACCATTGAGAAAAGTGGGTCACATTCTGAACACTGACGGCATTTTACTAAAAATGCAAAGTGCACCCCCCAAAAGAAACATCAAAAATGTTATATTGAAGACAACAAAGGACTTTTCTCTGGACTAGCTATTCTCTATTTCGCTTTCACTGCACTAATTTCCGTTCGAGAGACAGACTTTGATGCACAATGGCCTTAAAAAGCCCAGAGAGGAACTACGGTGGAGGTAAATAATGCAATGTGTCAAATTCTTTGTGCATTATCTTACTCCAGCAAAGAAACGGCATCTTACAACTCGGCCAATTATTGGAAGGAGTAAACGATGCCAGAAAGGTGCCAGGTGCTGATATGGTAATACTTTAAACAGATTAGCATTAAATTTGTACTGTGAGCCATGTTCTCAGTTTAATGAGTTTTCATTTATTCAAATGAGTTTAGAGGATTTTGCTTTTGCGGTGAATGCAAATACAAGAGTTCGACTTTAGAGAATTTGATAAACTTTTACAAACACTGGATATGGAGACAAAAGGATCAACTTTTAGCTTATTAAATGAAATTAAACAATTAAGCTTTGACACCGGCAACAACGTGGGTAAGCGGACGCTCGGGTTCATGTGTTATATACAAAAAAAATTCACAGAGAGGAATTATATGTTGTTTGAGACGGACACGGTTTCTCGTAAGCGTCAGCACTAACAAATGTAAAGTTTACCAAACCATGACATTTATGCTAAACATGCATCCTGCAAAAGCTTCAATCCAAAGCCGCTTACACATCATTCAGGGCAGTCATTTCAATTGTTTGTGATTTCCCTAGGCTGAACGTGTATGATTTTAACTTTTTAGCTTTTGTAAACTCTCTAAAATATAATACACAATCTTAAACCATCACAACTGCCACTCTGGCCTCGTTTATGCATTAATGTTCTAAAACTTTAAAATTCGTCCTCCGACAAGGTCTCTGGTCTGCATGTTCCACATTCATCCAACATTAAAACTAATTTCACAATTCAATGAACTTAAGACGTCTTTGTCATCCCTGATGCACAGTTCAGAATGATTGTAATCTTTCCAGCAGCAAAAACATGACATTAAACATTGTGCATACAAGATTGCTGCTCAACATTGTATTTAGTGAAAAAACAAGGTTAGAAAACATTGTTCCATACACCTACTGGGGCGCAACCTATGAAAAATAAATATTATCATCTATTATTAGTCTAACCAAATGTACAAGAAGGTATAAGAGATCCAACAGATATTAGAACAGTTTCAGTCTAGCAGCAAATTTCAAACTTGCATTTGAGGAAAATACTATCATGTTTTTCTATAGATGCTCATAATGAATATAAAAAAACGAAACATTGTTTCTTTCAGTGCAAGAACCCCATGAAGATATAAGATTGAACACATTATAGCATGCACATGGGGCGGTCTGTAATGGTCAAGCACTGCAATCGCTTGTGCTTCGGATAACAGCAAGACGTAGCGGTGTGCTTTTTTTTCATACCCACAGGACAGTTCTTAAAAATCCATTTGCATTAAAAACATTTGAATAAAACGGTTCAAGTCATTTCCATCATCTCCAAACGGGACTGTAACGGGTCAAATATGAAGCACTTTAGAACTAAGTCACAAAAGACTGACGGATTCATACAGGGGTGAAAAATGCTACTTTTATCAAATGATTTAAATACATTTTACCAAACGGAACAAAAGAAATTCCTTAAGTTATCATCAAGATACATAGTTGCAAGTTACAAGCTAGGAACTATTTCTGTGACATCGCAGTGGGTAGCTTCGAAAAAAAGTGCACCTTTCCCGGCTTGAGTCCCGAGTGTTTATGGGTCAATATCTTTGAATCAGGGAGTGGTAGAGGCTCGAGCCTAGACTCTTTGGAAAAGCCTCAGCCTGGGGTTTTGACAGATACGAACCCCATGTGCAGAGCTCTATCTCAGGCGGATATTGCGACCCGAGAAGGTCAAACAGTTTCCCGGGAATAGCTCCGGGCAGCAAAGTAGCAGAGACACGAGGGCCGGAGCGTTCCGACGGTACCAGGCATGACCCATTTTGTAGGGATGGACGACATAGTCTTATCGATAACGACCAATAAATGCTATTTTTAGTATTACTGTTAATGGTCCAATAATAGAATTAGGTCGATATCTTTAGGCTCATAAATTATTATTTTTAGTATTATTTCAGCTTGTCATGCTAACTGCTGGCCACTAGGATTCAATCATCACTTGCTTTATTTAGGATTTATTTTAAGTCAACCAAAAGATTTTATGCTAAAAGAAGGTTTGCCATAGAGATTTATAGCAACTATAGTTTAGAGATCAGTTAAAACTTTTCTTAAGTTTTAAAATGAAATAAGTTCTTCAATCCATGTGATTGCCTTGTTTCATGCTAAGAAAAAATAACTATTGGCCATTTATATCGGCTATCGGCCTCCAAATATATAACCGATGTTGGTTATTGGCCAAAATTTCCATATCAGTATTCAGATCATTGAATTTTGTAGGAATGGGCGATATATCGGCAGTGTTATCGATATCGGCCGATAAATGCTATTTTTAGTATTATAGTTAAAGAACTGTACAGTAACTTTAGTTTTCTGAAGTTTTAAAAAGTCAGTTGTTTGCCTCTTGTATCATGTCAAGAAAAAAATATTGATGGCCTGTATATCAGCTATCTAAATATAAATAGTTATCGACCAACATGTCCTTATCTGTGAATCCCACCGATCATTATGTTCACAGATGTGACACATCAATAATTCAGATCATTGAATTTTGTAGGGATGGACATATCAGCGGACTTACTGATATTGACCAACAAATGCTATTTTTAGTATAATCGTTAAAGAAATGTACAGTAACTATATTTTCTTAAGTTTTATAAAATCAGTTGTTCAGTGTGTGTGTGTTAGCCTTTTGTTTCATGCTTGGAAAAAATATTGTTCGGCCTATATATCAGTTATCTAAATATATATATAAGAGTTATCTGCTAAAATAACCGTATAGGTGCTTCCCATCCATCATTGTGTTCACAGATGAGACACATTTAGTATTCAGATCATTGAATTTTGTAGGGACTGGCGATACATCAGCAGTCTTATCGATATCGGCAGATAAATGTTGTTTTTAGTATTCTAGTTAAAGAAATGTACAGTAACTTTAGATTTCTGAAGTTCAATAAAGTCAGTTGTTCACTGTATGTGTTTGCCTTTTGTTTCATGCTTGGACAAAATAACTATCGGTCATTTATATCGGCTATCGGCCTCCAAATATAAAAGTTATCGGCCAAAACTTCTTCATCTGTGATTCTCATCCATCATTGTGTTCACAGATGAGACACAGATGAGACACAGATGAGACACAGATGATGAGGTTAGACATCCAATAATAGTCAAAAGACAGTGAGTCAGTAGAACAGTGTTTATGTAGATGAGGTCGAAGGTCAGTAGATCAGTGTGTATGTAGATGAGGTGAAAGGTCAGTAGATCAGTGTGTATGTAGATGAGGTCGAAGGTCATGAGATCAGTGTGTATGTAGATGCGGTGAAAGGTCAGTAGGTCAGTGTGTATGTAGATGAGGTTGAAGGTCAGTAGAACAGTCTGTATGTAGATGAGATGAAAGGTCAGTAGATCAGTGTGTATGTAGATGAGGTTAAAGGTCAGTAGAACAGTGTGCATGCAGACGATGTGAAAGGTCAGTAGAACGGTGTGCATGCAGACGATGTGAAAGGTCAGTAGATCAGTGTGTATGTAGATGAGGTTGAAGGTCAGTAGATCAGTGTGTATGTAGATGAGGTTGAAGGTCAGTAGAACAGTGTTTATGCAGATGAGGTTGAAGGTCAGTAGAACAGTGTTTATGCAGACGATGTGAAAGGTCAGTAGAACAGTGTGTATGTAGATGAGGTTGAAGGTCAGTAGATCAGTGTGTATGTAGATGAGGTGAAAGGTCAGTAGATCAGTGTGCATGTAGATGAGGTGAAAGGTCAGTAGAACAGTGTGTATGTAGAGGAGGTGAAAGGTCAGTAGATCAGTGTGTACGAGATGAGGTTGAAGGTCAGTAGAACAGCCTGCATGTAGAGGTCAAAGGTCAGTAGATCAGTGTGTATGTAGATGAGGTGAAAGGTCAGTAGATCAGTGTGTATGTAGATGAGGTGAAAGGTCAGTAGAACAGTGTGTATGTAGATGAGGTAGATGGTCAGTAGATCAGTGTGTATGTAGATGAGGTCGAAGGTCAGTAGAACAGTGTGTATGTAGATGAGGTCGAAGGTCAGTAGATCAGTGTGTATGTGGATGAGGTCGAAGGTCAGTAGATCAGTGTGTATGTGGATGAGGTCGAAGGTCAGTAGAACAGTGTGTATGTAGATGAGGTTGAAGGTCTGTAGAACAGTGTGTATGTAGATGAGGTTGAAGGTCTGTAGATCAGTGTGTATGTAGATGAGGTCGAAGGTCAGTAGATCAGTGTGTATGTAGATGAGGTCGAAGGTCAGTAGAACAGTGTGTATGTAGATGAGGTCGAAGGTCAGTAGATCAGTGTGTATGTAGATGAGGTCGAAGGTCAGTAGATCAGTGTGTATGTAGATGAGGTCGAAGGTCAGTAGATCAGTGTGTATGTAGATGAGGTCGAAGGTCAGTAGATCAGTGTGTATGTAGATGAGGTCGAAGGTCAGTAGAACAGTGTGTATGTAGATGAGGTCGAAGGTCAGTAGATCAGTGTGTATGTGGATGAGGTCGAAGGTCAGTAGAACAGTGTGTATGTGGATGAGGTCGAAGGTCAGTAGAACAGTGTGTATGTAGATGAGGTTGAAGGTCAGTAGATCAGTGTGTATGTAGATGAGGTTGAAGGTCAGTAGATCAGTGTGTATGTAGATGAGGTTGAAGGTCAGTAGATCAGTGTGTATGTAGATGAGGTTGAAGGTCAGTAGAACAGTGTGTATGTAGATGAGGTTGAAGGTCAGTAGATCAGTGTGTATGTAGATGAGGTGAAAGGTCAGTAGATCAGTGTGTATGTAGATGAGGTAGAAGGTCAGTAGATCAGTGTGTATGTAGATGAGGTAGAAGGTCAGTAGATCAGTGTGTATGTAGATGAGGATGAAGGTCAGTAGAACAGTGTGTATGTAGAGGTCGAAGGTCAGTAGATCAGTGTGTATGTAGATGAGGTCGAAGGTCAGTAGAACAGTGTGTATGTAGATGAGGTTGAAGGTCAGTAGATCAGTGTGTATGTAGATGAGGTGAAAGGTCAGTAGATCAGTGTGTATGTAGATTAGGTAGAAGGTCAGTAGATCAGTGTGTATGTAGATGAGGATGAAGGTCAGTAGAACAGTGTGTATGTAGAGGTCGAAGGTCAGTAGAACAGTGTGTATGTAGAGGTGAAAGGTCAGTAGATCAGTGTGTATGTAGATGAGGTTGAAGGTCAGTAGAACAGTGTGCATGTAGAGGTGAAAGGTCAGTAGATCAGCGTGTATGTAGAGGTGAAAGGTCAGTAGATCAGTGTGTATGTAGATGAGGTGAAAGGTCAGTAGATCAGTGTGTATGTAGATGAGGTGAAAGGTCATTAGATCAGTGTGTATGTAGAGGTGAAAGGTCAGTAGAACAGTGTGTATGTAGATGAGGTTAAAGGTCAGTAGATCAGTGTGTATGTAGATGAGGTTAAAGGTCAGTAGATCAGTGTGTATGTAGATGAGGTAGAAAGTCAGTAGAACAGTGTGTATGTAGATGAGGTTAAAGGTCAGTAGAACAGTGTGTATGTAGATGAGGTTAAAGGTCAGTAGAACAGTGTGTATGTAGATGAGGTGAAAGGTCAGTAGATCAGTGTGTATGTAGATGAGGTCGAAGGTCATGAGATCAGTGTGTATGTAGATGCGGTTGAAGGTCAGTAGATCAGTGTGTACGAGATGAGGTCGAAGGTCATGAGATCAGTGTGTATGTAGATGCGGTTGAAGGTCAGTAGATCAGTGTGTATGTAGATGAGGTTGAAGGTCAGTAGAACAGTGTGCATGTAGAGGTGAAAGGTCAGTAGATCAGCGTGTATGTAGAGGTGAAAGGTCAGTAGATCAGTGTGTATGTAGATGAGGTGAAAGGTCATTAGATCAGTGTGTATGTAGAGGTGAAAGGTCAGTAGAACAGTGTGTATGTAGATGAGGTTAAAGGTCAGTAGATCAGTGTGTATGTAGATGAGGTTAAAGGTCAGTAGATCAGTGTGTATGTAGATGAGGTAGAAAGTCAGTAGAACAGTGTGTATGTAGATGAGGTGAAAGGTCAGTAGATCAGTGTGTATGTAGATGAGGTGAAAGGTCAGTAGAACAGTGTGTATGTAGATGAGGTGAAAGGTCAGTAGAACAGTGTGTATGTAGATGAGGTTGAAGGTCAGTAGAACAGTGTGTATGTAGATGAGGTGAAAGGTCAGTAGAACAGTGTGTATGTAGATGAGGTCGAAGGTCAGTAGAACAGTGTGTATGTAGATGAGGTCGAAGGTCAGTAGAACAGTGTGTATGTAGATGAGGTGAAAGGTCAGTAGATCAGTGTGTATGTAGATGAGGTGAAAGGTCAGTAGATCAGTGTGTATGTAGATGAGGTGAAAGGTCAGTAGATCAGTGTGTATGTAGATGAGGTTAAAGGTCAGTAGATCAGTGTGTATGTAGATGAGGTTAAAGGTCAGTAGATCAGTGTGCATGTAGATGAGGTAGAAGGTCAGTAGATCAGTGTGTATGTAGATGAGGTAGAAGGTCAGTAGATCAGTGTGTATGTAGATGAGGTTAAAGGTCAGTAGATCAGTGTGTATGTAGATGAGGTTAAAGGTCAGTAGATCAGTGTGCATGTAGATGAGGTTGAAGGTCAGTAGATCAGTGTGTATGTAGATGAGGTAGAAGGTCAGTAGATCAGTGTGTATGTAGATGAGGTTAAAGGTCAGTAGATCAGTGTGTATGTAGAGGTCGAAGGTCAGTAGATCAGTGTGTATGTAGATGAGGTTGAAGGTCAGTAGATCAGTGTGTATGTAGATGAGGTCGAAGGTCAGTAGAACAGTGTGTATGTAGATGAGGTTAAAGGTCAGTAGGTCAGTGTGCATGTAGAGGTGAAAGGTCAGTAGATCAGTGTGTATGTAGATGAGGTTAAAGGTCAGTAGGTCAGTGTGCATGTAGAGGTGAAAGGTCAGTAGATCAGTGTGTATGTAGATGAGGTCGAAGGTCAGTAGGTCAGTGTGCATGTAGAGGTGAAAGGTCAGTAGATCAGTGTGCATGCAGACGAGGTCGAAGGCCAGCCGAACGGCCTGCATGCAGAGGTCAAAGGTCACGATGAGGTGACTCACTTGTTCCTGAGGACCTGCCACGCGGCCTCAATGTCCGCGTACAGGTTCTTCTCGGAGGGTTTGCCGGAACTCATGCCGTAGCCCGAGTAGTCGTACGAGAACACGTTGCAGTTGATCCTCGAGCCCAGCCCGATGTAGAAGCTGCACATCTGGCCCAGATCCACGGCGTTCCCGTGGGAGAACAGCAGCGTGTAGCGCCCGCCGGGGGCGCAGCGCACGTACATGCAGCTGACCCGGTTCCGCCGGCTGCTGCGGGTCAGCAGAACCTCCACGGAGTCGAGCTCGCGCTGCGAGTACTGCCAGTCGGCCCGCTCGCTCAGGTGCAGGCTGCACGCGCCGCTGCTGACGTCACTGCGGATGGCGTAGGTCGGTTCCGGGGGGAGGAACGCGAGTTTGGACGCGATGCGGGCCGGGCAGGGCGGACAGCAGAACAGCCAGCACAGCTCGCCCAGAGAGAAGCTGTTCATTCTCGGACCGGCTCGCTTCCGGTTCTGAGGCGACGCTAGCGCGGATTGGCCCGCCGGATGTTGGGTCGTGGCGCGCGCGCGCTCGTCACTGGTTCTTTGTGGACATTGTACCGCGACTTTTCTTCAAATATCTTCCCGTCGCGTCACGCAGCGCGAGTATTAATACTCGATGTGTACCGCCGGGCTAATACTCTCCTCGCGCGGTGTGAGCGGCCATTGCTCTGGCTGAGGTGCCCATATATGGGAGGTTCCGGTCGTGCCGGATATCCGGCTCCGGCTGTGTGGTGATGACGTCAGTGTGATTAGAATAGGTTATAGATTAATTAAATAAAGTCATCACAGTAAAGGTTTTACTCACTTATGAAGTATATTACAGAGTAATTAAACATGAAGAATATAATAATAATAATAATAATATGACATTAAGTGTAGAACTCTGGAGAATATAATAATAATAATAATAATAATATGACATTAAGTGTAGAACTCTGGAGAATATAATAATAATAATAATAATAATATGACATTAAGTGTAGAACTCTGGAGAATATAATAATAATAATAATAATAATAATAATAATTATATGACATTAAGTGTAGAACTCTGAAGAATATAATAATAATAATAATAATATTTATAATAATAATAATAATAATAATTATATGACATTAAGTGTAGAACTCTGAAGAATATAATAATAATAATAATAATAATAATAATAATTATATGACATTAAGTGTAGAACTCTGGAGAATATAATAATAATAATAATAATAATAATAATAATATGACATTAAGTGTAGAACTCTGGAGAATATAATAATAATAATAATAATAATAATAATAATAATAATAATATGACATTAAGTGTAGAACTCTGGAGAATATAATAATAATAATAATAATAATAATAATAATAATAATTATATGACATTAAGTGTAGAACTCTGAAGAATATAATAATAATAATAATATTTATAATAATAATAATAATAATAATAATTATATGACATTAAGTGTAGAACTCTGAAGAATATAATAATAATAATAATTATCTGACATTAAGTGTAGAACTCTGGAGAATATAATAATAATAATAATAATAATAATAATAATTATATGACATTAAGTGTAGAACTCTGGAGAATATAATAATAATAATAATAATAATAATAATAATAATTATATGACATTAAGTGTAGAACTCTGGAGAATATAATAATAATAATAATAATAATAATAATTATATGACATTAAGTGTAGAACTCTGGAGAATATAATAATAATAATAATAATAATAATAATAATTATATGACATTAAGTGTAGAACTCTGGAGAATATAATAATAATAATAATAATAATAATAATTATATGACATTAAGTGTAGAACTCTGGAGAATATAATAATAATAATAATAATAATATGACATTAAGTGTAGAACTCTGGAGAATATAATAATAATAATAATAATAATAATAATAATAATAATTATATGACATTAAGTGTAGAACTCTGAAGAATATAATAATAATAATAATAATAATAATTATATGACATTAAGTGTAGAACTCTGAAGAATATAATAATAATAATAATTATCTGACATTAAGTGTAGAACTCTGGAGAATATAATAATAATAATAATAATAATAATAATAATAATTATATGACATTAAGTGTAGAACTCTGGAGAATATAATAATAATAATAATAATAATAATAATAATTATATGACATTAAGTGTAGAACTCTGGAGAATATAATAATAATAATAATAATAATAATAATTATATGACATTAAGTGTAGAACTCTGGAGAATATAATAATAATAATAATAATAATTATATGACATTAAGTGTAGAACTCTGGAGAATATAATAATAATAATAATTATATGACATTGAGTGTAGAACTCTGAAGAATATAATAATAATAATAATAATAATAATAATAATATGACATTAAGTGTAGAACTCTGGAGAATATAATAATAATAATAATAATAATAATTATATGACATTGAGTGTAGAACTCTGGAGAATATAATAATAATAATAATAATAATAATAATAATTATATGACATTAAGTGTAGAACTCTGGAGAATATAATAATAATAATAATTATATGACATTAAGTGTAGAACTCTGGAGAATATAATAATAATAATAATTATATGACATTGAGTGTAGAACTCTGGAGAATATAATAATAATAATAATAATAATAATAATTATATAACATTAAGTGTAGAACTCTGGAGAATATAATAATAATAATAATAATTATATGACATTAAGTGTAGAACTCTGGAGAATATAATAATAATAATAATAATAATTATATGACATTAAGTGTAGAACTCTGGAGAATATAATAATAATAATAATAATAATAATAATAATATGACATTAAGTGTAGAACTCTGGAGAATATAATAATAATAATAATAATAATAATTATATGACATTAAGTGTAGAACTCTGGAGAATATAATAATAATAATAATAATAATAATAATTATATGACATTAAGTGTAGAACTCTGGAGAATATAATAATAATAATAATAATAATAATAATAATAATATGACATTAAGTGTAGAACTCTGGAGAATATAATAATAATAATAATAATAATAATAATTATATGACATTAAGTGTAGAACTCTGGAGAATATAATAATAATAATAATAATAATAATTATATGACATTAAGTGTAGAACTCTGGAGAATATAATAATAATAATAATAATAATAATTATATGACATTAAGTGTAGAACTCTGGAGAATATAATAATAATAATAATAATAATAATTATATGACATTAAGTGTAGAACTCTGGAGAATATAATAATAATAATAATAATAATAATAATTATATGACATTAAGTGTAGAACTCTGGAGAATATAATAATAATAATAATTATAATAATAATAATAATAATAATAATAATTATATGACATTAAGTGTAGAACTCTGGAGAATATAATAATAATAATAATAATAATAATAATTATATGACATTAAGTGTAGAACTCTGGAGAATATAATAATAATAATAATTATATGACATTGAGTGTAGAACTCTGGAGAATATAATAATAATAATAATAATAATAATAATTATATAACATTAAGTGTAGAACTCTGGAGAATATAATAATAATAATAATAATTATATGACATTAAGTGTAGAACTCTGGAGAATATAATAATAATAATAATAATAATTATATGACATTAAGTGTAGAACTCTGGAGAATATAATAATAATAATAATAATAATAATAATAATATGACATTAAGTGTAGAACTCTGGAGAATATAATAATAATAATAATAATAATAATTATATGACATTAAGTGTAGAACTCTGGAGAATATAATAATAATAATAATAATAATAATAATTATATGACATTAAGTGTAGAACTCTGGAGAATATAATAATAATAATAATAATAATAATAATAATAATATGACATTAAGTGTAGAACTCTGGAGAATATAATAATAATAATAATAATAATAATTATATGACATTAAGTGTAGAACTCTGGAGAATATAATAATAATAATAATAATAATAATTATATGACATTAAGTGTAGAACTCTGGAGAATATAATAATAATAATAATAATAATAATTATATGACATTAAGTGTAGAACTCTGGAGAATATAATAATAATAATAATAATAATAATTATATGACATTAAGTGTAGAACTCTGGAGAATATAATAATAATAATAATAATAATAATAATAATTATATGACATTAAGTGTAGAACTCTGGAGAATATAATAATAATAATAATTATAATAATAATAATAATAATAATAATAATTATATGACATTAAGTGTCTGTTTACTGTAGAACTCGGTTATATATTACTATTCGCCTATATATTACTATTCGGCTATATATTACTATTCGCCTATATATTACTATTCGGCTATATATTACTATTCGCCTATATATTACTATTCGCCTATATATTACTATTCGGCTATATATTACTATTCGCCTATATATTACTATTCGCCTATATATTACTATTCGGCTATATATCACTATTTGGCTATATATTACTATTCGGCTATATATTACTATTCGGCTATATATTACTATTCGGCTATATATCACTATTCGCCTATATATTACTATTCGGCTATATATTACTATTTGGCTATATATTACTATTCGCCTATATATTACTATTCGCCTATATATCACTATTCGCCTATATATTACTATTCGCCTATATATTACTATTCGCCTATATATTACTATTCGGCTATATATCACTATTTGGCTATATATTACTATTCGGCTATATATTACTATTCGGCTATATATTACTATTCGCCTATATATTACTATTTGGCTATATATCACTATTCGGCTATATATTACTATTCGGCTATATATTACTATTCGGCTATATATCACTATTCGCCTATATATTACTATTCGGCTATATATTACTATTTGGCTATATATTACTATTCGCCTATATATTACTATTCGCCTATATATCACTATTCGCCTATATATTACTATTCGGCTATATATTACTATTTGGCTATATATTACTATTCGCCTATATATTACTATTCGCCTATATATTACTATTCAGCTATATATCACCATTTGGCTATATATCACTATTCGGCTATATATTACTATTCGGCTATATATTACTATTCGGCTATATATCACTATTCGCCTATATATTACTATTCGGCTATATATTACTATTTGGCTATATATTACTATTCGCCTATATATCACTATTCGCCTATATATTACTATTCGGCTATATATTACTATTCGCCTATATATCACTATTCGCCTATATATTACTATTCGGCTATATATTACTATTCGGCTATATATTACTATTCGCCTATATATTACTATTCGCCTATATATTACTATTCGGCTATATATTACTATTCGCCTATATATTACTATTCGCCTATATATTACTATTCGGCTATATATCACTATTTGGCTATATATTACTATTCGGCTATATATTACTATTCGGCTATATATTACTATTCGGCTATATATCATTATTCGCCTATATATTACTATTCGGCTATATATTACTATTTGGCTATATATTACTATTCGCCTATATATTACTATTCGCCTATATATCACTATTCGCCTATATATTACTATTCGCCTATATATTACTATTCGCCTATATATTACTATTCGGCTATATATCACTATTTGGCTATATATTACTATTCGGCTATATATTACTATTCGCCTATATATTACTATTTGGCTATATATCACTATTCGGCTATATATCACTATTTGGCTATATATTACTATTCGGCTATATATTACTATTCGCCTATATATTACTATTCAGCTATATATCACCATTTGGCTATATATCACTATTCGGCTATATATTACTATTCGGCTATATATTACTATTCGGCTATATATCACTATTCGCCTATATATTACTATTCGGCTATATATTACTATTTGGCTATATATTACTATTCGCCTATATATTACTATTCGCCTATATATCACTATTCGCCTATATATTACTATTCGCCTATATATTACTATTCGGCTATATATTACTATTCGGCTATATATTACTATTTGGCTATATATTACTATTCGCCTATATATCACTATTCGGCTATATATTACTATTTGGCTATATATGACTATTCGCCTATATATCACTATTCGCCTATATATTACTATTCGGCTATATATCACTATTCGCCTATATATCACTATTCGCCTATATATTACTTTTCGGCTATATATCACTATTCGGCTATATATTACTATTTGGCTATATATTACTATTCGCCTATATATCACTATTCGCCTATATATTACTATTCGGCTATATATTACTAT
>JAWHQN010000154.1:1689447-1704447 GCA_033220385.1 Triplophysa yarkandensis | reverse complement strand
ACTCCAGCAAGTCACATCATCAGTTCAGCTGACCCAATCTGTTCGAATAATGCCATTCCCAAAGATTGGATCCATAACTACGGCACGATTCGGATCATGTCAGCGCATTAAGCTTTTGTCATCAGTTTTATTCATCCAACCCCTCAAATTCTTGGCCCGATTTGTGCCAAATAAAGCCAAATATGCATTCAGCAGATGTTCTTTATGTAATAAACTTCAAATGCATTCAAAGCAATTTCCTCCAAGAGTTCTGATACCAGACGTTTACCACGAGACCTTCAGAACTCATGGTTGTTAAATCCGAGTTTCTTCACTTCATGCACAGATGTGTCTCGTGAAATTAAGCTTTGTATCTGCAGGGCTCTATATGTGTCTGGAGAAAAGAAACCGACAGCTGGATTCTGAGCTTTGACTTCTCTGATCTCAGGAGACCCGAGCATGTCAACTTCAGGTTGTGCACCAATCCTTGGAGAATCATGTAAACCTCAGAAGATTGGGCAGAAATGTGTCACAAATGTGAGAGACGCATAAAGATCGATCACAAGCAATACCATTTACATTACAATCATTGTATTCTAGCTCATTTTATTGTGAATCTGTCAAGAACGTATACAACATTTAAATCAATTATTAAGTATTTCATTTTCAAATTGTGAT
The DNA here is from genome assembly GCA_033220385.1 of Triplophysa yarkandensis. NCBI lineage: Eukaryota > Metazoa > Chordata > Actinopteri > Cypriniformes > Nemacheilidae > Triplophysa > Triplophysa yarkandensis. Next base: position 1,703,790 of record JAWHQN010000154.1, on the reverse strand, counting down.
CTTTTTTGTCGTTACAGGTCAATGAGATTATTGTGGGGACAAGATGTCATTGAATTCTATAAAACACAAAGATATTTTGAAGAATGTTGGGAAACGAGCAATGATGGCACCCATTCTCTTGTATTCTATGGACTCAAAGCTGGTGCAGTTTGAATCTTGTTATTAAATGACTAAATGACTAAATGAATTACAATCCCCAGTGAATGAAGAACAGTCGATAAAGAGATAACTTGTGACATAATTGATTTGTGCAAGGTTCCTTTTGTAGACATGATTTATCATTTATCAGTTATTTATTTTAATTGTGATCTGTTGTTGTGCGATTGTGTGACTTTTGATGCATTGTCTGCTTCTGTTCTTTTGAGTTTAAATCATTGTGGGGTTGAAACGAATGGTTGTGGTTTTCAGAATAAACCGTTACTATAAAACACAAAACCACATCGGGCAGATGCACACAAAACTTTATTTTTTGCTGTTTTAATATTAACTGTCTTGGAAATACACCAGTCTCATTTCACTCAATATAACGCAGTAAATTATTCTGATTATTATTATAAGAGAAAATCCTGTCCTCATTTTCACATTCCCTCTTCATTTTTAAACCCATGAGCTCTTTTCTTCTATAAAACACAAGATATTTTGAAGAATGTTGGGAAACGAGCAATGATGGCACCCATTCTCTTGTATTCTATGGACTCAAAGCTGGTGCAGTTTGAATCTTATTTTCCCGTGCGTGGTAGGAAACTTCCTGAAGAAATGTTACAGTTTTGCATTCAGGCACAGTTTCAGAAGACACATGAATATAGAATGTATTCTTGCATTTTAAGTGTGCATTACATGAGGATTGAAGTGTATGCAGCGTGTTTTCCATCAGATTTGAATTTGAACGGTGGAGGGAAACATCTTGTCCCAAATAACCTTTCATCAGATGTTCCTCACACAGGGCCATCATCATGGGCTTCAGAAGAGGTTTTTGAGATGACCCTGTTTGAGGTGAGCCATGCCTTTAAGTTTTTGTTGTTTTGGCATCAGGACTCCGAAAGGTCAGACTATGACACAGATTTAGAAGAAGTTAACTTTGTGAGGTCAAGTGACCCGGTTTCCATGTACTTGCTCTTTGTGTATTCTAATCTCCCTGGGGCTGGACATTCCCACAATATCGCAGCACGATCAGTGGTTCTTCTTCCAAACATTACAGCGATATCCGGATCACTCATCACAATGCATCGTTACATTTTTTCCGGCTTTGTGGAGATGATGTCGAAATTGTCCAGATGCTCAAATCAAAGAGGCTTTATTCAATCAGACAGTAACGGACCGACAAGTGTAGATGTCAGATATAAAGAATATATATTGTATCTAACAAATCTAGTTAGCAGCAGCTGAAACAGTCTGAAAGCATTTACACGAGAAGACCTTGAGCTTTTTCTAAGGATACTTGCGTCATCCTTTACACCAGCACACATGAGCCCGAGAGAGAACAGCCAAAATAATAAGAAAATAGAAATATGACAAACGTGTCAAATGTATCGCTTCTATCACTTTCAGAGACTGGATTTATCGTTCGTTCCACGCCACTCTGTATTCAAAGTGAGAAAAGCATTTTCTGAGACCAGCTGCCCTCTCTTCCAAAGCTTCCAAAGCGGAGCAAAGACGTCAAAATATCTTCAGCATCCCGTCCATCACAGCATTGCCCCGTGTTCTTCCGTCAAACCCATCCCACCAGAAAACCAGGGTTGCTAGGAGACAAGTTTGTTTCTTTTCGGTCCAGAACATCGCGTCGATCACATCTGCACATCAAAAACGATTTGTGACTTCTCATCTTCATGCCACTGTTTGAGATATACAAAGTCATGTGACGACACACAAGAAAACATCACAGGTGTATAAAACCATAAAGTGTAAATGCGTATGTGTGTATACTGGTCATGTGTCTTCTATATTTTGCAGGACTTTTCATCTTCATGCCACTGTTTGAGACCTGAAAAGTTATGTGACGACACACAAGAAAACATCACAGGTGTAAAGAAGAAAAAAAAAAAACTTTTGTAACTTCTCTCTCTGTGTAACTTGTTCACCTATTGTTGTAGCACTTGTTGACCTATTGTTGTATCGGCTATTTACCGCTTCATTGTCTCCTCGACTATTGTAAGTCGCTTTGGATAAAAGCGTCTGCTAAATGACTAAATGTAAATGTAAATGTAAAACAAATAACAGAATTCATAGTGTTACATGTGATTATAGAATGTATAGAATCTATATCATGAACTCATATGGACAGAATTGAAAACACTTTGAACGCTGTATTCGAAAACCAAATGCTTCTCATTCAAACTGAGTGTGACTTTACTTGAACATCGTTTGTTGTGATCATATTTTTGATTTTATGACCCGTTCTACAAACTACATCCAAATACTCTCATTTATTTTATGAATAAAGCAATTCATTTCTTTTTTGCCTCTTCTTCGCCATCACTGCTTGAATATAAAACTTATGATAATGCCAAATCATTTCCAGAACAATCCGACCAATTAACAGAACATTTTAAATCATTATATTACCAATGGGAACCAATGTAAGAAGACCGAAGAAGAAGTTATCAACACCGATGACATGTATAGGTGTTAATATACAAACATAAGCATTGTGTCAAAATTAAGTCTGCATGAAATGAGTTGTCAGTTTCAATTCCACTGTGACTTAAGTTCTAGACTTACATGTTCACGTTTCATTGATCGCTATCTAAAATGAATTTCTGCAATGCATCACGGGATCGCTTTTTCCATGAGTAATACATGTGAGGATACCACCCGCAGATTTAGACAAATTCCATAGAAAGTGTAGGAGATACTCAGTGGTGATAGCTTAAAGTTTTACATCTGTAAGTCTCCAACGGGTTTGGGAACAGAGCCAGTATCTTATCAAAGTAGAAAAAAATAAGGGTTTTAGTCCTAGTGAACATGTAAGTATACTTAAACTGAAGATAAGTATGTCACGGCGGGATGGATTGTTGTTTTAGGGGCCTCTGAAATTTCGGAGAAATCCCAAAGAAAATCAGAGGCGGCACAGCTGTTTCCACGGCAATACTTCTTTACCCACGAATGAAATCTGAGAGCAAGTTAACGGAGGCAAGTGGACGGAGAAAGAAACTTTCTGAAAATAGAAATTAAATATAAAGACCCTGAAAACCAGCCAGTGTAAAGACAAATAACTTAAAGGTACAATGTTCATATAATAATACACATTAGTAATCTTAAAGGTGTATATAATGTTACGTAATAAAATACTCACATATAGTAAAGCACCTCAACTGTGCTTTAAAAGCGAGGGGTAAATAATGGACCGTTAGATGCAGATTATAACTTTTCCTCTAGATGCTGAAAGATTGCACAAACTGGACCTTTAATACTTTACTTTGCATCTTTAATTTGCATCTCAGTTCACAGTTTAAATGAATTATAATTTCCAAAACAAGTTAGCTGAATTTTTCTTCACCCCATGGATATTTAAACCCAAACTTTTGTTTACATTTTGTTAAAATTTTTTAACATTTCATTCATTTTAAAAATAAGATCTTTCTTTTTTGGTGCACCTTTTCTCTAGCTGCATTACTATTCATGCTTAAAAGCCAAGAGTCATCTTAATAATTAAACGGAAAATTAACGCAAACATGCAAAAACGATTCAACTTTCAGTAGAGATTTGGGAGTAGGTTTGACTGATGTGTTTTAAAGTAAACGCATCGGGTATCCACCGTGTTAATCTGACAGAGCAAACCCCAGCGGCGTGTTTTCAACTTCACTATCTCACAAAACAAATCGCGGGAACCAGCAGGGTAGAAGGTTACATTCATGTTTGCCGATCAAACCCCGTTAGTGGTTTTGTTTCAGCTTTGAATGTGTGAAAGCAAACGGGACGTGACTGGATCCCGTCAGATTAACCACACCAAACGCCACGCGAACGCGTTCCAGATCACAGCTGGCTTCGGGCCTGTAGGCTGTAAGGAATAACGCTGCCATCTCAAGCAAAGTCATGCAACAGGTATCACTGATAACATGCAGGAATGATAAATAAAGGTGGGTAAACGTCACGTGGTTACATAAGGAGAGGTGTGACCCCGGCAAAACGTCTCCAGTTTCTCCGTGGAACATCTAAGATGTCTCTCTGGCTTTCAGACAGCCGAATCAAAGCACGAAGGAATGCCGGAGCCGTCCTTAAGGAGCCTGGGCATTAAATCAGGAGGCACGCGATGAACTGACTTTTACTGTTATTTACACCCCCAGCCAGTCGAGTCATGTCGTGCTTCACACAGAAAGAACACAACATTAGATTCTGACAGTACAGAAATGCAATTATATCATGAGGAGATAGACTTTCTTTATGCAGGTAGAGACAAACAAACATAGACGTGACGGGCTCATTCAAGTCCGGTCTCAGAGATTGTATTTAACAGATGAATGCACACGGATGACATATCAAGTGTCTTGAAAAGGGGAAAACATTGATTGCTCTTTAAAAGGTCTCAGTTTCCTCTTTCATTTATAAATATGGGCTCAATTTAAGACTGCATACCAAATTTTCTAACGTAGATGTATTAAAAAAATTGTTTACACACCAAAACAAGTCAAGTAAAATGTACATTGTAAAATTATTCATAGCTTATTCATCAGTAAGTAATGACCAATCGTTAGTCAGAAGGCTATTTAGTCACTATTTAGATATTTGGTGTTTAAAGTGCACGCTTCCTTAAATAGCTGTGATAATGAATAGCTTTGCTCTTCAACAATATAAAAATATAAATATATTTAGGAAAGATTAAAAGAAAAATAAGTGCTAGACATAAAAAGATTGAAAAACTGATCTAATAAAATGTCTATAATCTAAAATGTCTATAAACATATGTTGTGATGTGAACCAATAAATACTTCCCGAGTCTGTTGAATTGAAATTCACATATTCAATGAGAATTTATTGTCACAAGCACAATTAATAGTCATAATGATACACAAAAAAATGGAACACATTTACACAATTTATACAATTCTAAACTCATTGTACAATGAACAAGCTAACTAAGTAACAAGCGTTACGTATGTACTCACATTGCACACAATCATATTAAACCTACACAAGTATGTTGTAGCTGTATATGACATAAAACATGTAAAAATCACATTATTTACATGAAAACATCCATTTGATTAGCAAAACATTTAGAATTTCATTTCAAGGTCTCCTCATCTGTCACTTTCTTTTCACTCGTGGCATCATCATGAAAAAAGCATTGCAGTGTAGAAGTCCACATTATAAGTTTAAAAGTTAATAGTAACAAAAATCGCAGCTGCCACAAAGTTTACGATAAACACGGCGAATGCTTTTGCTTATATAGGTATGAGGCTGGTGCAGAGCAACTTTGTAAGAAACAAAAGTTTAAAAATTTCAATTCAAATACTTTTTTTGTCTTTAAATCCATCTACATGGAATATTAGTTCAGCTACGTTATAGACATCACTACATAGACTACATTTGACATGTTAAGCGTCGTTTCGCGATATTACGAACTGGCGCAGCGTTAAAAAATATCACAGCGTGTTTTTTCGTCAGCGAGATGCTGTTTGGCAATATAACATGAGGTGCAACACTCGAAGAAACAGGATTCCTTCACATTACAAAAAATCGAGAGAATACTATCCTGTGTGCGATAAAATAGAGATGATAACATCGGTGTACATCGTCATTTATGTGCATGCGCTTTCGGCTTTGTTTTAGCACCTGATTCATGAAAGGACCTATGAAGATCACAAACACATTCAGACGCACTGTCTCTTTTAGACAAACATCTGTTCGCAGTGTTAATAGTTCTCTATTGTGTTAATGCGTTTAGTGGTAGAGTTTGTGTGTTTGTAAATGCTTGCGTATGAGCGTTTAAGTGTACACAAAGTCAGGAATGAAGCAGCATCGTGTGGACATAAGAGATGAAGATACTGCATTCTGAACAAAGACAAATAATCAACAGTCCGGTTACTCAGAAAACGGAGGGAACATTCCCAGGTCAGCGAAGTCTTCGATGTTGTAATTGGTTGTTCCCTGGGTGGGATCCCCGGCCATCGGTAACATGTCCTATGGGAAAAGGCAGGCTTGCATATCAGATGTGCTCACAGTTTCTGTTTGCTTTTGTGATTTTAAATAAGAAAAGTTTTGCGGAAAAGAGGAAGATCTCAGAAGTGACTAGGATTAGAGTTAAGATGGTGAGCGGTACCTGAAAGACCTCTGTCTGGTTGGATTGGGTGTGGGGGTGAGGGTCTCCACCCTGCTGGCTGTGGTGTTGACTCTGCCACTGGGACCAGACCTCTGAGGGTCGACCCTGAAACTGCCCTCCGCTCTGACTGCTCTCTCCTGAAACATCTGGACCAAAGAAAATACAAAACACATTCACATTCACCCTCATTTAGTTAGAAGAAAAAAAAGAAGATATTGCGAGAAATGTCTCAGAGGTTTTGTGTTGAAGTTTAAATAAAGGATCGAATCTGTAGGGTGAGCTTTCCCTTTAAGAGTTTCTAGCAGCATGTGACAAACCATTTAAAAACCGCTCCATCCATCAGCATCCAAACACAACGTCATGGAGGCTTTTCACCACTGTGTCGATTCCTGACCTCGCTCCCGACGTGAATGCGTTAAGAGTTTGCAATATACATTCTTATATTATCTTTAACATGTCTACAGTTCCGCTGTTTCAACAGAGCTTGCTTGTAAAGTACTTCATCCGTAACACCTCCATTCGCTCAATTTGTTGCGCAGGTGGAGAGACGTTTACAAGAGAGGTTGACAGACTCATTTAAACACGCACATCTAGAGTCTCTTCACCCCCGGGGATCCAGTATTTGGTTAAGGAACAAGCAAGTCGGGAAGACTAATGTGGGCGGAGGTGGAGGGAGTTCTGGGCTGGATGGCACGGCGATGCCCTTGGGTTACTCCTCACGCTCTCCATGATGATGAGATGTTGATGTGAGGTCAAACTTCTCATTTCTCTACGGCAGTGATACCATGAGACTCTCTCACTCGTTCTCTAAGCCTCTAATATTGCGTCTTGCTTTCACAAGGTCACAAAGAATTTGTTTAAAACATCAACTTGTAGTGCAATTCATTATTTAAAAATGTAATAATGATGCAATAACAAATAAAAGGCTCGGACCCATAAGGTGATATCTGACATCAGACAAAGAAACTAATCTTGTTCGAAACCTGTATAGGACTTTCTTTTGTTTAACACAAAGAAGATATTTGAGGAAATGTAGTGGTTTTGTGTTCATACAATTGAGGTCGGTCGGGTTCAGAGTTGTTTGGTTCTCAACATTCTGTAAAATGTTCTTAGGCAAATATGATCCAAATAATCTAAGAGTAAAGCATGATTCTTTCCTTCCGTTACGTGTTGAAGGAGCGTCCACGTGACCAGACGATGATAAATGTTCCATTTGTGTTAATGGCAGCATATTAAAAAAGAATTATCTGGACATGGCTTCATTTTCAAGTGGCTGGCAAAAGCCTTCAGGGTTTGGAAAGGCATTCGGTGCGTGATGTACTCCAAATGGAAATGGATTTTTTAATGTCACCTTTTTTAACATAAATTACTTATTAAATGGATACGCTAATCGCGGGTTGGAGGTAAAGAGTTTCCCTCGAGGGAAGAAACAAAAGGAAAACTGAAATGTCGTTGATGGAGCTTCATGTAATGAAGAAATGAGAGCGGATGAGAGTCAATAACAAGTGTTCTACAGTTTCTCCCCGTAAGCTCTTCAGTATGTTGTCTCTTTGGAATGTGGAGGTTGCACAATTGTGTTGGTGTGTCTTTGGCCTTTGTGTCACGCTGGTCAAATTCCTCACTTGAAAGTGTTAGAGATGTACAGAAACCAGATCTCTGGTGTGAAGTGAAAAGGTGCGACGCATGACGGATTCATTAAAACTCACTGCAGGGTGTTTAAAGTTCTCCACATTAACCAAATCATGTAATGAACTTTGACCTGCTCCATGTGACATTTTCACTTTGAAAGACAGACGGTATTAATTTGACGATCCATCGTTTCTTAAGATGACAAAATGTGATATTTGTTGTTCCTTCACAAGTAAAACGCAGTAATTGATGTATATGTGATGCTTCTCTGCTCACTTTGATTGACAGCTTCTCTTCTAATGTATGTTTTAGACCACTGATTCAATCACATTCAGACGACTAGCTGTTATTAAAAGTAATAAAGCTAATTTATTGAATGAATAATGAGACACATTATGTAATGCACTTGTGATAAATGTCTTCGTGTCAAGAAGCAGATTTCAGACGAATTATTTCTTGGTGTCCAGAAATTCATATTTAAGGGCTGTGCAATAAATCGTTTATTTTAGCTTCCAACAATAATTAAATCAAAAGAATGAAGTAAAAATAATTGTTGTGCTACGTTCAGTTTTGCATTTTTTTATTATATATATATTATTTATTTGAGGCTATGTATTCTTATTTTATTTTATGACTTTTACGTTTATTTCTAATTGAGAGGAAGATTTATGTTGGAATTTTTTTTTTTGGCATTTTTTTATTTATTGATAAACTCCTTTTAAAATTTAGCGTTAAATAATTAGGATGTAAACTTTGGGCAAAATAATCGTGATTATGATTTTTGTCATTAAGCATTTAAAAAACATCAACATCTTAAAACATTTTGAAGGCGCCTGAAAAGGAAGAACATGTTTTTGTGTGATACGAACAATAATGTTTGTTTGAGTCATTATGTGTAAGTGTTTATGGGAATCTGTAAACCTCTCTTTGTGTTATAGTGTACTAGATACAGATGGTTTAAAGCAAACATGGGATATTTTCTGTCCCAGCGGTGTCGTAGTGTAAAACATATAAAGATATTTTCTTCTACCATTTACGTCATTCTGGATCAGATCATTGTTTGAAGTGTGCGAGCGATCTCCTGAGCTTTTTCTACTATTATAAACACAAAGCTGATATAAATAAAGTAGAAAATATCAAGACCACTCAAATTTCATGATTTATGATACCATAACAAAAGTTAATAAGTTGTCAAACACACAGCACTGCTTTTACTCAAATGTGAAATCTGAATTTATGAAAACAGAGTTAATTAAAAAAAAATGTGTCAACGTTGTTTGATTTGAACAACGTGACATGTGTCTGAGTTTATATGATCATTAATGATTTGGTCTTACCGAACGCAGTGCTGCGATTGGTCAGGTTGGAGTAAGCGTTGCCGGAGGGTGATGAGGTGGCAGGACTGGACAGGGGGCTATAAGAGGACGGGTCGGCCTGATAACTGTGACTGGAGCCGATCCCAAACGGTGAGGATTGAGCTTTACTGGACTGAGCTGGAATCTGCTGCTGTAAAGACATGACATCACAAACATATCTTATCAAATCATCTTCTTTCATTTCATTCTGTTTCTCTTTAATCCATTATTTCCTTCTTTTCTTTTCTTTTATCTATCTTTCTTTCTTTCTTTCTTGCTTCATTTTGTAATTTATTCTTATATTCATTCGCTTTTTTGTCCCCTTTCTTTCTCCTTCCCTATAGTCATGAATCATTTTTTTCCTTTCAGTCTGTCATCCTTATTTTCACTTCAAGTTCACATGTATGGTCTGTAAGTGATAGACAGCATGAATAGCACAAGGATAATTGTGTTTTCATTTCTTAAAACAAATGAATAAACATCTGTCAAAAACCCGCTTGTGTTACATTTAAACTCAAATTGACTTAAAGCTGCAAATGCTGGTCAAAATACTAATATGTTAAATACACATCTGATACTCAACAAATGCTAAGCTGACATCATTTATAAAACTTGTGTATGTGTAATATAGATTGAACCAGTTAGATGTTCAGAGACATGACTTTGTGGACAGTCAGAGCTGCTCTTATTCCTTCTATTCTTCTTCTTATTGGATTTGGCTTAACATATCATGTTGTAAATATTGTATGATGGAAAATATGAACTTCATGGGATTTATAGCTAAATAAAGAGACACAGATGACAGACCATAAAGAACACACGTGCACGCTCTTTAAAACGTATGAAAAACACATGTTTATCATAAACGCCACATACAGTTCTCCATAACTCCAGTAAACCCACAAATCACTGGGCTTACAACATTAATTACAGAACGATGGGTTTGTTCATTCTCTTAGTTCTACATTATGTATTATCTACTGTATATACAGCATCTCTCTTTACTTTATTTAATAATAAATGATCTTGAATAATAAAACCATCAACAGGAAAATGTCTGGAATGATCCGGAGTCATGGCAGCGCTATTCCAGACAGGTCATGAAGTTAAAGCAGATGTGGGCTGACAGTAAGAAGCCTCTTACCTGTCCAGAGAAGGGCGGTCGGCTTCCTGTCCACGACACCTGACCAGTGTTGATCTGACGGGATATCTGTGAAAGATTCTGTCCAGCCGAACCGGCCGTCGACTGGATGTCACTGACCCCGGGGACATGAATCACGGATGAGCTGAAAAACACACATCACAATGGAGTTTTGATTCTTATGCATCGTGATTTAATGTAGTTTACATGTTCATAACAAAGTGTATTGCTTTATTGTTTAAAAATACAATTGAAAGCATGAAATCCTGTGCGAATGTCTTCTTCCTGCAGAACACAAAAGAAGATATTTCAAAGAATGTTGGAATCAGCTTCCCTTCAGTAACCAATATTCTTCAAAATATCTTTTTTTGTGTATTGCAGAAGAAAGAACATAATACAGGTTTGAAATGACAAGAGAGGATGTACATTTTTTAAGTTTTGGTAAAAAAAAGAATCAGCATGTATAACTATTGTACCAGTTTTAATCAGATGTGTATTATTTATTATTTTAATATCGGTATTCTTTTTTACAGCATTAGCAAGATTGCAAAATTGTATGAAGTGCTGCAGAAATAAACTTGATATTTAATATACGTCAGGTGTGACTTTTTACATCCAGAAGGACAGTCAAGTGTAAATATGGACAACATACTTTATGTGTAATATGTAAGTACCTCAAAAAATTGCTTTATCATCTCTATCAGATAATCTCTTACAAAGTTAAACAACTTTAAAACTCATAAGTGACAAGATTATGTCTTTTGTTTAATATTCGACAGATTCATACCTGAAGCTCTTGCCCGAGTGTCCAGGTTGAAATGGACTTCCTTGAGAGTAGAGCTGCTGTCCTCCGGCTGTCGATGACGGAACCATCATCTTCTTATCAGCTAAACACACACACAAAGTCAGGTACGCAATCCCAATTCATATGAAACAACCTAACATAACACAATAGGCTTTTTGAAGACCATGACTGGACCACATAAATCACAAAAGCCCAGTGCAATATAACATCATGTTTGATGTTTGGCATCCAGGATGTTTAAAACGTGATGTGTACAGATGTGTTGAGAAACCATGTTTTTCCAGCATTGAACTTGTTGTGTCTTTGTAAGAATGTCAAATGGGAATAACATGATGGTGAGTAAATAACAAGGATTTGTTCATTTTGGGTGAATTCTTTCTCAAAGACAGGAGATACGGTAAACAGATCGGTCATCGCTCACCACATCACATCATCTTAATTCACCACAGACATGCTGAACAAAAGAAAGACGACTAAACAGATAACAACGCTTGAAATAAAACACATTTTATCTATCAGATGGAGTAGAAAGAAAACATGTGCTCTGTTGTGCTGACTCAGCTTTTAGTCTTAATGCTAAACAACAGGATTATCTCCATTGCACGTTCATGCATTACTTCATATTTACAATCATTTTAATTAAGATAGCTATAAATGACAAGATTGGTGTAGAAAAGCTTTGACAATAATATAGAATACAAACTGTAATGTGTGATAACATCTTCGTATTTCCTTAGGTTTAATATTGAACATGGAATATTTATAAAGATATAATATGGACACTTACATCCAGAGATTCCAGTATACATGTCGCTGAAGCGTGGGTCTCTTTCCTGCGAGAACAGTGATTCGGTTTTGTCAATGGTTTTGCCAGCCTCGTGAACACCAGTTGGAACGCTGGCAACTGGCACCTGTGGGCATCAAGGGAGACAATCTCAGATCGGATTTTTCAAACATTTGATTTTGCTTCCAGAAGGATTTTTTCCATTTGGATTCAAAAACGTTTTAATAAACAGTTCCATATTTCAGTCTTGGACCAGACCAGCCCGCTCTGGGATGAATCTAAACACTGCCATGTTTAATTTGAGTACAAATGAATTAATAAAACGATAAACAAATAAAAAAACACAAGGATAAACAAGTTTCATATATGGGTCAACTGTCTCCTAAATTAGAATTCACTGAAGAATCTTTTACTCTTCCTTTGGTCAGGACAAATCTTGTGTTTTTCTTTCTCTTTGCAGAACACAAAAGAAGATATTTTGAAGAAAGTCGGTAACTGGCACCCTCCTACTTGCATTAGTTTTGTGTCCATATAATGCAAATGAATGGGTGCCACTGCCGTTCAATTACATTCTTCAACATATCTTCTGTTGTGTTTTGTAAAAAAGTCATTTTGGTTTGAAATGACAAGAAGGTGAGTAAATAATAACAGATTTTTGGGGATTTTTGGATGAACTATCACTGTAAGTGTGAAACTGTCCATCAATGATGACCTATTTAAATGTTTTACATTAACTAACTTTTTTGCTGAAGGCAAGTCAACACAGATTGTAAATGTTGACGGTCGCTACCCAAGAGCCCATGTGTGATGAGTTATAAGTTCTTAAATATTCCTCTTTACTATATTAAACAGACTCCAATTACCAGCTGAACATAAACAGCAGGTGAGATAACATAACCACATTACTACCACTGATTCAAAACAAATGTGTAGGGGCATCTTCCATAAGATCCATGAGCATACAGGTCATCATGTGTTATATATGTGACTTCACATCACATCTGTTCTCAGAGAGAGAGAGAGAGAGAGTTTGAGAAGCCAGAAAGTTCAGATGAATAGATTTTGGGATTAAAAACAGTTAAGATCATATTAAAATAAACTATTCCCTAAAATAATACATTTTCTTTCATTATTCTGTTCTTTCCTCTTTCCAGTTTGTGAATATTTACCTGATTCTGCGGGTTTCAATCTTTCAAGAACTGTTTACCACATTTGGTATTGTTTCAATATTATTGGTTGTATTTCATTTGTTTGTTCTTTACTTTATTAATAACCTGCTCTGGTAATGAAACAATATTTCCCTGAAACCATGTTTACTTTATTAAAAAACATTGTTAGAATGTGATAATATTTATAAGAATATTACATTTAATATAAAGGCGTACTGAGTTATATATTTTAATGACAGTAGTTTTAAAGGGATAGTTCAATATTATCATTTAATACACTTGTTTCACTTCAACCTTGTACGGCTTTCTTCAACAGAACACAAAAATAGATATGTTGACCATTAAACAACACAGGACACCAGTGACTTCCACTTCTCAAAATATCTTATTCTGTGTATGAGTCATATTTAGGTTTTTAATGATCTGAGGATGAATAATGACAGAATTATTATTTTAAGATGACCTATCCCTTTGATTTTTCAAATCAGGTAAATTATTTGTTCTTGTTAACCACATTTTTAGGAGTTGGCGCTAGGGAATAGAACAAACTAGATTAATTTCTACTGTATTGAAGTCTATGGAAAGTCCTTTAAAACCACATATGTGTGCATGTGTGTGTGTGTGTGTGTGTGTGTGTGTGTGTGTGTGTGTGTGTGTGTGTGTGCGTGCGCGTGCGTGCGTGCGTGCGTGCGTGCGTGTGTTTGTGTGTGCGTGCGTGCGTGCACGTACCTGTGACAGGTCATATGCAGTAAGTCCATCTCTCTGGTGTACCTCAAGTTCAGCCTGTTGTTGTTGCTGAAGTTGCCTGTAAAGTGAACACCAAACATTAACATTGACTGTTCAGTACACAAACATCAGCTGTTAAACATATTCCTGAAAGAGCAGCTCAGACATATGAGACATCAAATGTATAATCACACATATACTGCTCAGATAAATGTCTTCAAATAAAATATTTATTATCCTTAACAATCCATATGCTGAACACATTTTCTAAGCTTGTGAAAGTCAACCTTTCTGTCAAAGTCAAAACTGCCATCTTGGAAACCACCTGCAAGGCATTTACAGTCAAGTAAAGAAAAACTTCCATCTAGTTAAATGTAAAAAGAGGGAAATCTCTGCAACAGATTGCTGATGTATTTCAGATCTGATAAAAAACCCTTTGCATTATATTAAAGCTATAGAGATATATCATATGCAT
>JAWHQN010000154.1:1644447-1684447 GCA_033220385.1 Triplophysa yarkandensis | reverse complement strand
GCTTTTAAAATGCATAAGAAACACGTGTGCATAAATCAAGCCGATTCGTTTTTCCAGCACCACGGGCAAATAGTCTGCCTCGTTTCAGAGATGTTAAACAGAAGGAAAATAAATGGCATCGATTTCATCTCTGAGGCCACGTAAACAAAAGGCTGACTTATGGTCCCGGGGCGACTCGGTCGTGGATGTGCCCGACCGCTGCTAATTACACCAAATATCCAAGACCATCAGTCACTAAACGTAGTGATGTCTGTGAGACGTTATGAAATGAAGGAATTATTTATCAGCATTCAGGCCAGAGCGTTGTGATGTATGTGGAGTTTATCAGAATGGAGAAAAGACACATGGATTGGTTTATCGTAGAAGATAGGAGAGACGAACCCCTCACAAGCACAGAACAGATGACAAATCCGTGACTTACTTGACGTTGGTGTTAGTGCAGATGATGTACTCGATCTCATCTGAATATGGGTTCTGGAAGGTGAAGCTGCTTGTTCTGATCAGCATCCATTCTCGGTTCTTCATCCGGAACCGGTACATGACCGACAGAACCTGTCCTTTTAGCTTCACCACCTAAATAAAACAAAATAACAGAATTCACATCGCAATTAAACATCTTGAGAATGTGCATTTGACACAGCTATTAAAGACAAACAATCAAATTTATGTGCCGACAAACTTGTCTTAATTTGATTCTGTTTGGGAACGTTCACTTTATTCGGCGGATATATTCGCATCGCCTCCGGGTATTCAAAGCATACCAAGTTTTATCTCATCAAAATAAAGAAACAGAAAATGCCACAATCGCTCGCTAAACTTACAGAAAAACAACGACACATTAAACCAGATATCAACTATGCCATCTATTTAGATTTCAAAGGTACAGTTTGTACGTTTTTATGTCAACAAGTGGTAAGGTTATGAATTGCATCCAACAGCTCAGTGTGCCCTCACTTTTCTTTTTTTAATCTCTAAGGTGGCTGACACGGGACAAAGATGTCATAAAGTTTTCACTTCTTTGCTAAAGTATATAGAGTCTAAAATGGTTATGCAAGGTCATTATGATGTATATTCAATTGCAATTACAGATTATTAATGTGTCATTGTTAAAATCACAGATTGCACCTTTAAAACTACACTGAAACCAACTTGTCCCGGTTGCTACAATCTATAATCTTTGTTGATTGCTTTTGAAAAAATATACATTTAACTATAATTCAAGGCATTCCGTAAACCAGGTTTAAAGCTTGAAAAAGACGGAAAAAAACAAACTAATAAGGAAAAAGGCAATTTGGATCCTGAATGCACACAGTTACCCAGCTAACACTTAGTCAACTCATCTCTTATGAGCTTGCCCCAGTTACAAAAACTGCTTAAAATATAAAGCTGTGACTGGAGAAAACAAGTTGATCTTCAAGAGAGCATGAAAGAAAATACAATCCCAAAACCCTTAGTGTCTTTAAAACAGCCCATTTAACACAGTGAACAGCCGGATGGAATAAAGAAAACGTAAGTGTATATCTAGTGGATATTTTTCCTGGCGATGAGGCCATTTTCCTTTCCCTATTTCAGGGACGAAGATCATGTGAGAGAACAGAAGGTTAAGAGAGCAGAACAAAAAATTTCTATGTGTCACCCTCACAAGCTGCTTTGACTTCCAAATGAAATGAATTTGTTGTTATCGAAGTGCGGTCAGTATTTTAGTAGGGGAACACAGACCTGCCCAATGTCTTCATAGTTATGTCAAACATACTCTTACACAGCTCTTTTTTTTAGATAGTTCAGTGCATGCTTAATGTTCACACAAACACATCTGGCACAAACTTGAATGCCATTCACAAACTACGAGTAAAGTTCTAGAAGTAAAATGCTAATTGCGCCCTATGACGTGACGTACAGAAGTATAGCATATCTGAACCTGACATGAGAAGGACTGAAGCAGGTCATTTATTTCATTCGATAACAGATTAGAGATCTTTTTTGGAATAACTTTCAAAGCATGCAGGAACGTGCTAGATATTCCGCCAAGGAATTGTGAGATGTGAATCCTATATTTAAATCTCACAACAGCTTTCATTCTTTTATGAATTATGCCCTCCAAATCTTTAGCATCAGGGACTCTCTGTCGAGAAAGAATCCACCAATCTTCACCAATAATGCTTTTGAGAAACCCTGGTCATATCCTCTGATATTTGCATAAAAAGGGGGCCAACAAAAACACATCATCTCCAACTATTTTGTTTTGTTCAACTCGGTTCATGAGTACTTGATAAGCTGGAGAGATGTTTGAGAAACAGGTGTATGTGCTCGGGGAGTGTGCCGAGTGTTTTTGGACAACTCTTATGGGTGGTCTTTGGTTTGCAAGACCTCCAAGTATCGACCGACCTCTCTGGACATCTGCCAGATGCGTCTTTATCAGTGCTCAACAGGCCTACGCAGAAAAATGCTTTGACGAATGTCTAGTGTCGTGGCTGTCCGCTCAACCTTGGCCTTCTCTTAAAACACTGCCGGAGATTCCAGTGTCTTTAAAAATACAGAGCATGTAGGGGAGGCACAAAAAAAACGCAATAAAAAATATCCCCCATCCAAAAATGTGTTTGAGGAGAGAATACAGATGATGACGAGAGATTGGAGACAAAGGGCAAAGCTAAAACGAAATAAGACCAGGTAGAGAGAGAGGGAGATTGACAGAGAGTAAAAGCTCTGTCTGACCTAAAGACAAAGAGATGGAGGAAAGAGACAGAAAACAGGAAGAGAGTGGACTGTAAGTCAAATAGGTCGAGGTTTAATTGGCACAGAGATAAAACACGACAGTAAAAGGGACAGCGGGGTAAAAGCTTCATGTAGAGGTAAAACAGAAGTGCACTCAGCCCCCTTCACTGAACGCCACGGGTGATCATGAGAAACATCAGTTCCTCTCAACAGCGGCCAATCAAACACATTTAACCGACCAAACACTCTTGTGATGAATAACTAACCAAACAGCCGTCACTGGCTGCCGAGCGGAGAAACAGAAATCAAAGTATTGTGGGATATGTAAAGAAAGAGAGTGTTCCGTATAAAAAACAAGAAGAAGCCTAATTTTCATCTCTTTAAAGAAATATTTTACTCTTTTATACTGTAAGCTGTTCGTTTTTACACAACGGTTAGAAACATGTTATTTTACATTTTAAACAGACTTTCAAGATTCAACAATTCTACGAGAACATGTCAAACCAAGTCTAAGGTTTCTAAAATAAATGTGGTAATCATGGCTTACATTATCTGTGACCTGCTTTATCATTTCCAGTCATTTTGACCCAGAAACTCATTTTACATTCAATGCACCGAAGTAGAAAACTGAAAGTCTTGGTTTTTTTAATAGAATAAACCAAGGTCGAGATTGAATCGTTTAAAAGTTTGATATTCATATTCCGTCAGAGCATGAAACTGAAAATGTGGGCTGAAGTGTAACACAGGCGAATGGGTTCACACTAAGGTCTCTGACATTTACAACAAAACAAAAATCTTTACTCATGTTCCCATACCGCGGTTTTTGCATATTCAACCTCTCTCAGTCAGAAATGAATCATCAGTAACAATAAAACTTTTTTTTATTGAGGACTGCCAGTAAATAACTTGTTAAGTGCTTTACTATTTTTTCTTGTAAAAAATGTAACTAAAACCTGAAACGAAATGAATAAACTTGAACACAATCTAAGTGAATGAATGTGTCATGTAGTTGGAGTACCTGTTGGAAACTTTCTCTCAGATGGCTCTGGTCCTCTGGATGACAGAACTCCAAAATATCTTTGCCGAGAAGATCCTGCGGAAAGCCCGTAAATGAACACCAGTTATAATGTTTGTTGTTTTAAAGCTCATGGTGCTTGTCAAACATTGTGTGTATTAGCAACGCCAGCTTCTGGGTCAAGATGAATTATTGGGACATCTCCTAAAGCCGTGAAATGCCTTTTGATTTCCAAATGAATCTACAATACAGCCTGAATGCATCATAACTAAAGCAAACATGACACAATTATTTACATTTTAGCAATTTGAACTCAAAATTTTATGATTGTAAAATGGATCAACTGAAAACAGAAATGTTTGTTCATTTACTTTCTCTTTCCCAGCCCAACAGGAGATGCCTCAAAAATGTATTCTGTTCTTATTGGAAGAGGACTCAAACAGGTTTGTGATGACAAATGATACAAATAAAATTTCTGATCAAATTATTCCTCCAATGGAAAATGACCAACCTGAGGCTGATAGCCAATCACGTTGATACAACGAGGATCAACAAAAGTGATGATGCCATCTGAGTTGTGACGGGAGAGGAATTCCGTCGGCACCGAGAGGCCGTTCATATCCATGGAAACAGGAGAACTGGTCACCTAGAGACAAGAACAAAAATCACATTATTATTTAGAAACGCTTCATGACAAATGTCTAAAAATTGTCAACATGTATGCAATAAACGCAATGATGCATATCTCAGGATCATGTATTTGATAGCAAACACTCCTGCAAACCCTTAAAAATTCACAAATGATAGGACATGAGAGATAATGTTTCTGAATACATGGATAATAATAAAGCACATTGCACAAATGTCAACTCTGAGAGTGAAATTGTAACTGATATTTTAGACCAATGTCAACAGAAATATATGTTTTTTACATAAACCTAAAGCATGAAAATCATTTGTTTAAAGAGCTGACAAGGTTGTTTTTTAAAGGCTGAGTAAACTCAAAATTAACATGGAAAAGCAATATAAATATGTGAAACTCCAGACTTGGGACAGCTGTGATAAATCAAAGAAAGCGCTTCATGGTTTATAGATTTCTCTCACATTAATATGATGTATATGCACATGATGATAAAAAATGATTAAAAAACCTTATACTGACTTTAGCACCAGAACAATGGCTTTTGCACAGCAAGACTTCACACTTTCTTAAGACGTAAGAGTGTGTTTGGGTGATTGACATGGTGTTGCTCGTAGATGGTAAAGTTCTATGTGTAGTTTATTTCAAATGATGATGTTAGGGTGGATGACAGGGTGTTGCTATGCAGTTGCTACAGTGTTTCTCATTGTGCTAAGCACCTTAGGATGCTAGATTAGATTAGATATAACTTTATTGTCACTGCACATGTGGGTACACAGCAACGAAATGCAGTTAGCATCTAACCAGAAGTGCAATAAGCAGTAAGTACAGAATATATGTGTAATGTGTAGGGTGTTGCTAGGGTGGATGATAGGGTGTTGCTATGCAGTTGCTACGGCTTATCATTGTTCTTAGTACACGAGGACAGAAGGGTGCATGAAACAGTGTTACTATACAGTTGCTAAGGTGTTTTCCAATGTTCTTGGCACATGAGGATGCTAGGGTGTTGCTATGGAGTTGCTAAGGTGTATATCATTGTTCTTAGTACATGAGGAACCTACGGCTGGGGAAAATGTTGCTATGTAGTTGCTTATATTTGTTCCACTGTTCTTAGCACATGGGGATACTAGGGAGGATGATGGAGTGTTGCTTTGCAGTTGTTTTGGTGTTTATCATTATTCATAGCACATAAGGGCGCTAAGGTTGACAGTAAGGGGATTGTGTGTGTGTGTGTGTGTGTGTGTGTGTGTGTGTGTGTGTGTGTGTGTGTGTGTGTGTGTGTGTATGTGCGTGCGTGTGTGTGTGTGTGTGTGTGTACACTGGGATGGGTTAAATGCAGAGCACAAATTCCAAGTATGGGACCACACGTCACTTCATGTCACATCACTTCACTAGAGTTTTGCTATGCAGTTGCGAAGCTGTTTAAAATTGTTTTTAGCACATGAGGATGTTAGGGTGGATGCTCGGGTGTTTCTATGCAACTGCAATGGTGTTTTACTGTGGTACTTAGCACAGGAAGATGTTTTGGTGGATGCTGGGGTGTTGCTATGCAGTTGTGAAGGTGTTTATCATTGTTTTTAAAACATTGAGGACGCTAGGGTGTATGATAGGGTGTTGCTGCGCAGTTGCTATGGTGTTGTCCATGTTTGAAGCACATAAGAATGCAAGGGTGGATGATAGGGTGATGCTATGTAGATGTTAAGATGTTAAGATGTTTTCCACTGGACTTAGCACATGGGGATACTAGGGTGTTGCTATGCAATTTCTGATATTATGCAGTTGCAGTGATTATGCAGTTTACAGCACATGAGGATGCGAATGTGTTTCAATGCGAGGTATTGTAAGGGAGAAGCCATTTAGACGGTGCTTTGTATAGTTAATAGTCCATGATGACGCTGGTACAGGGGCTTAGGAGTTTCGAGTGGATTATATCAGATTACTGTGATGATACTAGGTCTTTGCTATGCAGCTTTTACTGTGAATAAAGTGGTTGCTATGGTGATCCGAGATTTTTAAACATGCTTAGTGATTGATAAGATGTTCAGTCATACTTTATAAAAGCAATGAATTCAACGGAAGTCATTTGAAACCAGAAACCAGGTTAAGCAAGCTATTTAACAGTAATGCTGCATACCTGCAGTCTTCCAATCGCGACCAAGCAGTATTTGCTGGTTTGACCGGCTTCTGTGTCTTCATCTGGAATGGTCATGCCTACACAAAAACAAAAGGCAGACAAAACACTCATTACAGCCAATCTGAACAAACACCTGACGTCACCAAGAAGAATTACCGACATCTGGTGATCAGAAGAGGTTGCAAGTACACACAGTCCAGTCGAACCCTGATGACTAACATGTTTATCTGTACCTACTACTTGGAATGAGACGCTCGTGACAACAAGACACACAGTTCTGTTAGAATCTCCCCACATAATTGTGTTTGTCTTCTACTAAAAGCGCCTGGTAATGTTTTGTCTTAGACTCATCAGGAGTTTGTTAATGCCTGATTGAATCTTTCAGTTGTCTAAAAGCAGTAGCGGAGCGTTTATTGGTCCTGGTCGCGGTGTTGTCTCGTAAACTGGGAATAAACGCTGGACAGATGGGGTCCAGGGAGGAAAGCACTTCTAGTCCACAGTTTGTTGGAACATGAAACGTTTTATTTCTTTTTAATTGTGTTAATCATTTGTCATCGATACACTGTTTTCTTTGCCAGTGCACTCATTAAAGCATTCTACACTTGCGAAAAGTTTTACTGGTAACACTACGTACGTTTCTTCAATATCCATTACATTACAAACAGGATGTTATAGCCAATGCGGATGTTATAGCCAATGGTCTTAACATCATATTAGACAATAATCCTACTTTAGTAGTACTTTTAATGTTTCTTTAGTTATATACGTATATAATCCATATATACATATAAAAAAGTCATTTATCAGCTGTTAAGCTAATTGTTCAATTCTATTTGAATCAGATCAAAATGTACTTTTTATTATTTCATACTTCACAACATTCGATTTATTCTACAATCTCGCAAATCCATTTTTGTGATGCTGGATATCTACTGTGGTTTTGCTAAGCTCAAGAGTCTGTCCTACAAATAAACCACCTACAAGCTTTGCATATATTATATTCAGTCTTTAAACGTGCTGTGTGATATCGACAAATGCACTGATGCTGTGAACGATTTACTGCCACTAATTTGCCAAACAGACATTAAACAGGCAGACAGGAATAATTTGCTTGCAATAAAGACTAAATAAATACAGAGTTATGTAGCATTTCTTTTTCAACAATATGAAACGGACCAACAACGCATAGCGGAGCCATCTGGTGCAGGTCAAGCGTGATTCCTTACCATTAATGCAGTGATTAAAGTTTAATGCAATGAAAACGGCATGCAACGTCTTTGTTCTGTTGCATTCCAAAGTGACATCATAATAGCAGACTCGCAGCTTTTACGTTATTTTTAGCTTTATTTCTGCCGTGTTGTGCAACGAACAGGATGTCGAGCGTGTGGAATTGATTATAAATGCATACAAAGCAAATATGTGGGACGTTCACTTGTAAGATGTCTGGAAGACCTCCAGCACAGACACAAGACATCAAGTTCAAGTTTCGGGTTTTAGGTCTCTTGTTGTTTGCTCTTTCGCTCCACATTCACACATGTTGTACAGAATTTAAGACTGGCGGTGGGGGTATCTTGCGTGCCTATGTCATATGGGAGTCATCCAGAACCACAGACACCTATATACACGAAAGTATTTCAACAAAATTTAGCACCAAATGTCAGAGACGTGATAGTTCAATGAGTTCTTGTCCTTACACGCAAACGTTAATGATTTTATGAAGCATATTTAAAGCAGACTGCATACCATATTGTCATTTCAGACATCAAGTTTGCCTCAGTGTTAGATAAGATACTTTGAAGCTGATGCTTGTCAAGCTACAAGCTTTTCATAATTGAATGTAGTTAAATTACAGTCAAACTGGCCATGTGAAAAATTACATATCAGGTCTACAAGCCAGAGATCCACAGCGGAATACTACAACAAAATATAGGTGGATTTCTGGAAATATCCAGCAGAAAAACAGCCAATAAAACTAACAAAAGTAATTTATTTATACACGGTTTACCTTTAAATAAATTAAAAAATATGTAAACTTACATTTTTTAAGTAACTTGCATAATAATTAGATTTTTATCTACTCACATGTAATGTAAACTGTTACGCATGGTTATATTTTCAACAAAAAAATTGAAAAAATAAATAAATAAGAATGTGAAGTTACATGTGTATTTGCAATTTAAAAAACCAAGTATGTATATATTGTGTATATCGCACACATGTTATTTTTTTAAATGATTCTATGTCAGCCTCTGGTTGACATTTTTTATCCTTTCTTGTAGTTTTGCACAAAACAATAATTAACATTTTCCCACCCATATTGACTGTGATTCAAAGTTAAATTAGATCATTACACACTAGAAACTGATTTAAAACTAAATCTCACTACAATATTGTTAATATGATTGCTTTGACCATGAAGATGAAATCACACTAGACTATGTATCAGTAGCTTGTTTCATATAAAGAAAACAACTATACCATAAGTATTAAAACCTTTAGTAAAACTAGCTTCTACTTTAAGTTAGTTGCTTTAGTTTCTCTGGGATTTTTCATGTTTTTTTGTTGTTTTTCAGTGTTGTGAAGATAACAGTGTGTGTTTGTACCCGCTGGTGGCCAGGCCTTGATGTATCCAGTACAGTGCACAACAGAGTACTGCGCTTCACCTTCTTTAGACGGTCCCAGTCCATTCCTACAGGCCAAAAACACAAAAACAAAGAGAATGAAACCAACCTTTCATAGACGCTTTAGAAACCCAGCACGAAACCTGACAAAACACATCATTCCCTGTAGTATCTCTCATCATCCTGAAATACAGCAGAACAACCACACGACTCCATCTGTCCACATCGAGAATTTCTTTCCAAACTACTTTCATTCTTCATTTTGATGTTTGTTGGAGCAATACAGATTTTTGTTTTAGATTTAGTTGTCATAGTTAAAGACTGCTAAAGAAATATCCTCTAGGTCATTGTTTCTACTCCATTTATCAAAGGACGTGATTTTTATAAACGTTATTCACAAGCCAACACTGTTGAGCAACAAAGTCAATGGAATGGTTTTGCGGGTTCAAAGAAGGTCCAATATCTGACACCTGCTGAAACATCCAGAGAAAACTCACATTTTAGAACAAACATCGAATTAACCCAGGTAATGTTGTATCGCCAAGAACATCCAAATACAACCGGACTGAATGTAAGAATTTTACACATATGGAGGTAAAATTTCTGTGAATGACTAAACTAAAAGCACATTCGGTACCAAGAGCTTATGATCACACCATTCATATTAGACCTTTACAGAAAAAGAAGTGACACGTGTGCCATCCATCAATTAGACACCATAAAGGTACAGATGTTCCGAAAGAAGAAGATTTCTGCATTCCAGAGGCTTCACGGCCCATAACAAACATCACATCAAACTCAGGACAAAGAACATGCCTGGTGGGAGGGCAGGGGGTTAAACACAGGAGGTCAAAGGTCAAATTACATGAGAACATTCCTGGGAACATCTAGGAGTTCTGTTTACTGCAAGATTAGGACGATTGATTTATGCTGGAGCTTGACTGTAAAGTTGCACACGCGATAGGATCCTTAAGGACTACTTGAAGACCTTGATTCAATATTTGAATGTTCCTGAATTTCATGTTAGATTGATATCTGGGCCAGGAAGGTATTCATTATGTTTTCCTTTAAATAGTTTTTTAGACATCAGTTTGGTTTGATGTTGTGCCAAACAGTAAAAGGAGCGTCTGTTCCTAATCTCCGCCTGACATTTCCTCTAACTTTCATGTTAAGATCTACTTATTAACTTCGTGGATTGTCCTTTACAAAATAACATTTCCAGCAGAATGCTATTATTATGACCAGTTATATATTATTTAACAAGATGTCACAATGTGACAAAACTTCCTTTCTTTTTGCATAAGCTGTTTTTCTACCATCTGCTTTGCGTTTTAAATGAATTACATTAATCACCTATTCAATGATAAATTCATTATTGATTGATTGTCAACTTTTACATCATCATCATCACAGATGATATTCTAAAACAAGACTAATGGAAAATAGTTTAGGGTAATCGGTCTGAAATTTCTTATTGACTTAAGTCTCATAATTCCATGTCATATATTTTTCATTAAGATTAAGTCGTCTTAGTGTTAGGAAGATACAATAAAACATGCCTGTATTTAACATCAGTCTTAATTACAAAATATATATTTTAAATTAATTTTTTTATAATTTATTTCATTTAAAATTCTAATTCTCATTATTCGAACAAGGAATTTGAATATAATTTTCAATCATTTTTTGCATTTAGTATTATTCAAATGTGGAAGTTATTTTTTAAATTTTTTAATTGCTTTCACTTTTATTTAGGTCTCCTGAATAAACGTGAGAATCTATAGCAGAACATACTTTAATAAATCAATACACTGTTAGGAAGAACTCAATCCGTCGGCTGAAGGGCTGAGAATTGAGGGTGTGATTTTTTTGGGTGCGCCTGAAAACACATTTGCTCAAAACACCCGTGTTGGCTAGTATTCAGGTAAACAGTCTATTAAATGTCCGTCGGAATGTAAATATTTAGGAAATATTAAATAAGTGTAAAAACTGTAAGAGATCTGCTCGTGATTTAGAACTTACACAGCAGTGGAAATAATTTCAATAAAGACCAATATATGTTCCATTCACATGCATAGGTGTCTTTTACATCAGTTTACATTTTCAATTTGCTCGAATAAAAGATCCTGCAGGTCTGCCCTGAAAGACGTCATTCCAGGAATAAAACATCGGTTAACGGTTAAGCAAAAGCTAACATTTGAAACAGTTGCTGAAGTTTGGAAGATATTTGATATGTTTCTCCCTTTAACTGACCTACTCGCACACAAACAAGTAAAACGGGAACAGCCCTTCTGGAAACAGTTTAGTGTCCCGCTAAACCCAAACCATTCTTGTTCAAATAAAATGTCCAAACAATCAATTCGGTGCCAGTCTCCTGATAAATACAGCATTTTTTTCTGAGACAGAGAATTCTGAATACATCACATTTTATCAGAGGATGTTTTCCTTATTGTTTATAACTATAAACAAAACAATTAGTATACATACAGCGATAAAGATATAAGTATCATATGAAACACACTGCAGTTTCACGTCTTTTGGTTTTGATTGGCGGTCCTGTTATATTATTTATCATCAATTTGTGCTGTGAATGTGTTTTGATTTAAGAATTTATAGATATTGTTTAAGTTATCTTGATTGGTGTGAACGGGGAGGATGCTTGGATTTTGTCATCTTTCATTTGTAGCAACACCTCTATTATAAGTCATAATAAGGACAGTATTATTTCACAGCAATATTCTTTTATATTAACATTACATTGTATCTTTATCATAATGCTTGAACCACACTTCAATATTAAGAATAATTTATATAAAATGTACATCTGGGGTTTATACTATGGGAATAAAATGTTTGGATCGAGTAAGTATTAGTATATTAGTACTTTTTGTTGTTCTGAGCATTTGGACCTTGAAGCAGCGGCCGTGACATCAGACTTTGACAAACAGAAAGAAAGAAAAGAATGAGTATTCATACCTGTATCTCTTCCTCATACTGGATAACCGATTCAGTGAGATGTGATCCAACGGTGCGCTGCCACATCTAAAAAGACAAATATAATCCTGTTCATGTAAAGTCGGTCTCATAAAACGGCAAGTGTACAATCCTAATCGACCGAATCCTCCAGATTAAGTCTCTTCCTTTCAACAGCTCCATTTAAATTTAAAACTAAACTTCATTCAATGTGCTGCCACACAAGCCATAATAAAGTGATGGTTCACCAGAAAGTAAAAATTCCGTCATTAATTATTTTCTAGTTATTACAATTTTTTTTACGTGTCTTTGTTTGATTGAACACAGAGAAAGATATTTAGAGGAATGCTTGTAACCAAACAGTTCCCGATTGACTTGACATTGTAGGAAAATGTCAGAGGTAGAAGAAAATCCACTCAAACTTTTTGTTGTCCTGCATTCTTTAAAATATCTCATTTTGTGCTCAATAGAACATAAAATGTGTACATTTTCCTACTACGGTAGTCAATGGGATCCAAGAACTGTTTGGTCACAAGCATTCTTTCAAATATTGTTCTTCAGAACACAGACATTTCTACAGGTTTGAAAGAACTCAATGAAAGAATTTTTATTTTTAGGTAAAATATATGAAGTTTTACGTGATATTTGAAGAGATTTATAGATTAAATTTTTTAAAAATACATGCTTTGTGATAGATGTATACTCTATGAATAAGGTTTGCCAACTTCAAATTCATACATAAAATTCATCTTTTTTACCAGACTCTTGACAGACATGAACGATTTGTAGAGGCAATCCTGTAATAAATTTAGGTTAAAACCAGATCCGTTATTGGTCAAGACAAGTACATTAAAACCTGCAGGTTAATGTTTAAAACGGAGATGGCGAAAGACGCTTTTCCGGTAAATAATTTTAAGAAGTATGGGTCATTTTTAACCTTTTCTTTTCATCTGGTCTTTAAACCTCTGGCCTGTCCGTGCCGTCGAGGCTGTGGTCCCTGCTGAATGGGTCATTTTCCGAAAAAATAACATTTATTTTTACTAAAGGATGAATAAAGTTTGACAGGTGGAATCCTCCCAAGTAAAACTGCTTCTGGTTATGTCATCTCATTTTTAATAATTGAAAATGTTGGCGTCTTTTTATGACAAAACCCACGTCAGTAATACATCTTCATTTTCATCATGAAAATCAAACATGATTAAAATGTGATACGCAACATAGGGCAGAAATTCGACATTCCCATCCATCAAAGACAGAATATTAGCACTATAATATTAAGACTTGTATTCCTGCTTTCCTGCATACAGTAAACACATGACCAGTGAACTACAGTAAAGATAAAATGTGTGACCCGAGAACCCATGACAACATTCAACATCTGTTCTAAGTCGAGCTTTTCATCGCTTCCAAAAGCATTCTCATTGGATCTGGCAGGACAACGCTGTGTGTCCCCCAGGACTCTGTCAAAACCGTTTTATCACTCACCATGAATTCGAGTTATTTAAATGAACAGTTTGTGAGTTGGTCCAAGCACACACTTGTTTAACTCTCCTACCTTAAAAAAGATTAAAATTAGTTTCTTTTTTCAAAGTTAAAAAAGAATGTTTGATGCATTTGTCAGTCAAGTATCCTTGACTTTTGCTAGCAGAAAAGTTTATTTATATTTGCTCTACATCGGTAAACGATATTTTAATAAAAATATACATAGAATTTTAAAGAAGCATATATCACCTTGCATGTAGACCTTTGATCATGATGTCTAACAAACACTTTTCTCAACTAGTTTGACATATAATCATACATGTTTAAGATAATATAGTCTGATATAGGGCGATATAGTTTTGGCGATTTTGTTAAACTGGGGCTGATCTTGGTGGGTGAGTGCTACAATATGTTCGCATGCCTGCTAAAACTTCAACTCGTGGTCCTTACCAAATCCTCTTTTAACATCCTTTGTTCTCTCACTTTCTTTTGAATTTCTTTCCCGATGTAGTATCGAAATAAAAGTCTTAAAACAGTAAAAATGTTTTTTTTTAAACGTACAAACATTAACACCTTACTTAAAAGTTAAAAAAGGATATATATTAAGTGAAATAAAAGAAACTAGTAACTTTAAGCTGAGTTGATCAATAAAAGAATACTGGACTGTTAGACCAATCAGACTGGGAGGCGGGGCTTAAAGAGTCAGAAAGTAAACGCGACTGTATTTCAGACATGAGGAAAGACGCGAAAGTAAATAATAAAACTAATAATGCATTCTTTCAACATTTAACTATACTAATGCATAGTTGAGGAGTCGAACATTACAATTTTTTATATGTTTATAACTATCTTTGGGGCACTTTAATAAATTGAACTTGTTGTATACACATTTTTGAAAAGGCACACATCATGACTCAACTTTAGTTTAAATGTAAAGTAGAGTATTACATAAGCAGTTGTATGGAAGTTACGCTTTCTGTGTTTATACACACAAGTACAGTCTAACAGATGCGCTAATCCAAACACATATTGTTTCCATTTGAAATAAGTGCTCTAAATAGAAACAGTAAAACACAAACACATTCTTCGCTGATGTTGCTCATGTCTTATGTGCCGAATCGAGCACAATGACCATATGGAGCCAAATGATGCATTTTGCTTGAATTACAACCAGCACGGACACTTGAAATGCATTTGGGAAATGTGCGTTTTTTTCTTCTATTAAATTTAGATCGATTTCAAAGGACACGATGAGTGGAAACACTCTTCAACATGTTGTGGAATCTCGTTCCGCATTTCACATTTTTTTTGAAGGGACAGCAACAAAACAATATTTTGGTTTTAAAGGCACAACAAGTTAACTCGTGTTCACGTCATGGCTCAGAAATGCATTATGTATTATGTTGTCGGAAATGTTGACACAGAGAATAAACTGAGATGATGGTAAAATGATGTTGTTAGGTTGGGAATTAGAAAGAGAACAAACAACCTTTGGTAACAGGTCAAATATTTTTAATCAAAATGAGTTACTCCACTTTTCTTTTTATTGAAGAATCCTGAAGAATGCGATTTCTCAAAATATCTTCATGTTCATGATGACAGATGTTTTATGTTGATGATGAAGTACCTCATTCTGCAGATGAAGGAACGTCTAGAGCCCATACACATTCTCATCGAGGACTGTTGTCCTTCCTTCTTTACCGTCCCCGTCTTCAGGTCCAAAATACGTCCTGATAAAAGACAAACACATTGTTATTCGGCATCTCATAATGGGCAAATTGTGTCAACAAAGATTCACAGATGCACAGTAAACATCTCTTATACCATCATGGCATCTGTTTTATTGTAAAACTTATGCCAAACAAAAGAAATGTTGCCAGCTTTACAGTTTTTCCATCTGATTAGAGAGCAGAAATGTTTTCGACACAACACAACTACCAAAACAACACTGGAAGCGAGCGAGAGTTATTCTCGGAATGCTGATACCTATAGGACAACGCGATTATCCGAGCCTGAAGTTATTTCCATAAACAAATTAGCTGACATGCCTTTCAGGAGGGAATGCAAAGAAACGGTCTGGTGACAGCTGCTTCAGCCCTCAGGAGAAGATGTAATTGTCGAAAAGTCTTTTTCTGCTCTGAAGGACAGACGCCAAGATCTCTGCGAGCATTTAAAAGCTATTAATACTTCTGACAGAGACAGACAACAACGTGGCCACTAGAAGTTCAACAACAACAAGAGAGGGCCACTCGGCACTCGCCCAACAAACAAACAAGGTCAAGAGCGGGACACAGGACTATATGAAAAACCAAAGCAATAAGTGAGGTAAATGCAAAATGAAGTGGAAATGAAAATAGAAGTTTCTTGGTTTTCCAGGGAAATGTAATAGCAGTTTAGTACTGCTGAATATCAGGGATTAGACGGGAACTTCTCCAACAGTCCCGTCCAAAACCACAGGGGCTGACCTCTCCACGTCTCCAAACACTGAACTCTGTCTGACTCGAACAACTTGTAGCAGTCAGATGGAGGTTTTGTGTGTCTTTATGGTGATTTAAGACATTGTGATGAATTGTCAGCGGTGAGCCTGGAACTAAAGCATCACGATAACACAGGAATATAAAGAAACATCTTGTGTTGTGTATATAAGACGTGTTTTCTAAAGAAGGTGTGATGATACAGGTTGGTCGTAAGTGGAACCAGACTCTAACACACCAAAGCAAATAATCACTGGAGAAACAATCCAACTTATTTAAATGACATCATTTAAAAATATTGGACATTTGGCTTGCACTGGCCTTATTATGAGAAACTTGGTTGGGAAAGTTTAACCAGTTTTACCGTAAACATCTTTGATCTAATGGTCTAGTTTGGACTGGCGCCAGCCGTGTATTTTGGAGTTTTGGTATTTTGAAGAACTGTTTGGCTTTGGATGACCGATCCACAGCCTCTGGCTTCCTGAAGCCCAACGCAGCAGGTAGGGCTTGCTTTGGAGCGACCTTGAGTCCTGTGTGGTACGGCGGGAATGAGATGAAGTGGGTTACGGGACATAAAAACGAGCGAGCATCTTCCACACGAGGTTCCGCCCCTTTCAACTTCATGACTACCTGAAAGGGAATCTAAGGACAGCGATCCTGGAAAAGACAAGCTCTCGATAGTACTGCCAGATCTAGAGCGTCCAAGAAAAACCTTCAAACCGTTGAGAAAAAGGCACCCTGCAAATAAGAGAGGAATCTGGGCAAGGGCTCCTTTTCTTTAGCATCACAGAACGTATTCCTAAAGCACCAGACACTGTTTCTTATCTGTGAACAAGTGCATCAGCATAATTTAATACATGAACAAAGCAAAGACAGAGATCATCTCAAGCCATGGATGAAAGCCAAACTAAATACTGAAACGACAGTCATTTTCAGCACGACTGCCACGACGCGAGGACCAACAAACACTGCCAGAATAAATAATAGCTGGACATCAGGGTTAAATCTAAATGAAAAACTAACCATGAAAACTTCAATCTGTGTGAAGTATGTCGGGAAATAAGGCAAAAACGATGTCAGATGTGCCATTGAACAAAGAAAAATATACTTATTTTAATTAGTTACACTCAATATAGACACAAGCAACATAAAAATTATAAGCTTGAGGTTACCATGTTCATCTTTTCTAAACATGTAAACTTTTGGTAGATTCATGAAAGCAAAGTGTGTTCAGTACATATATTTTAATGGCGGATGTGTTCCATAATGCAACAATATTGGTTTCATGTTTGTCATTTTCTACAAAACAACAAATTAATAAAAAATGAATTTCTAGATACAAAATACTATAGTTGGCAAACGATGCATTGGAATTATTTGCATCTTTAAATCAAGTTTGTGTTTAAATAATATATATCTATGTCCAGTGCATGTATAAAATAATTACAAATAAATAACTGGTAATCATAAATAAACGTATCAAAATATTTCCTTATTATACATATGTGTATGTCTTTGTGTTTTTAAATATACACAGCTACATATGCAAAAGCAATTCTGGATGCGATTAATCATGATTAGTAGTTTTTGACTGCCCTTTTAAAAATATTTATGAATCAAAATGAACCGTTTTAACTATTTAAGTACGGCATGGTTTGTCCAAATTAAAGTGTATAATATTTTTTATATATTCTACTTTACTTTTGCAGAAATCAATGACATTTTTTATACAGGGCGAGTATTTGAACTGGTTTGTTAAAAAGCACAGATACAGCCAGCGTATCTCTTGAGTATGAACACATCGATATCAATGAGCGAACAAGTACAAACACTACAAATATTCAAATCACCACTTCAGCCTTCTGGTAGACCAGCGCCCGCCGTCTCCCCATTACTCATTTGCTTTATTTGATGTTACAGCTCATGGCTCAAAAGACTCACAAAAGCTTCCACACACAGGCTACGGGCGACCCAAACTCATTGGCTTGTTTTTGGTGTGTTGTAATGTCCCTTGCGCATTCGAGAGCGCTTGAATAATTAATGATAGGTTTTTACATTTTGCTGCTACGAAAAGTCTGATAGTTCAGAGTCTGTGCGTCTCATTGCATTATGCGGAGAACTAATGTTGTGCCAACGTCCCTCTACGACCGAGGAAATGCTTCCCATGAGCTATTCATTACGCTTTCAAACACAACATAAAAGAAATTGCTTTTTTATTCCATTACTTAAAAACCAATTTTAAGTTTAAACTTTGTGAATAATGCACTTTAACACCTGATGTTGAGATTCACCGTGTACTTTTGGACTGCACTACAGGCTTAAACTTCATAAATTTATATAATTATAATTATACTGCACATTCACTGTATGTTCGGAGATTTTATTTTGCTAAAGCCTAAATGAATACACAATGTAAGCTATCTGCATTATCTATAATAACTCAAATTTGTTTGTTGTCCATGACTTTACAATGACGGGGTCACCTCTAAAACAAATGAATCAATTCATTCACATTCATATAGATTTAATAAATACACAATAAAACGCTACATCAGTTCTGATGTTAGGAATAGAAAATGCATAGAGTCAGGCCTCATATGAAGTGTTTTGTGAATATGTAAATGAAACAAGAGGATATTGTGTAGTTATGTCACACACAGATACACAAAGCAGCCCAATCACTTTTAATCAATTATGTATGCAGAGCCAAGCCAAAACATTCCAGAACATTAGTGCTGAAGAGACATGGAAACTATCTCCCTCGGCGGTTTCATTTGATCGCTCCATCACCAAAATATACAAGGTTATCAAAACCTCATCAACAGCTGCATGTGTCAACCCAAATATTTCATCTGGACCTTTTGGCTAAGAAGGCATCTGTAAAATGTGAGGGAGTTCTTCACCGCCATGTTCTAGAGATGGAAAAGATAAAATACCAAAAAATCTAACTCAAACCTAGAAGGAAATATAGTAAAATGAATTTGTATTTGATGTTTAGTATAGTGAAAATCCATTTATATTTTATGTACTTATATGTATGTATTTGTTGTTTCCGAAATGAGTTTTTAGTCACGTAAACTAGAAAAACTAATTTTGTATTTCAGAAGTTAAAGATATATTTAAGCGTGTTGATTTGTGTTACAGTTAAACTTTTGCAAGTGTATTTCAGGTACTACATATCTTGCATTGAAAGACGTAAGAAAACATTATCATGACACTGAGACACCTTTTTATTAAAGCAAAGACTTCATATTAAGAAGCAGTTCTCCAAATTAAAGTTATAATTATACCTGTATGTCATAAGGTCATGTCAGTAAATATGTTAATACATTTAAGCTACACCTGGTGTAAAACACAAATTAATTCAATTAAATCAATCGTTTTTTTTATTAGCAGTAACCAGGCATGTAATGATAGAACAATAATTGCTAGGTTTTATTGTGGTGTATATTATTATCACAGTGGATTTAATTTGGCTGGAGATATATACTCAATATAAAAATATTTAAATATTACTTAAAAACATTATGGGATTGTCTGAAGTAATCAAATGTTTCAAACAGATTCCAATACAAAAAAAAATAAAACAATAATAATCTGAATCACTTTCAAAAAATTAGAATGGCATGTTTTCCAATAACAATGCAAAACATTTAACGTCTCTTTCAAGATATCTATTCTGCTAAAAGTCTATTCTGCATGTCTTTTTTAATAAAAACTTTTTTAGTACAAATTAAACGATCAAAAAAATCTTTTCAGTATAAAATCTCTGGCCTTAACTGTTTTAATGACAGGGTGCGTTTGAGCTGTCATGGTCTCCACATGTCTGTGCAAATCCCAATGATTGATGTTTTCAAGTCACGATTTGAAAGAACAACGTTCCTAAGAACATCTTGTGTTCTTCAATGGAGACAATGGAATCTGACCTTTTGTACAAACATGCCCGAATGTCAGGAATAATCGCATCCATAATAGTTCTTGCACTGTTTCTAGAATGTCATTACTTCCGAAATTTATTTACAGATTCACATTATTATTCAGTGTGTGTGTGTGTGTGTGTGTGTTTGTATTAAATATAAATCTTTTGCTTTGCTTATCAGGTCTGAATACAAGTACAAACATGAGATGTGAATTCAGATGGCTGTTTGCATATAAAGCGAACTGCATGTTTCCTGACAGAACACATATTACTGTGGGGCAATATTCTGGTCTTTGACCTCATGTCTTACATTTTAATGTGACGGCTACGGCCAGTCCTCTCATAATAACCATCATCTCTGTTGGTATAATGAAGTGTGACAGGTCCCTGCCGTGCCATGGCTGGGTGTGATGATGTTTTATGATGCGGGTGGATGTCCTCGCGTGCTCGAGTGAAAGTTTTAATAAAAGCAAATGTGAACCGAGTGACAAAGGACGGGTCGAGACCACACTGGATCTCCTTTCAGCAGATGCAATAATTGAATTTTACAGTCAATGCACCGCTTAGCGGACAGCGTTATCATATCCTAACAGAACTAACAGTGACCATTATTGGTACATACGTCTACAGAATAAATAAAAGGACTAATAAATGTTAATTTCATTATCATTTCTGTATGTTTTGTGATCATCAGTTAAATCTTAACAAAGTCAAACAGCATGACAAGATGCATAAAAACTGAACATAAATTCAAAACTATCACATAAAAAATATTATTTCTCACCCAAATAATGAAAATTGTTTGATAATTTATTGTCATTTTAGTCATACTATTATCATTTAAAACCTTTATGGCTGTCTTTCCTCTGCAGAACACACACAAAGATCTTTTGAAGAATGACCAGTTACAGCACACATTCACTTCTGTTGTGTTGAAACTAATATGAATGAGTGCCAGTTAGCAACATTCTTCAAAATATCTTCTTTTGTGTTCTGCAGAAGAAAGTCACATCCAAGTATATAATGAAACATTTGGATATTGTTTGGATTAAAGTGAAGTTTATCCAGAAAATAAGCATATGTACCAGTTGTATTCAGGGACAAAAAGCCATTGATTTTGTAAGTATGCCAAATTGAACTGTAAAAATAAAACGAGCAGTTAACATTATCCTAAACTGAATCACAACTAACCTTTGTTAACAAAACCATTGAAACTAACAGAATCTAGAAAATGTTGTGCAAATAAACGTGGATGAGAATCTAATGTAAAGTGTTTTACATCTAGACTATTTCATTGAAGCTGAGATTGAAAGATTGCAAACGGTGAAAGTGTTTTTCTCTATCTGAGAAGAACAAATCCCAGTGATTTAGACAGAACAAAGAGAGAATGGGTCAGAAATGTTTGTATCTAGCGCTCTCTAGTGAACAAATACAGAAGGAAGCCCTTCATCCTTCCGAGTAATACACATGGACTTATATTAAACAGTGGATGAGGGATTTATTTTCCTGTCCTGTAAATGAATATAATCAACCTGATGGTATAATCTTATATTTTTAAATACTCTTTTTTATAAACTATGAGTCAGCCAACCTTCAAAAAAATATGTATTGACTAAAAACCAAAAATCGCTGAAGCTCATCATCATTCCTCCACTAATTTGAACTATTTGGTAAACAGACAAAGAATCATAACCGGCGAAAACAAACCAACGGCATGCTGACCCCGGGCCTTTACTGGAAATGGACAGTGAGTTCATCAAACATCATCCAGCGACACAGGCTCATTTCTGTCAGAGCATCTGTCTGTGATCAGAGATCAAAATGTGATGACGACAACGACCTAAATCGCAAACAGAGCGAATAAAACTGCACGACGTGCCCGACTGAAAGCCAAGTCAAAGTTCTGACCTCTGTGTGATTGATGTGTTGTGAAGGTTTTGCAGCGGCCTGTTCAAACAAGACATACCGACATCTACATGAACGGAAACCATTCATCTCAAGCATCTGTCTGATTTCATTCGGACTATTCAAATCACATCCCTACTGTATTTTTCCTTTTTTGTGTGAACCACCTACTTTATAAAAATATATTTACAAATCATGCCCTGCATGGCGGTTTGTCCATTTAGACGTATTGGCATTTTGCAATGTAAAATTCAGCAACATTTTACAGAAACAGATTTGTTAATTTGTAAATGCATAGGCTAACATAAACAATTGCACAATTGTTCAAGAATTAAAGATTTTGCACAAGTTAATTACATATAGTTATGGCAAGCCTTGAGAATGAAATCTTGAATCAGCTGGGGCAAATAATATTTAAACTCTTTTCAAATTTATGCAAAGAGTTTACCAACACACTGGTTGAAGTTCGGATGTGTGACGAGAAAAAATGTATTTGCATACAACATACACCTTCTTGATACAAACTGATGCTTCCACAATAATAAATTCCCAGGAATTCAATTAAACAGAATCAAAACTAGAGTATTTTCTATTGAAGAATGCACCCCATATCTAAAACATCACATTGTTTAATATCTTTCCAATAATTTCCATCTCGAGTTGTGTTTCTCTCACCTGTCATGGAATTCTCAGAGGTACTAAGCTGTTCTCTCAGTTTGTCCACATCATCCGGATGAACTTGCTCAAACAAGGTGCTTCCGAACCACTCGGACTGAGGGTGGTTCAGGACGGGAGTCACAGAGTCAGACACGTAGATGACACGACCCGTCTC
Source organism: Triplophysa yarkandensis (assembly GCA_033220385.1). Lineage (NCBI taxonomy): Eukaryota > Metazoa > Chordata > Actinopteri > Cypriniformes > Nemacheilidae > Triplophysa > Triplophysa yarkandensis. Next base: position 1,661,740 of record JAWHQN010000154.1, on the reverse strand, counting down.
TGCCGCCACTACGAACAGAAAACCATCAGCTGCCTCCAGAATCAGATGCTTCAGTTCCTGTTACAAAAACACACAATGTTCAGTATCATCCGACCCATGACTGTTGCTGGCATCATGCTCTATAATAGGGAGGATAGGGGGATGTGTCCGTGCACACCTGTTCAGTAAGAAAGGACGGTTTGTAGGCTCCGTCAGTCGAGGTGTTTCCCGTTCCTCTCATGGACTTCATGTGTGAGACGGCCATACGCAGGATGGTCAGCTTGTCTGGTTTCCGTGCCAAAGCGCTGCAGGTGGGCACCATGTCCGACAGCTCTGTGATGTACTGGGTCATCTTATTACGCCGGCGACGCTCAATCTCGCTGTGATTCTCTCTAGATGTAAAAAGGATAACAAATCTGTTACTTACACTTAGCAACACATGCTCAACACTTCTGAGATGTGTGAAAAACATCACTAAATACAAGTGATGATGCTGATCACTATAAAAGTTGATATTTTGCTTAATTTAACACCTTAGACTTCAGATTTTCAAACTGATATATTGACAAAATACATCATATAGATGGATGGTTATTTATTCAGCTCTGAGAGCATGTATCAATTACAATTTTAAAAAATGACCCAAAGGACTGGTTTTGTGTCCCAGGATCAAATACAACTCGTATAAAATCAATCAACAACATTGACAAGAAAATTTGATTATATTTTTAAATATTTAGATATTGTGATTTTAGTCGCTGCTTACTGAAAAATTAATTGTTTTTAAAGATGTTTTTATTCATATTTCGGTTTAATTGATCAATAATTTATTACCGACGACTTTAACGTAAACATTTTTAAGCCTTTGGTTTTTGGTTTAATTGTTATATTATTATAAAATGTATTAGTTAAATTACTTTTATTATTTATTTCATTATACTACAATGAATTTATTTGTACTTGCTGTTAACTAGAATAAATAACTTAATACAAATATACAGATTACTTAACTTGAAATAACACAGCAGTTTTAATCTCATAAAATAGATGCATATTTTTTGCTTTAAAAAAGTATGTTTTTAATAGCGTTTTATTTGATAAAGATAATTTCATAAGTATCAGAATAATCTGTCTGTCCAGGAGTTATTTTAGTTTTACATTTGTTTTTATTAATATTGTAAATTTGCTTTAATTAAAAAGTTTAGTCTTTTCTTTCCTTGAGTGAAATATTTATCCTTTTTCTTACATGCTTTTGTCTTTTTTTAATTGTTGCTTAAAAAATTACAAATTTTAGTTTTATTTGTATTTATTATAATTTCTTTAGATCTTTAAATTTTTATCTTTTTTTAGTCCAGTTAATTCTGAGGCAAAATTAAATTAAATGATCATTTAAACAACTCATCTTAGTTTTATTAACAACTTTTTCTAGATCTTCACACCCTGAGCTGTCAAATTTCTTGGACTTAAAAAAGTATAACACAAATATAGGAAAGGTGCCACACTGGAGCATTTCTATTATCTAGTTTTGTAATTCATTTGTAATATCTGTTAAACGCAGTCAGAACTTTTAAGGTGAAAAAAGAAATGATAAATCTCGGAAGGTAAGGTGAATGTCTTTTGAGATTGATAGCTTTGTACGATGGATGCATTTCAAGCGAGAGTGTCAGCCGAGGATAATGAAATACCCGTTAGAGACTACATCTAGAGTCATGAGAGGCTAAGGTGAGTGAATGATGTCATATCCTGTGGGGGGCAGATGGTGCGACTGCCTTAGCTGATATCAAACTATCCTGAGGGAACGTCTGCAAGATAGCCCTACCTGGCATAACGTTCCTTATCACCTGGAATTTGATCATCGTCATACCTGATGAAAGAGAGAGAGAGAATTAAATTAGATAAATGAGTCACATGCTTTTACTATGAAAACAAGTGTGTATATTACACGTTTGAATGTTGCTGTATGGCTTATTTGTGTTTAAATAATAATGAACTAAGATCATTGGTCATGACTGGATGATGAAAAAAAGACAAACAAAACAGTTGAAGGTGTCTGTATCCCTAAATCTAAAGTCACTCAGAGCTGAATCACATGAGGGTTGATGTTTCTGTACATTGCATATAATGTAACTTATATGTATGGTTAACCTTAAAGGTACAGCAAACCCAAAAATAAAATCCTCCTTTATTTAACCTAATTCCAAATCATCGTGTTATTTTTATCAAAAATAGAAATGTCAGAGAGTTGTTAAGAGGTCTATTGGGAAAACATATGACTTTCTAAAGATGATTATTTTTGGTTAAAGGGACAGAAGTAGCCTGAATGTCTCTTCCATGTCCAGTAGGGGTCAGTATGTCCATTTTTATTCTAGAGCTAAGAGTGAAGGCTCTTTCCATCAGCTGCTGTGAAACTATGGATACAGCTCCTTTAAAAAGAAAATCATGAGTCCAACAAAACATGAAATGATTTGAAATGACACAATGTGTGTTGGATTAGACAATAGAAAACAACACAAAGTACATGAGAGGATTGTTGAAAAAAGGTTTACCTTGAAAATTTGCTGGGTCCCTCTCCATCCTCATCGTCAAAATCCATCCTAGAAAAGACAAAATATATATAAAACATTATTTTTGCATTTGTAAAAGTTTTATAGCAGGTCAAAAGTAATATTGCATTAGAAATATAAAACCAATAAAATATTTAACAAAATAAAACATCGGAAACAACCCAATCACAAAACATAAACCAATTTGGACCAATTAAGAAAAAGGAGAATATGAGCCAATAACATAAAAAATAAATATAATACAAGGAGAATAATCACAACAATAAAACAAGAAATGAAACCACAGATTTAAAAACACGTTTATTTTAGAAATTATTTAATATTTGATTTAAATAAATAAGAACTGTTATTCAGTTTATTCAGTTTGGAGGAAGCACAGTTCTCTTGTATTAAATACACAGTTGAGCAGACGATATTGAGTCCAGATTTAAATGTGCCAAATGTTTTAGATGTTTGGTGATCGACAAAATAAAACTTTAGGAGTGACCAACAGTAAGTTATCCAACAGTACTGGAAAAGCATGACATTACATAAAACCAAATAAAATATTAATGATAGATTTTTTAATAAAATTAATATTTTTGTTTTGCCTAAATAAATAAAAAAAGTTCATACAACATTCAAATTTCTGCAAATGATTTCAGTCATTCAGTTTTAACAGATTCACTTTACATGTAGCCTGAAGAAGATCTTATGTGATAAAAGAATCCGTCTCATCATCTCATTTGAGAATATTTTACTGTTATTGTGCAGAAATATGAAGTGAGTGTTTTCAATATGCTGAATGTGAAGCATCACTTCAGAGGAACAGAGCTAGATCTGTGTTAAGAATCAATTTTAAATGCTTGGTAATATGCAGCAAATGTATTTATGATAAAAACCCACACCAGTGAATTGACATCACTTTCCTGATGATAGATCATTTTTATGGTAAGTGAAATATACCTATAAATATTGGGAACGTACATGCACAATAACTGGTATAATGTCCAGCTTGATTACATTGAAGTCAATAAATGAAATAAAGGAGGACAAGAAGCTAAGCTTCATTAGCTTTTCAGATGATTAAAACGAATGCATCACAAAACCTTTATTAAAATCTAAAGATTTCTAGATGCTAAAACCCATTTATATATTCATAATCTGATGTATGTACAAGTGAAACAGAAGCGAATATATATATATGATATATTTAATCCTTCTGAAATTCACTGGATCATGAAATATGTGTGTTGTAGATGAGAGAAACAGTAAGGTGGATGAAGAAGAGAAGCTAAAATATAACTAAAGAATGTCTTCCGCAGAAACTAAAAAGAACTTCAAGCCTTTAATCATTCAAGTTAAGATGTTTATGGAAATCAGACTTTATTTTTCAAATTGGACAATAGTAGTAAAATTAAACCGAAATTATTTATTTCTCACCCCGCTGACCTCCTCTTGCCACCTCGTCCTGGCATACTGCCCGCCATCCTGACTTGTCCCGCACCAACCACAGCTCCTGGCATGGCCACCGGCCCGGGCAGATCTGTGCCCATTTCTGAAAGAAAAAAAGAGTTAATATATATAAAATGGGGATGTAGCTTAAAACTAAAACTACTTTTAAACTTTAAACTACTGAATTCCTCAATATAAAATAGTATGAATTACAGAAAATAGATGATTTTAACTATGTGAAGAAAGCAATCGGCCAAAAATAAAAATAAAAGACACCACAAGCCATCATTTTTCTCATTATTGATTCCTTTCCGGATCATTTTATCAATCATGTTTAAAGTAATCTGTGTGTCAAACTAACTCATGTCCTCATTGATAAATGATGTTTTGTGTGAAAAGTATCTGTGGGGGTCTGAGGATTTAATATGGATCAGCACCGGCAAACTTATTATTCAACACAACTAATAGATTTTCAATTTCAATTCAGTCTTCCAGAAGTAATGAAAACAAACTAACACGAGTTAAAACAATTATTGTGCCGCATTCAGTTTTGCATTTCTTTAAATCGTTGACATGTTTATTTAAATGAATGCAGTCATATCTATTTTACATTTTTTTTCTACATTTATTGTTATTGTGATTAATATTATCTTAGAACTTCTATTCGAGAACTCATTCTTTTATAGTCCATGTGTTTTGTGTAATGGTGAAAATATCATGACAGACAATAAAGAAACACTGAATCAAACTTTCAGTCTTTGCAAGCACATTGACCAATGAAGAATGCTGTGAGAATAATAAACTCATTTTAGTTTTTGGGCTAAAATGTGACCTAACTTTATAAATGTAACACGCTTTTTTTTACAATCATTTTATTATTTAAGAAGTCTTACATTTTTCCTAGTGCTAGTTATTATATAAAAGTGAGGAATGCTGAGGAGAATATTCTCATGTATTACACAACAACACACTATAACCTCAAATTATTTTAAAATTTAATCTGCATCTCAGATACAAACAAATGTTTGAAAAGAGATCTCAACAAAGTCTCAAACTGAGCTCGGGTCTGTCTACAATCAAAGCTCAATATTATTGAAGATCTCAATATGAACTCATTTCTTATCAAATTCATTTTTACCAGTTTCATTCTACATTCATTTACATCTCCGTAGTATTCATTTCATTCTGTTTTTATTTCTCGCATAAGCGTTTTATGAGAACCATCTGAGACCAGGTATGTTTAAATGAAACTCCATTACATCTTCTGAGCTGTTAAAGAGAAACAAAACCCCAATCTGAGAAGCATTTTCACATCTCTCTGAAGCCCTCAGGTCAAACTCATCTCTCTCTCTCTTGTGAGATGAGTGATGGATAGAAGTCAGATGGGATGCTGCTGACTCTCAATTTCAATCACGACTCAACAGCTCATTTCAGCTTCTCTCCTGACACTCACTCCAATGACCCCAGGACCGCTTTCCATTCACGTCTGGCCCGAAACAAAACATCCACACGCCAGACGCCACTCAGGACGTTCCCTGTCCCTCAGGACACCTTCCTCCCCCCTCGACATTTAAGCTCTTTGTATATGTGGACCTCATCTCACAGAAAGCAAATCCGTGGAGACAGAAACAAGCTGAATGAGCAGATTCTTCTATCTGAGCGTGAGGTCTTTTCAGATCCATGTTGGAATTTCTGTGGAAATGTTTCAGATGGTCGTGTTCACAAGGGAAGTGGCACATTCAGTAAATATTCACCAGAGATTATCTTTATACAACATCAAGCTGTTTACGCTTCACATTTTCACTTCACAACTGATGTTATGGCGATATTTATTGAAATATTCAGTTAAATTTAACATCTAATTTATTCCCTCTTTTTTGTTGCCAAAGAACTACATAAAAGGTATGGGTGTCAGAGAGATTTAAAGGGATAGTTCCCCCAAAAAATAAAAATGTGCCAACATTTACTCACTCGAGTTCCAAATCTTTGAAAATCCATTTGCATTACTTTGTTCTGGGAAAAAAAGATAGATATTTGGCAACAGTTTGTGGTCCCTGTAAAGGAAAAATTAAAATGGCAATCAACACGGAACTTTTTGTTGTCCTACATTCTTCAAAATATCTTATATATAAAGTAAGTTAATATGCTGAGACTTCTTGCAACGTCTAGTTAGGAATCTTTCTGTTATCATAAATCTTGGTAAACACGGTATGAACATGTTTATATTTGGACATAAAGTTGATCTTATTGCATTGTTGCCAGATTTCTTAAGAAAAAAAAAACAAAACAAAAGAAACAAGTGTATCAAATATACAAATTGTTTCTTTTGTTAGACCGAAAAACATCAAATATTCACAACTGACATGTTTTCACCAAACGGCCTAACTCCAAAAACAAGTCAAAAAGAGTGTTTTAAAATAAATGATTGTGGCAACACCGTGAACGAACTTTCCATCCATTAAACACAGCGTTTCCATCAGTGGTGGCTAAAAAAACCTTCAACAAAAATATTCTTCATACATGTTAAAAACCTGTTTAGCTCCACAACGGTCTGCGTAGATTAAACTCAACGCATTATGTTGATATCATCGACAGGTCATCTTGTGTCATAGCTGATGCTCAAATATTCATATGATTTCTTCTGATCTGGCTAAAATATTCCTTTAATTCAAAATGAAAGGCAGAGTTGGGGGTTTCGAGAGAAATTTGCATTTGTTCGTTTCCAAACAGTGTCTTTAAGTGGGTCACAAGTTAATCCTAACCCTAAATACAATCTATACCATGAACAAACTGAAAACATAATAATGTGTAATACAACATCTTTTCTGGACCAATGTTACACGAGAAGAAATCGCTCGCTGCCAAACTCTCCGAATATTTCATATGAAAATAAAAAACATGAAACACTCATGTAAACACAAGTATCTCTTGAGATTTATTGCCATCTTAAGAATTTTCCGTCACTTAGGAAGCTGGACTGTGTCCATTATATTACACATGTGGTTAAAATTATCAAATGATCACATCGGAAGTGAATTAAACTCTACAAGAGTTTAAAAACATTACATGTTTATTTTGTCAAACCTCATGCACGACTGAAATTTCTCAAATAAACCAAGAATCTGACGAGGAACGCTGGATGAACATATCGCAGTGACAGATTTTAGACTTCCAATCCAAAGCAAACATGAATCTCCCGTCTACAGGTGACGTGTGGAGCACACCATATGTTCTGGAAACCCACAATTTGTTCTTAGCAAATCCACAGCAAACGCTTATCCCTCTGGCATCTCCAAAGAAAGGACACAAGAGGTCGGCAAACAGTCCGTACTGTCTCTAATCGACTGTGTCCATAATCCCTATTGACGAAGCGGCCTTCGCCATTCTTCTGAAACACGTTCTTATCTTGGGTCTGACTTCTGTTAGCCATTGTTGGGGACGAGTACAGCTGGCCCACACATTTCTTAAGCGACGAAAGAAAACCAAACAAAGTGCCCTTCAGTTCAACTCGGGTCACATGACTGCACCCCAGAATACTTCTGCGCATTTAAAGGCACGCTTGGCAGCTCTGCGTGTGGACCAGGTGCCTATAACACTGGCATGCTTTATTCATTTCACCTCATATGCATTTAAAATGAGGTAACGGGAGAGAATCGCTCACTGGGGGAAAAAGTTATTAGTTGAAGTAATGGAATCACAGAGAGTCATTTACAGACGCCCTCGGCCAGCCCAAATCTCCATAAACTCAGTGGTGGAAAGTTTCTCTTCTATGAATCAGTCACTAACACTGTGTTTGTTCTGCCGGCCGTTTACACATTTATTGCCGAGAGGTTATCAGATGCAGCGTTGTATTAATAATCCTACAAGCACTTGTTATTATGACATTAAGAGCAGTAATGCGAGGTTTTAAGGAAAATATCTGCATGATTATAATTTGATAAATACATAACGTGACGTACAGTGCCAGATGAAGATTTGATAACTTAGATGAGAAGAGAATGAATGAGGGGCTGAAATATTGTATAATATAACTCCAGGTAAATGGTTTTTCTAAGTTTCATAAAAGTGCATAAAATTATCTACATTATTTTCTAACAATTGAGTTAAAACTTTTACAAGACCAAACATCTATAAAAGGCTTATCAGACGCACAAACCTGGACATAAGATAACTTCAGACCATAATTAAGATTCATTTATATTTAATAACAGTTATATTAAATGATCAATTTGTTAAAATTATAGTGTTCATTAATTTGATTAAATAAATCACTTATTGAAAGGGTCATGAAATGTTCACCCTAAATAATCCTGACTACACTTACTTTTAACTTATCTTATGTAATGTTATTTCTTTTGCTTATTTTCAGAAACAATCTACAGGTTTTTTATTATTTGTGGATGTCTAGTAAAGGTTAAGATTGTGGCACATAAATCATGCATGTGTCATAACTTTAGTTCATGTTGTTGCTTGAAACAGCCTATAGAATACTACATATTCTTTATATTATCTTCTTCTTGCACACATCTTTCCACTCATTTATTATGTATTTACAGTAAATCAATGACATACTATTGTTAACTGAAAAATAGCATTATTCTATAAGGACTGAAACAGACCACAGATCCAACACAATCATTACATTACACCTACAGATGACAGCACCTATAGATGACAGCACCTATAGATGACAGCACCTGTAGATGACAACACCTGTAGATGACAACACCTGTAGATGACAGCCCCTATAGATGAATACACCTGTAGCTGACAACACCTATACATGACAGCACCTATAGATGACAGCACCTTTAGATGACAACACCTATAGATGACAGCACCGGTACCTGACAACACCTACACATGACAGCACCTATAGATGACAGCAACTATAGATCACAGCACCTATAGATGACAACACCTATAGATGACAACACCTATAGATCAGAACACGTATAGATTAGAACACCTATAGATCAGAACACCTATAGATCAGAACACCTATAGATCAGAACACGTATAGATCAGAACACCTATAGATCAGAACACATATAGATGACAACACCTATAGATGACAACACCTATAGATGACAACAACACCTATAGATGACAACACCTATAGATCAGAACACGTATAGATCAGAACACGTATAGATCAGAACACCTATAGATCAGAACACATATAGATGACAACACCTATAGATCAGAACACCTATAGATCAGAACACCTATAGATCAGAACACCTATAGATCAGAACACGTATAGATCAGAACACCTATAGATCAGAACACATATAGATGACAACACCTATAGATGACAACACCTATAGATGACAACACCTATAGATGACAACAACACCTATAGATGACAACAACACCTATAGATGACAACACCTATAGATGACAACACCTATAGATCAGAACACGTATAGATCAGAACACCTATAGATCAGAACACATATAGATGACAACACCTATAGATCAGAACACGTATAGATGACAACACCTATAGATCAGAACACATATAGATCAGAACAAGTATAGATCAGAACACATATAGATGACAACACCTATAGATGACAACAACACCTATAGATGACAACAACACCTATAGATGACAACAACACATATAGATTAGAACAACACCTATAGATTAGAACAACACCTATAGATGACAACACAAATAGATGACGACACCTGTAGATCAGAATACCTATAGATGACAACACACATAGATGACAACACATATAGATCAGAACACATATAGATGACAACACCTATAGATGACAACACCTATAGATCAGAACACCAATAGATGACAACACCTATAGATGACAACACCTATAGATGACAACAACTATAGATGACAACACCTATAGATGACAACACCTATAGATGACAACAACACCTATAGATTAGAACACCAATAGATGACAACACCTATAGATTAGAACACCAATAGATGACAACACCTATAGATCAGAACACCAATAGATGACAACACCTATAGATGACAACAACTATAGATGACAACACCTATAGATTAGAACACCAATAGATGACAACACCTATAGATGACAACAACTATAGATGACAACACCTATAGATGACAACACCTATAGATGACAACACCTATAGATTAGAACACCAATAGATGACAACACCTATAGATGACAACACCTATAGATTAGAACACCAATAGATGACAACACCTATAGATGACAACAACTATAGATGACAACACCTATAGATGACAACACCTATAGATGACAACAACTATAGATTAGAACACCAATAGATGACAACACCTATAGATGACAACACCTATAGATTAGAACACCAATAGATGACAACACCTATAGATGACAACAACTATAGATGACAACACCTATAGATGACAACACCTATAGATCAGAACACCAATAGATGACAACACATATAGATGACAACAACTATAGATGACAACACCTATAGATGACAACAACTATAGATGACAACACCTATAGATTAGAACACCAATAGATGACAACACCTATAGATGACAACACATATAGATGACAACAACTATAGATGACAACACCTATAGATGACAACAACTATAGATGACAACACCTATAGATTAGAACACCAATAGATGACAACACCTATAGATGACAACACCTATAGATGACAACAACTATAGATGACAACACCTATAGATCAGAACACACATAGACAACAACATTAATCGGGTCCTACGAAAGACTCGGGCAGAGTTTAAATCCTGAGGTTTGGATACTGATATGATACTTGTCAATGTAAACACAGATGATGATTTTATTATAGTGAACAATTCTTATTCTGCGCCGCCGTGATGATGATCCATCCCTTATGTGAATAACTGTTGAAGTGCACTGACCAGCACATGATAACGTCATGATATTTAATAGTTCCAGTAAACCTCTCGAATCCGGAAGTCATGTGCGAACATCCCAGAATATCAGTGAGCTCGTTTCCTCCTCCATAATGAAGTCTGAGCACGTATTGGCTGGTGTTCACATCTCATTTGCATAACAGACAATCCACAGCAGCACACAAACACACGACTGTGACGTCACACCGCTCACACATCACCACGGTTACGTTATTCACACAGTGTGACGTCACAGCACGGTTTAAACGCGTCGTCGTGGTTACGCGCGTGTGTGTGAGGGGGGGAGGGGCTCCGCTCTCTTTTGTTAGAGACCGCGCGTGACGTCACTGTGAGCGCGCGTCTGTGGAGAAGCGTCATGTACTCACCGGACGGGTTCACGGCGGCGGGTGTTGCCATTCTTCTGACGCACGAACGCGCTGCGCTCCGGTGACTGCGACGCGCTGACTCGCGAGCGGTGGACGCGTTGAACCGGACGGCGTCGTGACGCGTCTCCGTCTGAGGAGAGATCGAGTCAAACAACGCGAGATGTCGCGGGAGTCTCGCGAGACTTCGCGGACACGAGAGCTCGTTCTCGCAGGGTGTGCTGGAAGATGCTGTGACGTAGACATGACGTCATAAGGAGTATTATGGGGTTGTGGTGGATTTATAAAGCTCTATGAGAGAGATGTTCACATTAATCAGATCATATATTAAAATTAATAAACTTTATTATTATTTAAATTAACAACTTTTATCACATTTACATTTACATTTATTCATTGAGCAGGTCTGGGACACTCACTTGTGCATTCACTTCTATCACATTTACATTTACATTTATTCATTGAGCAGGTCTGGGACACTCACTTGTGCATTCACTTCTATCACATTTACATTTACATTTATTCATTGAGCAGGTCTGGGACACTCACTTGTGCATTCACTTCTATCACATTTACATTTACATTTATTCATTGAGCAGGTCTGGGACACTCACTTGTGCATTCACTTCTATCACATTTACATTTATTCATTGAGCAGGTCTGGGACACTCACTTGTGCATTCACTTTTATCACATTTACATTTACATTTATTCATTGAGCAGGTCTGGGACACTCACTTGTGCATTCACTTCTATCACATTTACATTTACATTTATTCATTGAGCAGGTCTGGGACACTCACTTGTGCATTCACTTTTATCACATTTACATTTACATTTATTCATTGAGCAGGTCTGGGACACTCACTTGTGCATTCACTTTTATCACATTTACATTTACATTTATTCATTGAGCAGGTCTGGGACACTCACTTGTGCATTCACTTCTATCACATTTACATTTATTCATTGAGCAGGTCTGGGACACTCACTTGTGCATTCACTTTTATCACATTTACATTTACATTTATTCATTGAGCAGGTCTGGGACACTCATTTGTGCATTCACTTTTATCACATTTACATTTAAATTTATTCATTGAGCAGGTCTGGGACACTCACTTGTGCATTCACTTCTATCACATTTACATTTACATTTATTCATTGAGCAGGTCTGGGACACTCACTTGTGCATTCACTTTTATCACATTTACATTTACATTTATTCATTGAGCAGGTCTGGGACACTCACTTGTGCATTCACTTTTATCACATTTACATTTACATTTATTCATTGAGCAGGTCTGGGACACTCACTTGTGCATTCACTTTTATCACATTTACATTTACATTTATTCATTGAGCAGGTCTGGGACACTCACTTGTGCATTCACTTTTATCACATTTACATTTACATTTATTCATTGAGCAGGTCTGGGACACTCACTTGTGCATTCACTTTTATCACATTTACATTTACATTTATTCATTGAGCAGGTCTGGGACACTCACTTGTGCATTCACTTTTATCACATTTACATTTACATTTATTCATTGAGCAGGTCTGGGACACTCACTTGTGCATTCACTTCTATCACATTTACATTTACATTTATTCATTGAGCAGGTCTGGGACACTCACTTGTGCATTCACTTTTATCACATTTACATTTACATTTATTCATTGAGCAGGTCTGGGACACTCACTTGTGCATTCACTTCTATCACATTTACATTTACATTTATTCATTGAGCAGGTCTGGGACACTCACTTGTGCATTCACTTTTATCACATTTACATTTACATTTATTCATTGAGCAGGTCTGGGACACTCACTTGTGCATTCACTTCTATCACATTTACATTTACATTTATTCATTGAGCAGGTCTGGGACACTCATTTGTGCATTCACTTCTATCACATTTACATTTACATTTATTCATTGAGCAGGTCTGGGACACTCACTTGTGCATTCACTTTTATCACATTTACATTTACATTTATTCATTGAGCAGGTCTGGGACACTCACTTGTGCATTCACTTCTATCACATTTACATTTACATTTATTCATTGAGCAGGTCTGGGACACTCACTTGTGCATTCACTTCTATCACATTTACATTTACATTTATTCATTGAGCAGGTCTGGGACACTCACTTGTGCATTCACTTTTATCACATTTACATTTACATTTATTCATTGAGCAGGTCTGGGACACTCACTTGTGCATTCACTTCTATCACATTTACATTTACATTTATTCATTGAGCAGACTCTTTAATCTAAAGTCACTTACAGTATTATACAGTATATATATATATCACTGTAGAGTAAACAGGGGTAAGATGTCTTGAAGAACACTTCAGTTTTTATCTGACACTGAGATACAAACCAACAACCTTCTGATCACATTTACATTTACATTTAGTCATTTAGCAGACGCTTTTATCCAAAGCGACTTACAATAGTCGAGGAGACGATGAAGCGGTAAATAGCCGATACAACAATAGGTGAACAAGTGCTACAACAATGCTACCGAGTTACACATAGAGCGAAGTTACAAAAAGTATATATATATATTTTTTTTTTGATAGAGTGAGTAGTTAGAAAAGTAGTGAGTTAGTGAGTTAGGTGTAGCCGGAAAAGATGAGTTTTTAGGTGTTTTTTGAAGATAGAGACCGAGTCTGACCACCAGATCAATAACCATCAGAACACAACTGACCACTCATATAATAATAATAAACTTATCAAACTATGTAAAAGCGATAACTGTGTTATAACTGAATAGAATAATCATGTTGAATTTCAGAATCTTTGCAGAGACTTAAGATCTCATCCTTTTTAAAGAAGTCTCGGTCTATTCTGCGCTCAAGTGACTGTCTTTCTTTAATATTCCTAAACCTGTCAAAGTCATCTGTTTCATTAACAAAAGTTTTATAATGAACAAAACATGTTTCATGAATTATATTTTGGTCTGTTTAACTCATTTCAGACCTTCTGATTAAAAGTTCTTCAAGAATATTATCATGAAGTGTCGTTTGATGATGTTGTATATTTATATCGGGCCGGAAGCTGTTGTTCCTAACTAGATCTCTGTCATTTATCCTTGTCAGTGTCCCATAGAATCTCTTGCTTTATATTTCTGTCGAACGGTAAATCATCGTCGGGTTAATGCTCTTCATGATGAAGAGTTATTCAAACACAGAAGGAGCTTTGGAGATGTTTGTTTCTTACAACACCATTCCATGACACCTCATAAACATTTACAGTCACTTTAAATATCCATGTGGCTTTCTATTCCACTGTTAGCAAGTAGTTCACAGTTCATTGTAAGTCATAAAAGTGTTTGTAAAATAGCTTAATGAAGGGTTCTAAAGTCAGAAATAAGCATTCGTACCAACATCAAACACTTGTCCATGTTGGTACCATGTATGTACTGTAATTCATGCAGAAGAAGATCAAGTAGATGTTCTGGATGGCGGCCAGGTCAATTCTATGACACTCATGCTTTTCAAAGTGATAGTGACGCTTGGCCAAGTATGATGAACTTGGATTTTGTTCTTGCGTGTAACCCATCTACATGCACACACACAGTAAAAACACATTATAGAGACAAAGAAACCCAAAATAACAGGACGGAGGAAGTTAAAAAGACAGATCAACACCTTATGTGTCTGATGTTTAATAAGATTTAGTATTCTTGAGTCAATCCCGTAGGTGCTCTTTGAAACACAATACACCAGCATTCATTACATGACACGAGGATTATATTTTAATAATAAACAAACTGTTTCTTTATTATCTACTTATTCTAATCCTGTTATCGCCGTCTTCCTCTGAAATCATTTGCTTGGTTATTTAACTTAATACTGCTTTCGTCTACATTTGTCAACTTTTGCCATTACAAGTATATCGTAGTTTTAAGAAACAATATTTTTTGGGTTTATTTGTTCCTAAAATTGTGACAATATCAAACTTTACAGATGTTTTCAGGCAACCAAAGCTGCCATTCTTTTACTGTTAAATTCCCAGAATTGAATCATTCAATACAGGCATGGTTTGTTTCTGATGATCCTAAACATTCCTTAAGAAAAGAAGACTGAGGTTAATTGTAGAACGGGTGATATGTATGGGCCAACAGCAGGCGATCATCATGTTCCTTTTATAAGAACCTAGAATGATGACTGGGACACTGTCCCAAATTCTCTGTCTTTTAAATGACTTAAGGGATAAGATTAATCTGAGGTCTTGA
This sequence comes from Triplophysa yarkandensis, assembly GCA_033220385.1. Taxonomy (NCBI): domain Eukaryota; kingdom Metazoa; phylum Chordata; class Actinopteri; order Cypriniformes; family Nemacheilidae; genus Triplophysa; species Triplophysa yarkandensis. The sequence goes on along the minus strand of JAWHQN010000154.1, from coordinate 1,646,231 downwards.
CTCTGATATTAATAATTCAAGTGCATCTCGAATAGACTACACGTGTCCTCGGTGTATAGCCAAATTTACCTATGGCCTCTATGGCCTATATACAGAAACTTTACGCTTTCTTCAAGATTCTTTTGAACCTATAAAGCTTGTTAATACCTTCATATCATTTAAAATTGAACAACATATCTGTTGTAATTTAAATCTTTCCATGTTTAACAGCCTACATGAACATTCATGGTCTGTAAGATGTCTACCGTTTAGATTTGATGTGTCTTTCTGACATCTTTAGCAGACATCTTAAAGACGCACCTGTGCTTTTTTGGATCTACACTTCTCTGTTCTTGTGATGAAGTTGCATGGTTTGTATGGACTTAAGGGTTTAATGTGTCAGATTTCATTTTTGCTGAAGTTGTCTTTATTTGCTCCCTGAGCTCTTGTTTGTCCTTGTTAGGCGGTGTGTTTGTGGAACCGTCTGGAAGGATGACAGCCGGCAGACGGACTGCGCAGGAGCGCAGACCTCTGACAGAAACATCCAGAACACGGAGGTGAGGAGAGAGAGTCTTCTTCTATCAGCATCACTCTCTTACTCACACATTCTGACTGCTGAATTCATTCCATTCATCTCATGGAGAGATGATCTTGAGAGACAGAGTCATTTATTCCACTTTAGATTTGACACTTCCAGTTTGCTCTTTCATGACTTATTTAAGTTTCAATGTTTCAGAGGTTTCTCCTTAACCTGCTTAAATAAAGAAAAATAGAAATAAAAGAATCTGTAACTTTTAAAGCCTATAAAGAAGATGGAGATGGATCAAGTTTATCTGGAGAACATCTCAGAAAGAGCGATTGCACATCCATTCTTAATGATAAATATCTTACAGACATCTTCTAGAGGTCTAATTAACATCTGACAGCACATATTAAACCAATCTCTTCCAGATGTATGTGTGCTATCAGGGTAGATTGTAATTGGAGTAGATAGTTGAAGGAAAATAATTTGGATTTGAGTAAATTTGGGGTCATATTGAGATCTTTAATCGTGTTGACTTCAGATGAACAAATCTGAGCTCAAATTTATACATTGATGACACGTCTTCTGAAATGGAGACATATATAGTGATAGTTCTGGTTCTTCAAAAACATCCCAGAAGAAACATTTATTCTCTCTGTCTCTCTCTCTCTCTCTCTGTCTCTCTCTGGTCTCTCTGTCTCTCTCTGGTCTCTCTGTCTCTCTCTGGTCTCTCTCTGGTCTCTCTCTGTCTCTCTCTCTCTCTCTCTGGTCTCTCTCTCTGGTCTCTCTATCTCTCTGGTCTCTCTCTCTCTCTCTCTCTCTCTCTCTCTATCTCTCTGGTCTCTCTCTCTGGTCTCTCTCTCTGGTCTCTCTCTGGTCTCTCTCTCTCTCTCTCTCTGGTCTCTCTCTGGTCTCTCTCTGGTCTCTCTCTGGTCTCCCTCTCTATCTCTCTGGTCTCTCTGGTCTCTCTGGTCTCTCTCTCTCTCTCTCTCTACCTCTCTGGTCTCTCTGGTCTCTCTCTGGTGTCTCTCTCTCTCTCTCTCTCTCTCTCTCTCTCTCTCTCTGGTCTCTCTCTCTATCTCTCTGGTCTCTCTCTCTCTCTCTGGTCTCTCTGGTCTCTCTCTCTCTCTCTCTCTGGTCTCTCTCTGGTCTCTCTGGTCTCTCTCTCTCTCTATCTCTCTGGTCTCTCTCTCTCTCTCTCTGGTCTCTCTATTGTCTCTCTCTCTCTCTCTGGTCTCTCTCTCTGATCTCTCTCTCTCTGGTCTCTCTCTCTCTCTGGTCT
>JAWHQN010000154.1:1625184-1638947 GCA_033220385.1 Triplophysa yarkandensis | reverse complement strand
CTTTTATCAGATACAGAAACTAAGATGTGAACGAGACTCAATTCAGTGAGATTTAATAGTCAAAGAGGATTAAAAAGTCCAAAAGAAAAGTCAAAGAGGATTAAAAAGTCCAAAAGAAAAGTCAAAGATGAGTAAAAAGTCCCACAGAAAAGTCAAAGATAAGTAAAACGTCCCAAAGAAAAGTCAAAGATAAGTAAAAAGTCGAACAGAAAAGTCAGAGATAAGTAAAAAGTCAAACACAAAAGTCAAAGATAAGTAAAAAGTCCAAAAGAAAAGTCAAAGATGAGTAAAAATTCCAAAAGAAAAGTCAAAGATGAGTAAAAAGTCCAAAAGAAAAGTCAAAGATAAGTAAAAAGTCTTAAAGAAAAGTCAAAGATGAGTAAAAAGTCCCACAGAAAAGTCAAAGATGAGTAAAAAGTCCAAAAGAAAAGTCAAAGATGAGTAAAAAGTCCAAAAGAAAAGTCAAAGATGAGTAAAAAGTCCCACAGAAAAGTCAAAGATGAGTAAAACGTCCCAAAGAAAAGTCAAAGATAAGTAAAAAGTCCAAAAGAAAAGTCAAAGATGAGTAAAAAGTCCAAAAGAAAAGTCAAAGATGAGTATTAAGTCCAAAAGAAAAGTCAAAGATGAGTAAAAAGCAGAACAGACAAGTCAAAGATGAGTAAAAAGTCGAACAGAAAAGTCAAAGATGAGTAAAATTAAAACAGAAAAGTCAGAGATGAGTAAAAAGTCTTAAAGAAAAGTCAGAGATGAGTAAAAAGTCCAATAGAAAAGTCAAAGATAAGTAAAACGTCCAAAAGAAAAGTCAAAGATGAGTATTAAGTCCAAAAGAAAAGTCAAAGATGAGTATTAAGTCCAAAAGAAAAGTCAAAGATGAGTAAAAAGTCCAAAAGAAAAGTCAAAGATGAGTAAAAAGTCCAAAAGAAAAGTCAAAGATGAGTATTAAGTCCAAAAGAAAAGTCAAAGATGAGTAAAAAGTCTTAAAGAAAAGTCAAAGATGAGTAAAAAGTCCAAAAGAAAAGTCAAAGATAAGTAAAATGTCCAAAAGAAAAGTCAAAGATGAGTATTAAGTCCAAAAGAAAAGTCAAAGATGAGTAAAAAGTCCAACAGAAAAGTCAAAGATAAGTAAAACGTCCCAAAGAAAAGTCAAAGATGAGTATTAAGTCCAAAAGAAAAGTCAAAGATGAGTAAAAAGTCCAACAGAAAAGTCAAAGATAAGTAAAACGTCCCAAAGAAAAGTCAAAGATGAGTAAAAAGTCCAAAAGAAAAGTCAAAGATGAGTAAAAAGTCCAACAGAAAAGTCAAAGATGAGTAAAAAGTCCAACAGAAAAGTCAAAGATAAGTAAAACGTCCCAAAGAAAAGTCAAAGATAAGTAAAAAGTCGAACAGAAAAGTCAGAGATAAGTAAAAAGTCAAACACAAAAGTCAAAGATAAGTAAAAAGTCCAAAAGAAAAGTCAAAGATGAGTAAAAATTCCAAAAGAAAAGTCAAAGATGAGTAAAAAGTCCAAAAGAAAAGTCAAAGATAAGTAAAAAGTCTTAAAGAAAAGTCAAAGATGAGTAAAAAGTCCCACAGAAAAGTCAAAGATGAGTAAAAAGTCCAAAAGAAAAGTCAAAGATGAGTAAAAAGTCCAAAAGAAAAGTCAAAGATGAGTAAAAAGTCCCACAGAAAAGTCAAAGATGAGTAAAACGTCCCAAAGAAAAGTCAAAGATAAGTAAAAAGTCCAAAAGAAAAGTCAAAGATGAGTAAAAAGTCCAAAAGAAAAGTCAAAGATGAGTATTAAGTCCAAAAGAAAAGTCAAAGATGAGTAAAAAGCAGAACAGACAAGTCAAAGATGAGTAAAAAGTCGAACAGAAAAGTCAAAGATGAGTAAAATTAAAACAGAAAAGTCAGAGATGAGTAAAAAGTCTTAAAGAAAAGTCAGAGATGAGTAAAAAGTCCAATAGAAAAGTCAAAGATAAGTAAAACGTCCAAAAGAAAAGTCAAAGATGAGTATTAAGTCCAAAAGAAAAGTCAAAGATGAGTATTAAGTCCAAAAGAAAAGTCAAAGATGAGTAAAAAGTCCAAAAGAAAAGTCAAAGATGAGTAAAAAGTCCAAAAGAAAAGTCAAAGATGAGTATTAAGTCCAAAAGAAAAGTCAAAGATGAGTAAAAAGTCTTAAAGAAAAGTCAAAGATGAGTAAAAAGTCCAAAAGAAAAGTCAAAGATAAGTAAAATGTCCAAAAGAAAAGTCAAAGATGAGTATTAAGTCCAAAAGAAAAGTCAAAGATGAGTAAAAAGTCCAACAGAAAAGTCAAAGATAAGTAAAACGTCCCAAAGAAAAGTCAAAGATGAGTATTAAGTCCAAAAGAAAAGTCAAAGATGAGTAAAAAGTCCAACAGAAAAGTCAAAGATAAGTAAAACGTCCCAAAGAAAAGTCAAAGATGAGTAAAAAGTCCAAAAGAAAAGTCAAAGATGAGTAAAAAGTCCAACAGAAAAGTCAAAGATGAGTAAAAAGTCCAACAGAAAAGTCAAAGATAAGTAAAACGTCCCAAAGAAAAGTCAAAGATGAGTATTAAGTCCAAAAGAAAAGTCAAAGATGAGTAAAAAGTCGAACAGAAAAGTCAAAGATGAGTAAAAAGTCGAACAGAAAAGTCAAAGATGAGTAAAAAGTCCAAAAGAAAAGTCAAAGATGAGTAAAAAGTCGAACAGAAAAGTCAAAGATGAGTAAAACGTCCAACAGAAAAGTCAAAGATGAGTAAAAAGTCCAAAAGAAAAGTCAAAGATGAGTAAAAAGTCCAAAAGAAAAGTCAAAGATGAGTAAAAAGTCCAAAAGAAAAGTCAAAGATGAGTAAAAAGTCCAAAAGAAAAGTCAAAGATAAGTAAATGTCCCAAAGAAAAGTCAAAGATGAGTAAAAAGTCCAAAAGAAAAGTCAAAGATAAGTAAATGTCCCAAAGAAAAGTCAAAGATGAGTAAAAAGTCGAACAGAAAAGTCAAAGATAAGTAAAAAGTCCAAAAGAAAAGTCAAAGATAAGTAAAAAGTCTTAAAGAAAAGTCAAAGATGAGTAAAACGTCCAAAAGAAAAGTCAAAGATGAGTAAAAAGTCTTAAAGAAAAGTCAAAGATGAGTAAAAAGTCCAAAAGAAAAGTCAAAGATAAGTAAAAAGTCTTAAAGAAAAGTCAAAGATGAGTAAAACGTCCAAAAGAAAAGTCAAAGATGAGTAAAACGTCCCAATGAAAAGTCAAAGATGAGTAAAAAGTCCAAAAGAAAAGTCAAAGATGAGTATTAAGTCCAAAAGAAAAGTCAAAGATGAGTAAAAAGTCCAAAAGAAAAGTCAAAGATGAGTATTAAGTCCAAAAGAAAAGTCAAAGATGAGTAAAAAGTCCAAAAGAAAAGTCAAAGATGAGTAAAAAAGTCAAACAGAAAAGTCAAAGATGAGTAAAAAGTCCAAAAGAAAAGTCAAAGATGAGTAAAAAGTCTTAAAGAAAAGTCAAAGATGAGTAAAAAGTCCAAAAGAAAAGTCAAAGATGAGTAAAACGTCCCAAAGAAAAGTCAAAGATAAGTAAAAAGTCCAAAAGAAAAGTCAAAGATGAGTAAAAAGTCCAAAAGAAAAGTCAAAGATGAGTATTAAGTCCAAAAGAAAAGTCAAAGATGAGTAAAAAGCAGAACAGACAAGTCAAAGATGAGTAAAAAGTCGAACAGAAAAGTCAAAGATGAGTAAAATTAAAACAGAAAAGTCAGAGATGAGTAAAAAGTCCAATAGAAAAGTCAAAGATAAGTAAAACGTCCAAAAGAAAAGTCAAAGATGAGTATTAAGTCCAAAAGAAAAGTCAAAGATGAGTATTAAGTCCAAAAGAAAAGTCAAAGATGAGTAAAAAGTCCAAAAGAAAAGTCAAAGATGAGTAAAAAGTCCAAAAGAAAAGTCAAAGATGAGTATTAAGTCCAAAAGAAAAGTCAAAGATGAGTAAAAAGTCTTAAAGAAAAGTCAAAGATGAGTAAAAAGTCCAAAAGAAAAGTCAAAGATAAGTAAAATGTCCAAAAGAAAAGTCAAAGATGAGTATTAAGTCCAAAAGAAAAGTCAAAGATGAGTAAAAAGTCCAACAGAAAAGTCAAAGATAAGTAAAACGTCCCAAAGAAAAGTCAAAGATGAGTATTAAGTCCAAAAGAAAAGTCAAAGATGAGTAAAAAGTCCAACAGAAAAGTCAAAGATAAGTAAAACGTCCCAAAGAAAAGTCAAAGATGAGTAAAAAGTCCAAAAGAAAAGTCAAAGATGAGTAAAAAGTCCAACAGAAAAGTCAAAGATGAGTAAAAAGTCCAACAGAAAAGTCAAAGATAAGTAAAACGTCCCAAAGAAAAGTCAAAGATGAGTATTAAGTCCAAAAGAAAAGTCAAAGATGAGTAAAAAGTCGAACAGAAAAGTCAAAGATGAGTAAAAAGTCGAACAGAAAAGTCAAAGATGAGTAAAAAGTCCAAAAGAAAAGTCAAAGATGAGTAAAAAGTCGAACAGAAAAGTCAAAGATGAGTAAAACGTCCAACAGAAAAGTCAAAGATGAGTAAAAAGTCCAAAAGAAAAGTCAAAGATGAGTAAAAAGTCCAAAAGAAAAGTCAAAGATGAGTAAAAAGTCCAAAAGAAAAGTCAAAGATGAGTAAAAAGTCCAAAAGAAAAGTCAAAGATAAGTAAATGTCCCAAAGAAAAGTCAAAGATGAGTAAAAAGTCCAAAAGAAAAGTCAAAGATAAGTAAATGTCCCAAAGAAAAGTCAAAGATGAGTAAAAAAGTCGAACAGAAAAGTCAAAGATAAGTAAAAAGTCCAAAAGAAAAGTCAAAGATAAGTAAAAAGTCTTAAAGAAAAGTCAAAGATGAGTAAAACGTCCAAAAGAAAAGTCAAAGATGAGTAAAAAGTCTTAAAGAAAAGTCAAAGATGAGTAAAAAGTCCAAAAGAAAAGTCAAAGATAAGTAAAAAGTCTTAAAGAAAAGTCAAAGATGAGTAAAACGTCCAAAAGAAAAGTCAAAGATGAGTAAAACGTCCCAATGAAAAGTCAAAGATGAGTAAAAAGTCCAAAAGAAAAGTCAAAGATGAGTATTAAGTCCAAAAGAAAAGTCAAAGATGAGTAAAAAGTCCAAAAGAAAAGTCAAAGATGAGTATTAAGTCCAAAAGAAAAGTCAAAGATGAGTAAAAAGTCCAAAAGAAAAGTCAAAGATGAGTAAAAAAGTCAAACAGAAAAGTCAAAGATGAGTAAAAAGTCCAAAAGAAAAGTCAAAGATGAGTAAAAAGTCTTAAAGAAAAGTCAAAGATGAGTAAAAAGTCCAAAAGAAAAGTCAAAGATGAGTAAAACGTCCCAAAGAAAAGTCAAAGATAAGTAAAAAGTCCAAAAGAAAAGTCAAAGATGAGTAAAAAGTCCAAAAGAAAAGTCAAAGATGAGTATTAAGTCCAAAAGAAAAGTCAAAGATGAGTAAAAAGCAGAACAGACAAGTCAAAGATGAGTAAAAAGTCGAACAGAAAAGTCAAAGATGAGTAAAATTAAAACAGAAAAGTCAGAGATGAGTAAAAAGTCCAATAGAAAAGTCAAAGATAAGTAAAACGTCCAAAAGAAAAGTCAAAGATGAGTATTAAGTCCAAAAGAAAAGTCAAAGATGAGTATTAAGTCCAAAAGAAAAGTCAAAGATGAGTAAAAAGTCCAAAAGAAAAGTCAAAGATGAGTAAAAAGTCCAAAAGAAAAGTCAAAGATGAGTATTAAGTCCAAAAGAAAAGTCAAAGATGAGTAAAAAGTCTTAAAGAAAAGTCAAAGATGAGTAAAAAGTCCAAAAGAAAAGTCAAAGATAAGTAAAATGTCCAAAAGAAAAGTCAAAGATGAGTATTAAGTCCAAAAGAAAAGTCAAAGATGAGTAAAAAGTCCAAAAGAAAAGTCAAAGATGAGTAAAAAGTCCAACAGAAAAGTCAAAGATGAGTAAAAAGTCCAACAGAAAAGTCAAAGATAAGTAAAACGTCCCAAAGAAAAGTCAAAGATGAGTAAAAAGTCCAAAAGAAAAGTCAAAGATGAGTAAAAAGTCCAACAGAAAAGTCAAAGATGAGTAAAAAGTCCAACAGAAAAGTCAAAGATAAGTAAAACGTCCCAAAGAAAAGTCAAAGATGAGTATTAAGTCCAAAAGAAAAGTCAAAGATGAGTAAAAAGTCGAACAGAAAAGTCAAAGATGAGTAAAAAGTCGAACAGAAAAGTCAAAGATGAGTAAAAAGTCCAAAAGAAAAGTCAAAGATGAGTAAAAAGTCGAACAGAAAAGTCAAAGATGAGTAAAACGTCCAACAGAAAAGTCAAAGATGAGTAAAAAGTCCAAAAGAAAAGTCAAAGATGAGTAAAAAGTCCAAAAGAAAAGTCAAAGATGAGTAAAAAGTCCAAAAGAAAAGTCAAAGATGAGTAAAAAGTCCAAAAGAAAAGTCAAAGATAAGTAAATGTCCCAAAGAAAAGTCAAAGATGAGTAAAAAGTCCAAAAGAAAAGTCAAAGATAAGTAAATGTCCCAAAGAAAAGTCAAAGATGAGTAAAAAAGTCGAACAGAAAAGTCAAAGATAAGTAAAAAGTCCAAAAGAAAAGTCAAAGATAAGTAAAAAGTCTTAAAGAAAAGTCAAAGATGAGTAAAACGTCCAAAAGAAAAGTCAAAGATGAGTAAAAAGTCTTAAAGAAAAGTCAAAGATGAGTAAAAAGTCCAAAAGAAAAGTCAAAGATAAGTAAAAAGTCTTAAAGAAAAGTCAAAGATGAGTAAAACGTCCAAAAGAAAAGTCAAAGATGAGTAAAACGTCCCAAAGAAAAGTCAAAGATGAGTAAAAAGTCCAAAAGAAAAGTCAAAGATGAGTATTAAGTCCAAAAGAAAAGTCAAAGATGAGTAAAAAGTCCAAAAGAAAAGTCAAAGATGAGTATTAAGTCCAAAAGAAAAGTCAAAGATGAGTAAAAAGTCCAAAAGAAAAGTCAAAGATGAGTAAAAAAGTCAAACAGAAAAGTCAAAGATGAGTAAAAAGTCCAAAAGAAAAGTCAAAGATGAGTAAAAAGTCTTAAAGAAAAGTCAAAGATGAGTAAAAAGTCCAAAAGAAAAGTCAAAGATGAGTAAAAAAGTCGAACAGAAAAGTCAAAGATGAGTAAAAAGTCCAAAAGAAAAGTCAAAGAATAGTAAAAAGTCCAAAAGAAAAGTCAAAGATGAGTAAAAAGTCCAAAAGAAAAGTCAAAGATGAGTAAAAAAGTCGAACAGAAAAGTCAAAGATGAGTAAAAAGTCTTAAAGAAAAGTCAAAGAATAGTAAAAAGTCCAAAAGAAAAGTCAAAGATGAGTAAAAAGTCGAACAGAAAAGTCAAAGATGAGTAAAAAGTCGAACAGAAAAGTCAAAGATGAGTAAAAAGTCCAAAAGAAAAGTCAAAGATGAGTAAAAAGTCAAACAGAAAAGTCAGAGATGAGTAAAAAGTCCAAAAGAGAAGTCAAAGATAAGTAAAAAGTCAAACAGAAAAGTCAGAGATGAGTAAAAAGCCTAAAAGAGAAGTCAAAAATAAGTAAAACGTCCAAAAGAAAAGTCAAAGATGAGTAAAAAGTCCAAAAGAAAAGTCAAAGATAAGTAAAACGTCCCAAAGAAAAGTCAAAGATGAGTATTAAGTCCAAAAGAAAAGTCAAAGATGAGTATTAAGTCCAAAAGAAAAGTCAAAGATGAGTAAAAAGTCCAAAAGAAAAGTCAAAGATGAGTAAAAAGTCCAAAAGAAAAGTCAAAGATAAGTAAAACGTCCCAAAGAAAAGTCAAAGATGAGTATTAAGTCCAAAAGAAAAGTCAAAGATGAGTAAAAAGTCTTAAAGAAAAGTCAAAGATGAGAAAAGTCTTAAAGAAAAGTCAAAGATGAGTAAAAAGTCCAAAAGAAAAGTCAAAGATGAGTAAAAGTCCAAAAGAAAAATCAAAGATGAGTAAAAAGCAGAACAGAAAAGTCAAAGATGAGTAAAAAGCAGAACAGAAAAGTCAAAGATGAGTAAAAAGCAGAACAGAAAATTCAAAGATGAGTAAAAAGCCGAACAGAAAAGTCAGAGATGAGTAAAAAGCCGAACAGAAAAGTCAAAGATAAGTAAAAAGTCCAACAGAAAAGTCAAAGATAAGTAAAAAGTTCAACAGTAAAGTCAAAGATGATTAAGAAGTCCAAAAGAAAAATCAAAGATGTGTAAAAAGTCCAACAGAAAAGTCAAAGATGAGTAAAAAGTCCAAAAGAAAAGTCAAAGATGAGTAAAAAGCAGAACAGACAAGTCAAAGATGAGTAAAAAGTCCAAAAAAAAGTGAAAGATGAGTAAAAAGCAGAACAGACAAGTCAAAGATGAGTAAAAAGTCCAAAAGAAAAGTCAAAGATGAGTAAAAAGCAGAAAAGAAAAGTTAAAAATGATTATGAAGTCCGAAAGTAAAGTCAGAGATGAGTAAAAAGTCCAAAAGAAAAGTCAAAGATGAGTAAAAAGTCCAAAAGAAAAGTCAAAGATGAGTAAAAAGTCGAACAGAAAAGTCAAAGATGAGTAAAAAGTCCAAAAGAAAAGTCAAAGATGAGTAAAAAGTCTTAAAGAAAAGTCAAAGATGAGTAAAAAGTCCAAAAGAAAAGTCAAAGATGAGTAAAAAGTCGAACAGAAAAGTCAAAGATGAGTAAAAAGTCCAAAAGAAAAGTCAAAGATGAGTAAAAAGTCGAACAGAAAAGTCAAAGATGAGTAAAACGTCCAACAGAAAAGTCAAAGATGAGTAAAAATTCTTAAAGAAAAGTCAAAGATGAGTAAAAAGTCCAAAAGAAAAGTCAAAGATGATTAAAAAGTCTTAAAGAAAAGTCAAAGATGAGTAAAAAGCAGAACAGAAAAGTCAAAGATGAGTAAAAAGCAGAACAGAAAAGTCAAAGATGAGTAAAAAGCAGAACAGAAAAGTCAAAGATGAGTAAAAAGCAGAACAGAAAAGTCAAAGATGAGTAAAAAGCCGAACAGAAAAGTCAAAGATGAGTAAAAAGCCGAACAGAAAAGTCAAAGATGAGTAAAATTAAAACAGAAAAGTCAGAGATGAGTAAAAAGTCTTAAAGAAAAGTCAGAGATGAGTAAAAAGTCCAATAGAAAAGTCAAAGATAAGTAAAACGTCCAAAAGAAAAGTCAAAGATGAGTATTAAGTCCAAAAGAAAAGTCAAAGATGAGTATTAAGTCCAAAAGAAAAGTCAAAGATGAGTAAAAAGTCCAAAAGAAAAGTCAAAGATGAGTAAAAAGTCCAAAAGAAAAGTCAAAGATGAGTATTAAGTCCAAAAGAAAAGTCAAAGATGAGTAAAAAGTCTTAAAGAAAAGTCAAAGATGAGTAAAAAGTCCAAAAGAAAAGTCAAAGATAAGTAAAATGTCCAAAAGAAAAGTCAAAGATGAGTATTAAGTCCAAAAGAAAAGTCAAAGATGAGTAAAAAGTCCAACAGAAAAGTCAAAGATAAGTAAAACGTCCCAAAGAAAAGTCAAAGATGAGTATTAAGTCCAAAAGAAAAGTCAAAGATGAGTAAAAAGTCCAACAGAAAAGTCAAAGATAAGTAAAACGTCCCAAAGAAAAGTCAAAGATGAGTAAAAAGTCCAAAAGAAAAGTCAAAGATGAGTAAAAAGTCCAACAGAAAAGTCAAAGATGAGTAAAAAGTCCAACAGAAAAGTCAAAGATAAGTAAAACGTCCCAAAGAAAAGTCAAAGATGAGTATTAAGTCCAAAAGAAAAGTCAAAGATGAGTAAAAAGTCGAACAGAAAAGTCAAAGATGAGTAAAAAGTCGAACAGAAAAGTCAAAGATGAGTAAAAAGTCCAAAAGAAAAGTCAAAGATGAGTAAAAAGTCGAACAGAAAAGTCAAAGATGAGTAAAACGTCCAACAGAAAAGTCAAAGATGAGTAAAAAGTCCAAAAGAAAAGTCAAAGATGAGTAAAAAGTCCAAAAGAAAAGTCAAAGATGAGTAAAAAGTCCAAAAGAAAAGTCAAAGATGAGTAAAAAGTCCAAAAGAAAAGTCAAAGATAAGTAAATGTCCCAAAGAAAAGTCAAAGATGAGTAAAAAGTCCAAAAGAAAAGTCAAAGATAAGTAAATGTCCCAAAGAAAAGTCAAAGATGAGTAAAAAAGTCGAACAGAAAAGTCAAAGATAAGTAAAAAGTCCAAAAGAAAAGTCAAAGATAAGTAAAAAGTCTTAAAGAAAAGTCAAAGATGAGTAAAACGTCCAAAAGAAAAGTCAAAGATGAGTAAAAAGTCTTAAAGAAAAGTCAAAGATGAGTAAAAAGTCCAAAAGAAAAGTCAAAGATAAGTAAAAAGTCTTAAAGAAAAGTCAAAGATGAGTAAAACGTCCAAAAGAAAAGTCAAAGATGAGTAAAACGTCCCAATGAAAAGTCAAAGATGAGTAAAAAGTCCAAAAGAAAAGTCAAAGATGAGTATTAAGTCCAAAAGAAAAGTCAAAGATGAGTAAAAAGTCCAAAAGAAAAGTCAAAGATGAGTATTAAGTCCAAAAGAAAAGTCAAAGATGAGTAAAAAGTCCAAAAGAAAAGTCAAAGATGAGTAAAAAAGTCAAACAGAAAAGTCAAAGATGAGTAAAAAGTCCAAAAGAAAAGTCAAAGATGAGTAAAAAGTCTTAAAGAAAAGTCAAAGATGAGTAAAAAGTCCAAAAGAAAAGTCAAAGATGAGTAAAACGTCCCAAAGAAAAGTCAAAGATAAGTAAAAAGTCCAAAAGAAAAGTCAAAGATGAGTAAAAAGTCCAAAAGAAAAGTCAAAGATGAGTATTAAGTCCAAAAGAAAAGTCAAAGATGAGTAAAAAGCAGAACAGACAAGTCAAAGATGAGTAAAAAGTCGAACAGAAAAGTCAAAGATGAGTAAAATTAAAACAGAAAAGTCAGAGATGAGTAAAAAGTCCAATAGAAAAGTCAAAGATAAGTAAAACGTCCAAAAGAAAAGTCAAAGATGAGTATTAAGTCCAAAAGAAAAGTCAAAGATGAGTATTAAGTCCAAAAGAAAAGTCAAAGATGAGTAAAAAGTCCAAAAGAAAAGTCAAAGATGAGTAAAAAGTCCAAAAGAAAAGTCAAAGATGAGTATTAAGTCCAAAAGAAAAGTCAAAGATGAGTAAAAAGTCTTAAAGAAAAGTCAAAGATGAGTAAAAAGTCCAAAAGAAAAGTCAAAGATAAGTAAAATGTCCAAAAGAAAAGTCAAAGATGAGTATTAAGTCCAAAAGAAAAGTCAAAGATGAGTAAAAAGTCCAACAGAAAAGTCAAAGATAAGTAAAACGTCCCAAAGAAAAGTCAAAGATGAGTATTAAGTCCAAAAGAAAAGTCAAAGATGAGTAAAAAGTCCAACAGAAAAGTCAAAGATAAGTAAAACGTCCCAAAGAAAAGTCAAAGATGAGTAAAAAGTCCAAAAGAAAAGTCAAAGATGAGTAAAAAGTCCAACAGAAAAGTCAAAGATGAGTAAAAAGTCCAACAGAAAAGTCAAAGATAAGTAAAACGTCCCAAAGAAAAGTCAAAGATGAGTATTAAGTCCAAAAGAAAAGTCAAAGATGAGTAAAAGTCCAAAAGAAAAATCAAAGATGAGTAAAAAGCAGAACAGAAAAGTCAAAGATGAGTAAAAAGCAGAACAGAAAAGTCAAAGATGATTAAAAAGTCTTAAAGAAAAGTCAAAGATGAGTAAAAAGCCGAACAGAAAAGTCAAAGATGAGTAAAAAGCAGAACAGAAAATTCAAAGATGAGTAAAAAGCCGAACAGAAAAGTCAGAGATGAGTAAAAAGCCGAACAGAAAAGTCAGAGATGAGTAAAAAGTCTTAAAGAAAAGTCAAAGATGAGTAAAAAGTCCAAAAGAAAAGTCAAAGATGAGTATTAAGTCCAAAAGAAAAGTCAAAGATGAGTAAAAAGTCTTAAAGAAAAGTCAAAGATGAGAAAAGTCTTAAAGAAAAGTCAAAGATGAGTAAAAAGTCCAAAAGAAAAGTCAAAGATGAGTAAAAGTCCAAAAGAAAAATCAAAGATGAGTAAAAAGCAGAACAGAAAAGTCAAAGATGAGTAAAAAGCAGAACAGAAAAGTCAAAGATGAGTAAAAAGCAGAACAGAAAATTCAAAGATGAGTAAAAAGCCGAACAGAAAAGTCAAAGATGAGTAAAAAGCCGAACAGAAAAGTCAAAGATAAGTAAAAAGTCCAACAGAAAAGTCAAAGATAAGTAAAAAGTTCAACAGTAAAGTCAAAGATGATTAAGAAGTCCAAAAGAAAAATCAAAGATGTGTAAAAAGTCCAACAGAAAAGTCAAAGATGAGTAAAAAGCAGAACAGACAAGTCAAAGATGAGTAAAAAGTCCAAAAAAAAGTCAAAGATGAGTAAAAAGCAGAACAGACAAGTCAAAGATGAGTAAAAAGTCCAAAAGAAAAGTCAAAGATGAGTAAAAAGCAGAAAAGAAAAGTTAAAAATGATTATGAAGTCCGAAAGTAAAGTCAGAGATGAGTAAAAAGTCCAAAAGAAAAGTCAAAGATGAGTAAAAAGTCCAAAAGAAAAGTCAAAGATGAGTAAAAAGTCGAACAGAAAAGTCAAAGATGAGTAAAAAGTCCAAAAGAAAAGTCAAAGATGAGTAAAAAGTCGAACAGAAAAGTCAAAGATGAGTAAAAAGTCCAAAAGAAAAGTCAAAGATGAGTAAAAAGTCCAAAAGAAAAGTCAAAGATGAGTAAAAAGTCGAACAGAAAAGTCAAAGATGAGTAAAAAGTCCAAAAGAAAAGTCAAAGATGAGTAAAAAGTCGAACAGAAAAGTCAAAGATGAGTAAAACGTCCAACAGAAAAGTCAAAGATGAGTAAAAATTCTTAAAGAAAAGTCAAAGATGAGTAAAAAGTCCAAAAGAAAAGTCAAAGATGATTAAAAAGTCTTAAAGAAAAGTCAAAGATGAGTAAAAAGCAGAACAGAAAAGTCAAAGATGAGTAAAAAGCAGAACAGAAAAGTCAAAGATGAGTAAAAAGCAGAACAGAAAAGTCAAAGATGAGTAAAAAGTCCAACAGAAAAGTCAAAGATAAGTAAAAAGTCCAAAAGAAAAGTCAAAGATGAGTAAAAAGTCCAAAAGAAAAGTCAAAGATGAGTAAAAAGTCGAACAGAAAAGTCAAAGATGAGTAAAAAGTCCAAAAGAAAAGTCAAAGATGAGTAAAAAGTCGAACAGAAAAGTCAAAGATGAGTAAAACGTCCAACAGAAAAGTCAAAGATGAGTAAAAATTCTTAAAGAAAAGTCAAAGATGAGTAAAAAGTCCAAAAGAAAAGTCAAAGATGATTAAAAAGTCTTAAAGAAAAGTCAAAGATGAGTAAAAAGCAGAACAGAAAAGTCAAAGATGAGTAAAAAGCAGAACAGAAAAGTCAAAGATGAGTAAAAAGCAGAACAGAAAAGTCAAAGATGAGTAAAAAGCAGAACAGAAAAGTCAAAGATGAGTAAAAATTCTTAAAGAAAAGTCAAAGATGAGTAAAAAGTCCAAAAGAAAAGTCAAAGATGATTAAAAAGTCTTAAAGAAAAGTCAAAGATGAGTAAAAAGCAGAACAGAAAAGTCAAAGATGAGTAAAAAGCAGAACAGAAAAGTCAAAGATGAGTAAAAAGCAGAACAGAAAAGTCAAAGATGAGTAAAAAGCAGAACAGAAAAGTCAAAGATGAGTAAAAAGCCGAACAGAAAAGTCAAAGATGAGTAAAAAGCCGAACAGAAAAGTCAAAGATGAGTAAAAAGCAGAACAGAAAAGTCAAAGATGAGTAAAAAGCCGAACAGAAAAGTCAGAGATGAGTAAAAAGCCGAACAGAAAAGTCAAAGATGAGTAAAA
>JAWHQN010000154.1:1615184-1620184 GCA_033220385.1 Triplophysa yarkandensis | reverse complement strand
AGCAACTGTAATCCACTTCTGATTTAATGAATTCTGGCTCTATACAAAAAGAAAACTTTTGCTTTAGGGATGAAAACATACACACGACTGAAGACTTTTGTTTTATTGAGCTTCATCAAAAAACACAAATAAGATCTTTAAAAATGACTTTAAAAAAGTCGAGACTTGAATGCCAGAGTTTTGCATTCAACGTGTACTTTAACCATTTACGGATTTGTATTTCTTCTATAGAAAAACATCTAAGACAAAGTCATGTAGATTATGAAAGAGCATTATAAATGCTCTGAATGTGCTTAAGGAACTCAAACCTGTGGGAGGAATGTACTGTATCTACATCACAAACCCACATTCAGTCCAGAAATACTCTCCACAGCGACCACATGTACCATCCAAACCAGAAATACCTTGGCGTGATTCACAGTTTTGATTGTAAACAGCATTGTGTGCCAAAGAAACAAGCTGCCTTTATAAAGCCTCTGTTAAAACACATCGTAATGAAGAGATCCCTCAGTCTGGCAACACAAAAGTTTTCAGATGACTCTTTTTTGATCAACATTATTTTGGATTTCTAACTTTAACCGATTTTTTATTCTCTCTTTAACAAAACATTCCTAACGTGTTAAATATCTGAAAATAAGCTTTTCATTTTTCTGGAAGAATTTAACTTATTTTTATGTTTTTATTTGGAGTGTCAAAATTCATCGACATGCATCGATTAATCAATCAATGATGCAGCATTGAAGCTACACATAAAACACTCCCCACGTCTACATTCCTCACATTAAATCTATCTACATATTTGTTTACTTTTGTTCATTTACATAATCGCGTATCACATATTTCTGGTTGCATTTGTGAGTTATTTAAAATGTAACTACTTGCATTAATATCAATAATTTAATGGAATTGTATACTAGGGGTTTCAGCAAATATTGAAATGCTGGCGGAGGAAGTCTATGTTGTGTCATATCGTGATGAAGTGTCTGATTTACACCACTTTTTTAATCACTTAACATCACATCAGGCACTTTACTAAAAATGAATCTGTCTCTTAAAAACATATGTTTGGTATTCATTGAAGGAAGCTTACTGTCAGAATAAAGATCAAAAACTTTGCTATGGACGATCTCTGAATTAAGATCTAACAGCTACATACTAGTTTTGTATACCCCAAAACAATTTGGCATTTACAGATTTCTTTATTTGTTTATTTATTAAAAATGAAATGAAAGCTTTTTGGCCGGTCCAGTCCAAATCCAAGACGACACAATAAACTGTATCTCTTATTGAAGAATAACTCATTATTGTTTACATTTTTAATGTCTTAACGTGTCAAACAATGCATTTTATATTAAAAGTGTGTTCAACTTTCTACGTGATGTATTTCTGCCGCTTGTATGTGTAATTAATACACGAGATGAAAATGAAGTTGTGTCTCTTGTCTTCCTGCAGCCATTTTAGAGCGTGATGACATTTAGTGCACATGAGAGCATTATGGGATACGCACTTGACAACATTACTGACACGCTGAAAATGGCAGCCACAGTGACCAGCAGAAAGGATCGCTTTTTTTCTAGAAAAAATAGAAGGTCCAAAGATGAAAAGAGTGCAGGGGGGGCAAAGACAGTAGATGGTATGATGGGAAATGAAGGAGGGACAGACAGAGAGGCTCAGAGAGGGGATACAGAGAACAAGAGTGAAAGAATGAGACGGACGAGTGAGGGGGCATGAGAGAGAGAGAGAGAGACAGAGAGAGAGAGAGAGAGAGAGAGAGAGAGAGACAGGGAGAGAGAGAGAGAGAGAGAGAGAGAGAGAGAGAGAGAGGAGGTATGACTGAGGGGAGAGAAGTTTTTGTCTCGATAGAAATGTGAAGAGAGGGAGAGAATAGGTTGGAATGGAAGAAAGAAGAAAGTGAGGGAGAGAGAGAGAGAGAGAGAGATATAGTGTGAGGATTAGAGGTGTGGGGGGGTGTTGACAAGGCAGCGAGACTTGGGTGAACAAAGAGAACGTGAAGAGAATGAGTTGGGTGAAACATCAAAGGGATTTTTCGGCCGTGTTACCGGGACAACAGACATTTGCATGCGATTAGCTTTTTACATCATATTAAGGAGGGATGGGGCGAGCGAGGGGAAGCGTACATCATAAAAAATGAGAGATGGCGGTCACTCGAACTAACTTATGTACTGACAAGCCTCCTTTTATCTTATAACATTGCACATGGGACAGAAAAGAGTTAGATTCTAATCAAAATTAAATTTGCTACATAATTTTAAAATGTATTTTTAATCATTTAATTTTAAGGCTTCACTCATCCTATACATCACAATATAAAGCATAACTAACAATTTAACGCAAGTTATTGCTGACATAATGTCTGTTTAATGCTGATTAAATTGAGAACTCAACATTTACGCTTTATTTTATTAAATTATTAGAGACAGACATAATTATTATTACATTTACATCTGCACTTTAAGAAGTCCTCTGTTAGGTTTAGCTGTCATTATTTCTTTCCTAAAATGTAGTTGTGTATTTTCAAGTTTTATTTAACCTTAATCAGAAGGATCAGTTATCCCTGAATGTGTGCAATACATTTGCAAAATTGATTTAAATAAAATAAATGTTGGATTATCAGGATTTCTTGATCATGAAGTTTATTGTATTGTGAAGTATTGTGCATTGCACGAAAATATGAGTTCATGTGTATCATGAAACCCCAACATATGGTCATATCTCAAATACTGACACTTCTAATAATTAAACTCTCAAATTTCAATACTTTTGAATTACTTACTTATTATTTATATGTAAAAAAACATGTACAAACAAGAAGTCGTTGGTAGATGTAGGATCAAAATAAAGATACAATTTGGACATTCAAGTGGCGGTTCTGACAGTCATGATGTACAGCTGAAGATTAAAATATCTGTTTCAGTGATCTGAATTTAAGTACGTGGTTAGTACAGAAGGTTTGATTTGTGTGTTTTAATTTATTATATTGCATTAGTAACAAAAAAGGAAAACAAGAAACTGGTGAAGATAACAGGAAAGATGCTCTGTATTACTTAAATAATTGTAAATAAAGTTAAATACTGCAAATAAAGTACGTTTTCTCTTAACGCTGAAACTACACAAGAGTAATATATCTAGTTTCTGCTCTAATATTTTTATGACAATGTCTTGCTGTAGAAGGAACTGGATTGAAATTCTTCCATCAGTATTTTTTTATAATATATAATCCATAGTTTATAAGAGATTGAAGTGAAGACAGCGGTGTGTACATGTGCGTGTTCTGGGTTCATTTTATATAAAAGCCAGATATATGCACCTGTCTCTCTCTCTCTCTCTCTCTCTCTCTCTCTCTCTCTCTCTCTCTCTCTCTTCTCTCTCTCTCTCTCTCTCTCCCTCTCTCTCCTCTCTCTCTCTCTATCTCTCTCTCTCTCTTCTCTCTCTCTCTCTTCTTTTTTCTCTCAAGTTCAAGTCAAGTTGCTTTAATAACATGACTTTTGAGATACAGTATTGTCAAAGCATTTTTTAATAAATGTAACATATAACGTAGAAATGTACAATGTAAAATCAATACAATAAATAAAATCATTTAGACAAACAAACAAATAGAAATTGGTCAATTAGACAGTTGTTTGATTGATTAACAATATGCCAGTTCGGAGGTTCTATTTATATCTGACTAACACTAGTTAGTTTGACTTGGAGGTTAAATTCAAATATTAATTTTTCGTCAGCATTTAAAACATAAGATTTTCATCAATCTTTTTGAATAAGTCAGGACGATATTTGAAATCAGTGTAAGTTTGAGTTTTATTTACCAGTTGAAAGTTAATGAGTTTATTTAGAGGATGAGATACTGTTGGGGTTTCATTAGTTATCAATGAATAGATTCAGTATGGGATAGATTGAGGTGATGCCAGAACTCAAGAGCTCTTTTCTGTTTCTTAATGTTTAGGGGATAAGCCTAATTCAGCTCTATAGGCATCATCTCTCTCTCTCTCTCTCTCTCTTCTCTCTCTCTCTCCTCTCTCTCTCTCTATCTCATCTCTCTCTCTCTCTTTCTATCATCTCTCTCTCTATCATTCATTCACTCTCTCTCTCTCTGGTCTCTCTCTGTCTCTCCTGGTCTCTCTCTCTCTCTCTCCTCATCTCTCTATCATCTCTCTCTATCATCATTCATCTCTCTCTCTCTCTCTCTTCTCTCTCTCTCTCTTCTCTCTCTCTCTCTCTCTCTCTCACTCTCTCTCTCTCTCTCTCTTTCTATCAATCTCTATCATTCATCATTCTCTTCTCTCTCACTCTCTCTCTCTCTCTCTTTCTATCATCTCTCTCTATCATTCATTCATTCTCTCTCTTGGTCTCTCTCTCTCTCTCTCTGTCTCTCTCTCTCTCTGGCCCTGTATAATGCCTCAGGTGCCCTCAGTGCTGCAGCTGCATTGTGCATCGGGCGTCGTCATGGCCGTCGCTTCGGTGCTTTTGTCATGGCGATATTACAGTATCAATACCCTGACACTGCGACAAAGAGACAGCAGCCAATGCCACAATCACTCCACCCCTTTAACCCCCCTCTCTTTCTGTCTCTCTCTCTTTCTCCTTCTCTCCATCCTCACCCAATCGATCCCGCCATCTTTGACTAAATATGTCTGTATTGATCCAGTGTCAGTCCCTCTGCTCTCTCTCTCTCTCTCTCTCATTCTCTTCACCCATCCATTTCTTTATTTCTCTCTTCTATCTATCAGATTTCGTCTCCCCTGTTTCTCCTTTGTCTGTCACTTCATCTCTTTCTCTCTTCTCCCCTCACCTCTGCATGTGTTTTGTTTCTCTCACTCTTTGCATATTAATTGCTGCATTGTGCTGCGGCGTACAAGACAATCAAGCACTGGGGGCGGGAGATGATACACTGTATCAAACACACAACAACAAACACACACCTCAGATGTGGTGTGCTCATGTGGAAATCACCTCAACAGAACAGTATTATTACTATAGAC
>JAWHQN010000154.1:1610833-1614684 GCA_033220385.1 Triplophysa yarkandensis | reverse complement strand
ACTATCTGCCAAATTAATAAATATAATATATATCAATATTTAACCACATTAGGCATGTAAATAATGTAAATTTAATGTACATTAGCTTCTGAATGACCTGCCTGGGTCTGTGCCGTATCCAACCCCCCCCTCTCCCACCCACCTTTGCTGCACTGTAAAGCCTGAAGAGTTCTACACAATACATATGAGTAGTGCTAAATATTTTCCCAGTGTGCATCTAGACCTGTTAGATCAACTGTAAGGTCTGCAGGCCTCTGGCACTCAAAGGCTCAGAGTTATACTCCTTCTACCACAGACAAAACAAAGCGCCTTATGTTGTTTGTATTTACTGCACGAAATATAAAAATAAGAATAAGTAAAAATTAAAATTAGTTTATTGTATTTATAGTTTATAGTAGTTAGTTGTGGAGAAATGTAATGATTAATAAGCTAGGAATTAATTCAAAAGTAATTTCTTAAAAAAATCTCTCACATTTTTTTGTTGTCAACCATAGTTATTACCTAGATTAAATTAATCAAAATATATTAAATCATTGGAATAAAGATAACTCAAAAATTATAAATAACAATTCACAATTTATTAAGATGTGTTGTGCTAAATATAATACGATATTCAGTTCACTTAACTTTAGTTTTTAAATTTAAGTAACTTTAAAAAAAAAACATAAGTAAGATTAACTTATTTTATTAAGTTAATATCACGGTTAGCATTTACAGTATGAGTATTATGTCCATTAAACTAAAGACATACAAATTCATGGATTTGATCATGTGGCTCAGGAGTCATAGATCTATAAACATCTCTCAGTTTCACTTTCAGTTTTATCAGCATCTGCACATTGTGAATGTCTGAAGGTGGGGCTAATTTGCATACTCATATAGAGGCTTGAGTTCTTTTTCAGATTTTGATTGAAGATTATAGAGGCAACTGAATTTTAAACGCAATTAATATAAAGCACTGCAATATACAAGATGTAACTCCGCATGGAAAATATTTTCACAAGAATTTTTTTCTAAACTTGACCGAAGATTAGTTTAAGGGACAAAATAATTGGACTACAGGGGGACTTTTTGAATTTAAGACGTAATGATATGAAAATCAGAACTTATTTTGGTGACAGATTTTTTGAAATGGTTGTCAATAGTTTTTTAAATGTTTTAAGTGAAAATACCAGAATTGGATATTGACAGAATATTTTTAAGAATCAGGATCGGACAGTGAACAGGTGTTATTTGTCTGGTGTTTGGTCACAATGGCCCTGCGGTATACACAACAGGCATTCATTAAAATTCTTCCTCTGTAATGCCACTACAACACAACTACACAAAAACGCCACATATCACTTGTCATAATGTATAACAATGAATTATTCTTTCTCAAGAGAGTATGAAGCATTTAAAGACAATCTTTATGTTTTCATGGCGTTATTCTCTTTCTGCTTCTCTCGGCTGATTTACTTATAAAAACTTGTTTTAATCTGTAAGTACTGCAGGGGAACAGGTGAAGTGAGGGCTGCAACAGAGCGAGCGAGCGAGGGAGCAGGAGAGAGAGAGAGAGAGAGAGACGCATGTGAGACAGAGACAGATTGCAGCATTTAAGTGCCGCCTCAGGGAGCTGCTGTAGGTGGAGAGAGAGAGAGAGAGAGAGCGGGCGAGCGAGGGTGAGAGAGAGATTAGGAAAACCGCAGAAGTTAAGGTGCTATTGATGCAAGTACTTCTTGACTGCTTGTGTGTTTCTCTCTATATATTATACTCTCTCTCTCTCTCTCTCTCTCTCTCTCTCTCTCTCTCTGTGTATGTATATATTGTGTATAAGTAGCATGTGTAGATGTGTGTATGTCTCTACAACAGATGTGTGTCTCTCTCTCTCTCTCTCTGTGTGTGTGTGTGTGTGTGTATGGCTGTAGGTGGCCCACATTTACTCTATTCATGCAAAAACATTAAACAAATGTGTCCCAAACTAGTCTAAACAAGGAAAATATTCTTATTAGGAGGAGTTGTTAGGGCAAGAAAGTTGAGTGGTTACGGTTGCCGGGCAACACTGCAGATATAGAATCCAACTGATGTGCGGCCACAGGTGTACAGCTTCATTTTATTGTATAACATCAATTATAACTAAAGAGTGGAGTGGCCTTGCAGGACTTTATAAAAAACTGCGCTTTTTTACCTGAAAAAAAATAATTTGCTACAATAATTTGATTCCTGGAGCATAAAATTGTATAATAAAGTCAATACCCTGATGATAAGTTACTCAGATACTATACATGATTTAGAAGAGATGTTTAACAAGTCTTTCTGAGATATGTATGATTTAAAATAGATGTTTAACAAGTCTTTCTGAGATATGTATGATTTAGAATAGATGTTTAACAAGTCTTTCTGAGATATGTATGATTTAAAATAGATGTTTAACAAGTCTTTCTGAGATATGTATGATTTAGAATAGATGTTTAACAAGTCTTTCTGAGATATGTATGATTTAGAAGAGATGTTTAACAAGTCTTTCTGAGATATGTATGATTTAGAAGAGATGTTTAAGAAGTCTTTCTGGGATATTTATGATTTAGAAGAGATGTTTAACAAGTCTTTCTGAGATATGTATGATTTAGAATAGATGTTTAACAAGTCTTTCTGAGATATGTATGATTTAGAAGAGATGTTTAACAGGTCTTTCTGAGATATGAATGATTTAGAAGAGATGTTTAACAAGTCTTTCTGAGATATGTATGATTTAGAATAGATGTTTAACAAGTCTTTCTGAGATATGTATGATTTAGAATAGATGTTTAACAAGTCTTTCTGAGATATTTATGATTTAGAAGAGATGTTTAACAGGTCTTTCTGAGATATGTATGATTTAGAATAGATGTTTAACAAGTCTTTCTGAGATATGTATGATTTAGAATAGATGTTTAACAAGTCTTTCTGAGATATGTATGATTTAGAATAGATGTTTAACAAGTCTTTCTGAGATATGTATGATTTAGAATAGATGTTTAACAAGTCTTTCTGAGATATGTATGATTTAAAATAGATGTTTAACAAGTCTTTCTGAGATATGTATGATTTAGAATAGATGTTTAACAAGTCTTTCTGAGATATGTATGATTTAGAATAGATGTTTAACAAGTCTTTCTGAGATATGTATGATTTAGAAGAGATGTTTAAGAAGTCTTTCTGGGATATTTATGATTTAGAAGAGATGTTTAACAAGTCTTTCTGAGATATGTATGATTTAGAATAGATGTTTAACAAGTCTTTCTGAGATATGTATGATTTAGAAGAGATGTTTAACAGGTCTTTCTGAGATATGTATGATTTAGAATAGATGTTTAACAAGTCTTTCTGAGATATGTATGATTTAGAATAGATGTTTAACAGGTCTTTCTGAGATATGAATGATTTAGAAGAGATGTTTAACAAGTCTTTCTGAGATATGTATGATTTAGAATAGATGTTTAACAAGTCTTTCTGAGATATGTATGATTTAAAATAGATGTTTAACAAGTCTTTCTGAGATATGTATGATTTAGAAGAGATGTTTAACAAGTCTTTCTGAGATATGTATGATTTAGAATAGATGTTTAACAAGTCTTTCTGAGATATGTATGATTTAGAATAGATGTTTAACAAGTCTTTCTGAGATATGTATGATTTAAAATAGATGTTTAACAAGTCTTTCTGAGATATGTATGATTTAGAATAGATGTTTAACAAGTCTTTCTGAGATATGTATGATTTAGAATAGATGTTTAACAAGTCTTTCTGAGATATTTATGATTTAGAAGAGATGTTTAACAGGTCTTTCTGAGATATGTATGATTTAGAATAGATGTTTAACAAGTCTTTCT
>JAWHQN010000154.1:1588333-1605833 GCA_033220385.1 Triplophysa yarkandensis | reverse complement strand
AAAGAATCTTATAATGTACACACACGGACTAAAGCACACAAACACACGCGCGCGCATGCACGCACGCACAAACACACACACACACACACACACACACACACACACACACACACACACACACACACACACGCTGAATGATTGTCTACATTGAGACAGATGAAGGGAGTGATGGAGAACAGAAGCCATGGTTTGATCTCTCATTAGAAACACAACATATCTATTTCTATCTGTACAAACATTCAAGAGACAATTTTTTTTCTTACATTTTTTTAACCATGAAACAAAACAATAAGAATAATAATTATGAGCAGAAGAGCTTGATTTTATCTCATCGGCATTAAAGTAACATCACAGAAAGGAAAATAACGTCTACAAAAGGCCTCGGCGCTAAACACTACTTCATCTTTAAGTGATGCACATGCTAAAGGGAGAGAAGAAACTGCACACAGCCATAAATGATGGAATGACACCAAATATGACAATGACCCCAACATCCCCAATGTCGACAAAAGCGGTTTAGCAAATAAAAGCCAGAGATACAGTGGGGGCTAAGTGCTTTTGGTGAACTTACAAAATACTGGAGGAAGTGCTCAGGACAGAAGGCACGGTGGCTTGACTGTAATCTTAAAGGAATGTCACATCAGGGGCTACAGAACTCAAAGTTTTTCTCTCTACATACCAAACAAGAGCACAATAACACACGTATCACAAATTAAGGCTAGACAAAACACTGGACTATACCCCATCTGTCTAATGATTAAAATGAGACCACACATCATCCTTTGTGCACGTGAAACAAACACAGTGACGTGAAATAACAGATCAGTCAAACTGATGGCGTCGATGCCGCGACACGTCTTGGACGTCATCTCGGTATGAACTTATAAATATATTAGCGATCACTGAAAGATCCTCCCGTGACGTTAAACATTGATTGTTTATCCAAATGATTGATTCATTGATTGATTCATACGTCGATTCATGTTTAAGGGGTTGTTATTTGGACCTGCAGCAAAAACGTTTTGGGAAAAACAAAGGTTTAGTCTAACAAAAGCTAGTCGGGAAAAATAAATTTTGCACAGTGCTCTTAGGACATTATCTTTAATGTCTTCTTTCATAATTATTATTTTAATACGTATTATTCTTTTCAATTAACACTTCATCAAAAAACAACCACATATTTTTTGTCCTCTTTTATCTTTACAAAAGCTACATATTTTCTACTGGGATGTCTGAATTTGTTAGTGTGTTTTTTTTTTTATTAAAATGTAAAGAAAAGATCTACATACTATCTAAAAAAATGACACACAGTATACGTTGTTCCACCTTCTCTGGTGGTTTACAAGGAATGTCATATTGCCTATTCTCTGTTTAGACGATTTGTTTTGTTTTGAACCCTGAAATCTGAACTCAGACTTTTTCATTGTAATGTCAGTCCAAAAATCCTGGTGGTATGTGTAAGGTAAACACATATGGCCAGCGTCAAACGGCCGTCTGTTCTCACATGTGGCACTCTGGGTTCAATTCACGGTTTCATTCATGATCGCACAAACTGCTGACACACAGAAGTCTACGCTCTAGTACAAGGACGCATATATACTCTATATATTCACTGTGACTATAGTCCTGTGCTGCTTGATCTGCTAAAAACCATGAACATCAACAGGCACTGAGAGAAATAAGCATATAGAAGAGGCAGAAACTCTGTTTTATAGAACATCTGAAGAAGACCCGTTGGAGCAGACAGGCAGTGTGGATATCCAGTCATAAAATCTTTACTCTGTCCGGTTCGAGGTGATTCAGAAGTACCATTCACTTATCACAGCATTCTGTTTGGAGTTGGTAAGAAGTGCGCTCACTCCTTTGGAAGTAGCATTCTGACAGCTTTTCTCTCAGCAAGAACATCTAGCAAAGCGTCCGTTTTCCTATCCTGCTCAACATTGCATGTTTGTTTTGAGATGAGAACGAGTGATTCTTAAAAAGAAATCATGTTCACTGATGAGAAGACCGGAACACGGTGATCAAGAATGCCCGGAAGGCTGAGACTGGCATACAATACTTGATATCTTTATGAATGTAGAGGTAAAAGTTCGCTAACTGAAGGGGAAAGAACATTTTTAAGGGTGCCCCGGGGCATCTCCCCTGCCTCCATCTTTAGATCGCTCTCATTTACTCTTGTCTTCCAAGAGTAGATCCTCTGTTGTGAGGTCTGAGGAAACGGACTGAGCCCTTTTTTGTTGATGCTGGGATAAATTTCCGAAGCTGCCATTTGATTCCAGTTCATTGTCCTCCTCGTCCAAGTCCTCGTCCTCATCATCCAGGACCTTTTCTGGTTCGTGATCCAGTTCAAAACCATCCTCTGCTTGTCTGTTTTCTGGACTGCACCCGTTTTCAAGTCTAGCCCTTGATGAAAGCCAATTCTCAGGGGACATTATTCCATCATCTACATCAAGGAACTTCCACAGGGTCAGCGGGTTGCGGTCTGACCTGGGCAAGTTAAGTCTTGGGGAATGGTTTGTTGGCATTCCTCGCTTGCGCCGAGACTTGCTGGTGTGATTGACTTGAAGGTGCATAGCCATCAGCTCAACTGAAGAGGTTCGAAATGGACAGAACACGCACTGGTTAAGGATGTCGTTGCCTCCTCTAGGACCGGCAGACGTTCCACCTTCGGAAGAACTCACTGAACCCTCATCTTGCAAAGGGCGCCGGGAAAGATCCAGGGGTTCAAAGCCTCCTTCATGGGACATAACACCTCCCTGGTACCCGTTTGCAGACACCATGCGACTTGTGGTAAGGGGCTTTCGTCTGGACACTTTGGGTATTTTACGGGGTGGTGCATCACCTTTCCAACTTGCTTCTAGACCACCAGGGAAGAGTGACCCCATCATCCCGGACAAACTGCGATACTGTCTCTCCACGTCTCCTTCTCTTTGACGTCCCTCCTGCTTCTCTGAAGTGCCTACAGCCCAGGACTGACTGTGTCTGGAAGAAGTCGCCTCTACGGGAATCCTCCCAAAGGACCGGGACATGGAAGGTAGTCGGCGATGTTTTTTCACCCCGTCAAGAGGTGAGCCAGTCAAGGAGGGGAGACTGGGTGAAGGGGAATTTGGGGATGTTGCCATGGCGTTTCTTTGCTCACGGTGATGACGTTGCAGGTGATACTTGAGTGAGCCAGACTGTGTGCCAGCATAATCACAGTGAGGGCATTTGTATGGTCTTTCCCCTAAGAAAAACAAAGTATTCCTAGTAAATATTTTCATATCGACTGCATCAGTATCCTAAACATTTACAGTTTAATTTTTAACATGATTTTTTTGGAACTTTGTAAGAATGGATAATATTTTGTTGTAAAGTTACACAAAAATGTTTTAATTTAATCTGTTTCAGTCTTTTCTGTGCATTTAAAGCATGTAGAAATATAATCCCCATTTTTAGTTGTGTCAAATGATTTAAATCTTCCTGCTACACTGCCTTCTATAAAATTTTAGAAACTGAGCTTTCCTGTTGATCTTTGGTTAAAGCATGGTGTTGACAATGCCTGAGACATGGGTAGAATCTCAGGGGTTGCATGTACTCTGAATCAGATGTAAAAAAAAAATATGTTAAATACAGTGTAGGTCGCTTTGTGTAAAAGCGTCTGCACAATGCCTACATGTAAATGTAGTGACATTATGACATATATGAGTTCAGAATATAGACACTAATTATGGGAAACACACTTATATAAAAATAACATTTTACTTTATAGTATAAAACTCTACTAAAATAAATGTTAAAAGTCAAACTGTTGATGGGGATTGTGAGTAAATGTTGAGAGAATTTTCATTTTCGGGTGAAGTACAACTTAAATGAGTAGGTTTGAAAATAAATAAAAGATAGGCAGCATGTGTATGTGCAAACACTGTAGTTATGCTCAGTTATAGATAGGTGTCAGTGTTTGTCATCATATGTAACATTAGCAGATCTCAAACATTTCAGTTAAATTAGGGCATTCCTTCTCTCATCAACCGTGAGAGCTTTTCTAGAGGACATTTTGTGGAAAAACATGATCGGCAGCAAATGGATTCAAACAAGCTTAAGCAAGATGCTATTTGTATGAGGATTTGATCATTGCTATAATGAGTACTGCAGTACAGTAATAATCTCTGAAATGTCTTAAGATTAAATGTTTAACATACACATTTGTAAAATGTGAGCTATTAACAACAAATACAACCAAAAGATTGTTAAAAACATAAAACATGTTTCCACTGTGTGTACATTTTTTTTCACATACATTACATCACTTTACCTGTGTGTACACGAAGATGCACTTTAAGATGATGGGAGGAGCGGAATGCTTTACCACAGTAGGGGCAATCCTTCATCCCTGTTCCCCGTACACGCTCCCTTGAAGCTGAAGAGCTCGTTGAGGTTGATCCACTCAGACCATTCTGACCTGGCATGGAGATTAAATAAAATATATTAAAATAAGCTCTAAACTACTGGTTCTGAAACATTGAGAAAATATTTTAACAGTTTATTAAAATTACAGTGTATTAGTTCCTGAAGCATGGGAACAGATCAGACACACTGTCCTGATGAAATCAGCGGCTGGTTGATTCTTACCGGAGAGGTGTGATATGACAGAATGAAAGCTCCCAGCGGCCTCCATTCCAATTGGAAGCTGCTTTGCCTCCTGTCTGCCTTCAGTATCGTTAACTCTTCGCCCTGCTCCACTAGTGACTGGACTTGCACTGATTCGGTTTATAATATCCTCTTCTCTTAATGTGCCTCCCCGGGCATTCTGACCTTTCTGTGGTTTCTGAACATGTACACGGGCATGAGCGACCACCTGCTGAAGGCTTCTGAACAGCTTGCCGCAATCTGGACACTCCCAGGGTGCACCGGAGGCCTCCAATTCTTCTCTAGAACTCAGTCCACCCAGGTAGGCCCTCATTTGTTTGGCCTCCCCAGCAACCGTGCCTTGTGCGGAAGGAGGTTGTGAGTGGGATCGTTGATGCTGCTGCTGGTTGTTTTGCGCGGCAACCAGACTGCGAGCAACCAGCTGCCACATGGCTGCCTGGTCCACTCCGTCTGCTGCCTCCCCTGCCCTTCCACCACCGTTACCCATTTCTGCCACCTGTGCCACAGCCTGAAGGCGCTCCATGCAACTTCCATTGCTGTTGTCTTTGGGTAATCCCAGATATCCCATGACTGAGGATTTATTTAAGGCCGCTCCCCGGCCTGACCTCTCAGTGCGACTTCCCGACCCTCCCCCACCTGCAAGGAGAAGGTTGGAATACAGGGCGCCCAGCACCTGTGTGCTAGCAGGACCTTTGACTTGCTCGGATCCTGCAGGCCCTAGATTTCCTAGCCCGGCTTTGAGGCCCAGCTTATTGAGATGCACCTTCATATGGTTTTTGAGAAACCAAGGTTCCTTGAAGCCACGGCCACACACCTGGCACTTGTGGTCCAATGAGTCCTTGTGCTTACGCATATGTCCCTTTAGAAACCAGGACTGAGTGAAACGCTGGCCGCATGTCTCACAGCGAAATGCCGGGACAACTGACATTGGGGGAGGGGTTTCTGATGGTTCTGTTATGGGCTTAGTAGGGAAAACGGTTGCAGCTGTGGGATCTTCAGGTGGGTGGCTCTCTTGGAGATGGGCAGCCAGTCTTTCCTCCTGACTGGCCGAGAAGGGACACATTGTACATTTGTAGGGGTTGTGGAGTATTCGTACATGGCGTGCCAGCTCCGAAGCTGTACGGAACTTACCCTTACAGGCATGGCACCGAAAGGTGGGAGCAGCCGTGGAGGGGGAGCTTTCATCCAAATGAGCATGGCCAAGTGGAGAAAAAGAAGTTGAGATGGGTGCCTCCTCTGTGAGAGGAGGAGTCAGAGCTGTGGTTCCATCAAAGAGGTACTGAGGGCTGCTAGCAGTCTGAAGAGGTTCTTCAGGAACTATTTCTTCATCCACATTCTTCTGTAATGCCTCAGATAACGAACTCTCTTTCAGGCCTAGCTCTCGATTGTTGAGTGTCTGTATTACACCAACTTTTAAAAGATTTTGCTGCAATTTGCCATGTGAGGTTCGGTAGAGCGCTGAAGCCCGGCGGTCCTTATCCAAACTGTGAGCTCGAGCATGCAATGATAAAATACTTTGGAAGCGGAACCTCTTTCCACACACATGGCAGGGAAACCTTAGGGCAGGCCCGGAACTGGTTCCTCCAGTGGAAGCTATCCCTTCATTGTTAAAAAGCTGAAGATCCAATTCATCACTGCAGGAGGTGCTCTGACCAGAAGAGATTGCCTGCTCAAGGGCTCCAAAGCCAGAGAAGGATGCTGATGGTGTGGCTGGAGGGCTGCTCTCTGAGGAGGGACTGCCAAGTTCCAGTTCACCAGGAAACAGTGCCACTGCCGGGGTGGGCGAAAGGGGTGCCGACAATTCCTCATCATCTTCATCATGGACATTTAGACGAGGAAGCAGGCAGGGTGAGGCATGTCTGTAGAGTTCGGTTTGAGGACTAGAAGGGGTAGACTGGGGACTCTGGGGAAGGCCTTGGGGACTGTGGTCCAGTGAGGGCATGGATGAAGGGGACAGTGGGGGCTCACAGGAAAGAGCCAGCATACACTCTGGTGGGGAATCCATATTCTAAAAGGGTAAAGAAACAAACAAACTTAGAATGACTCAAAAGTGAACTTTTTGATTTATGGTTGGGGGATATGACGATATTAACAGTGGACGATTAAAAAGACTCGTTGTGAACAATCTTTGTATCGGATTTGTTTTTACATTTTGTCTACATCGGCACTCTAGATGGTGCCAGGTTAAGAAGGTCATATATATTGCTCACAGGTTCAGTGAGAATAAGCCATGCGATCCGTGACAATGAGGGAAAACCGCTCAATCCATCATCTCAGTGTATGGACATTCAGAGCCTCTCACTCTCTGTATCTGCGATGGATTGAACAGTGAATAAACACCTCTATATCCCTGCTTGTTTCATGTAAGTGGGGTGTGTGTCCGTTAAGTTATATTTTAGAGCTGTGTTACTGGGCACTGATGACTGTTTGGACCTATAAACACACTATATCTGTTAAAACTTGTTACTCAGGATGATGGAGACAAACAACTGTTACAATTGTTATCACTACCAATATTAGATTTGTTAAACCAATGTTCATTTTGGAATGGTAACGAAGTCTTTCATTTTCATAAAATTCTTATAATGTGCTTACTGTGCAGAATTGAATGTGCATTAGATCATTTGACTAAAATATTCTTAAAACATATTGGAAATTCTGTATTTTTATGTGGGGACATTCGTTTGGCTGGAGTGAAGCTTTCTAATTTGTTAACTCTACTTAAAACCGACATGAAAAAGAATCAGGATAAAACCGTGAATCATGATTTTTCTAGAAAAAAATGTGATTAAAATGTTTCCTTATATCGCCCACCTCTGGTGTGAACAAACAATGCTGTATATATGATGATATCTATGTGCAAGCTCACCAGTAATTTGATTATGCCATGCTTCACTTTCTTGACTGAGAGGTGTTCTCTGATGGTGGCAATCTGCCCGTCCACCTCTAGCAGTCCCCTGTCAAGCACAAGACAGAATAAAAAGGAGTTTACACACATTTTATCTTGTGTATGGGTCGAAGGGCAGGGCAGGACACGGACTGTCCCAAACAGGATGGGCGCAAGATGTTTGGACTTCCCCACACACCCTTCCTGCATACACACTTACTGTAGCTGCTTAATGTAGAATCAAAACCTCTGACCCCCATTCACCATACACTCACACATGAGTCCTGGGTGGACAATCCAGCACACACCTGCTTCTCTGGTAAATAACAGAAAAGGAATTTCATTGACAGTCTGCTGAACAGCTGTGAGAGTGCAGGCTTGTGTGGATATGTGTCACTATGCTTATGGAGCTTTACATCGCTGTGAACTGCATGCGTATGTTTGTGTGACATAAGACTTGGATGTTATGGTGGATAAGAAAGCCAGTTGATATCCGTTCAGCTGTGACTCAGACGGATATCACGGTATATCACTTAAACTGCCTCTTCATTCTTTCTATGCATTATTGTTCCTTTTCTTTTTTTAATTTCACCCCCCACACACTTTTTCTATTTTCGCCCTCATTGCTTTCCTTCCTCCGTTCTTCTTTAGTTTTCTTTCATTCTCTCTGTCTCTCTGTCTCTCCGCAGCCCTGCCAGTTGGCATGGTGCCAGGGAATGCTGATATCAGCTGGTAGATTGGGGCCTGCCAACATGGCAAGGAGAGACAGACAGGCGAGAGAAAAGGCAGAATGAGGGGAGGGGGGAGAAATTATAAATGAATAACACCAATACGCTCTGAATGAAGAATATTTGATGAGTAAATCTGAGGAGAAAGGGACACGGTGTTCTGCTCAGAGAATACCGCGATCTGTTTGGTCTGCAGCCGTTATTACCATATGAATATCGTCATGGCAATGTTCGTGTCCGACCAACCCTGTCACACCAATAAAGCGTCTCCAAATTTGGATAGATGGAGAGAGTGATAAGGTGCTAGACAGAGGGGGGAGGGGAGAAATGAACGCAGGGGAGCGATAAAGCAGCATGCGCAAAAAATGCACACACACGTGCACACACACAAACACAAACACACACTCGTTCAATATGGCAGCTAGTCACTGGATGATTCATGCATGCTAAACACCTTTGTCTGAATGGTCACACACAAATGCAAGATTGACGCCACACTTTAATGTCTTCCCAGGACGCATGTCCTCAAATACATATTGCTGACGATGAAACAGATCATCGTCATTTGGGGAAAGCTTTTGTAGATTAATTCTAATCACAATTGGAAATGTCAAAGTCTCTTCTTAACGCACTTTTTTAGGAGTATTATACACGTATTACACTGGTTTCTCCATTACATTTTATATAGAAAGTGCTTCAAATGTGATCTTTTTTAAGAAAAATAAGATGTTTACACCACACACACAACTTAAGCATTGATAAAACCTCTACATGAGTGAACAGGCACTTGAGTCGTTCGTAATGAACATTCCCTCGCCTCACATCTTCTTCTGTAGCCTTGAGCACCTGAAACGACGTCTCCTGACACACCATGAAATGTATCTAAAGACTGAGAAGAGATCGTTTCTACATACTAAAAGAGTTTATGCATGTGGCCTTGAAAACAAACACAAGCTGAGTCTGCTCTTTGAAACATAAAGAATCAGGATGAGAGATGTTAGGACTGCACTTCACCGTTCTTGTGTCTGTCTGAGTGTGCAGGTCATACAACAAATCCCCACAGACTAAAACATTTCCGGATTCTTACATTGTCATGAATTTCTCTTTTCTAGCACCCACACTTTAACCCCCCCTAAAACACACATGATCCACATGACCCCAATATGTACAATATTCTCTCTCCCCTCGGGGACCTATTGGGAATCAAAATGACACTTGAGCTTTTCACCTCCTGCATTTACTGACCGAGTTTTGGATGCTAGAATACTCGAGGAGCGATGCAGATTAATTTCGGCAAAATTAGATCAAATGATATATGAAGTGTTTTGTCCTGATGGAGGGTTTCAGATCAATAAGATTTCTCACGTTGGTCATTTCGTTGTGTCTTTTTGGGTTACAGTGATGCGCCGGCCGGGTTTTGGGCATACAAAATCTGTTTGTACGATGCTGCCAAAATGGCTGGGAGCAGGATATCCTACATCTTTAAAATGTCTGTTCCAAGAGGTCACCCTGTGATGTTTAGGTCTTCTATTGGTCTCGCTTGATGGGAATTAGCAGATTGAGTTCACCAAACTTGCACTTTGTATGAAATGCCCAAACATTTTTTGGACATGCATTTGGAAGTCAACGGAGTAAAGAGTGTGAACGGGAAATAAATGTAAGAACCTGACATTATCACAATCCATGATTATAGTCTGTTGTTGAACACACTGCTAAATAAAGTTTAAATCACAGTTTCTCTCCGCAGTGTTTGCTGCGTGCAACAGGTGATGCTGTTGAACATCTGTTTCTTGTCTGAGCACAGAATATACTACGCTAAACTTAAAATAATTTTGGGAATAATGTATGCATTTGGATCTTCATGTTCTGAATTTCTCCCCCAACTGTTTTTACAAAAAAGTGAATTATTCTTATACATGAATACAATGTGTATCAGCAACAAAAGAGACAAGTTCATGAACAAAGTTTTCCCTCAGGACATTTCCTCGATCACATTCACGCTTACAAGAGGAACTTTAGAACATATCCTATCGGCAGCAACCTCATTTAAGCTCATCTGCCGAAAAACAACAATCACAGATGTTAATCCAATCGACATGTTCTTATGTCTTAGATCATTCCTACAGATGGTTGAAACCTTGACTCAGAGAAGAACTGAAAGTGTTGTTCTAAAAGGATTCTCTGGAACTAAACTTCGGTCTGGTTCCTATGGTGCCAATACAACAAAAAGCTTGTAGTTCTAAATATGAATACCAGGACTTTCAAATCGTTCATGCGATCCTCATCATCTGGGAAATATTTGAATAAATATTGTCCAATCGTTTTATGACATGTTGCATTATTTTGCACATGCTTATACAAAACAAGTATATTCAAAAAGACTTCTTATAACGGTGGACAGTTTCAAACTAACAGTTATTTGTGTTTCCATGTTTCTTTAGCATAAAGTGTACATTGTGTGAAATATAGTATCACTTTTGTCATATTTTGATATTGTATTCAGTGAGTCTGTACTGAAAACTACATGAACTGTGCAGTGAGTCACACCATCACATATCACTAATAACCTCAACACTTATATATGAAAGTTTTCTGTTCAAGAACGACAGTGGTAATATCTTAGTCTGTGCTGTCAGTAAACACATCTGTCTGTTATAGTTGTCCCACCCATCCCTTCTCATCCTCATGTCTGTGTCTCTGTCCTCCTGTCTGTCTCTCATGTCTGTGTCTCTGTGCTCATGTCTGTCTCTCTGTCCTCATGTCTGTCTCTCTGTCCTCCTGTCTGTCTCTCTGTCCTCATGTCTGTGTCTCTGTCCTCCTGTCTGTCTCTCTGTGCTCATGTCTGTCTCTCTGTCCTCATGCCTGTCTCTCTGTCCTCATGTCTGTCTCTCTGTCCTCATGTCTGTCTCTCATGTCTGTGTCTCTGTGCTCATGTCTGTCTCTCATGTCTGTCTCTCTGCCCTCATGTCTGTGTCTCTACCCTCATGTCTGTCTTTCTGTCCCCATGTCTGTCTCTCTGTCCTCCTGTCTGTCTCTCTGCCCTCATGTCTGTCTTTCTGTCCCCATGTCTGTCTCTCTGCCCTCATGTCTGTCTCTCATGTCTGTCTCTCTGTCCTCATGTCTTTCTCTCTGTGCTCATGACTGTCTCTCTGTGCTCATTTCTGTCTCTCTGCCCTCATGTCTGTCTCTGTCCCCATGTCTTTCTCTCTGTGCTCATGTCTGTGTCTCTACCCTCATGTCTGTCTTTCTGTCCCCATGTCTGTCTCTCTGTCGCTCATGTCTGTCTCTCTGCCCTCATGTCTGTCTTTCTGTCCCCATGTCTGTCTCTCTGTCCTCCTGTCTGTCTCTCTGTCGCTCATGTCTGTCTTTCTGTCCTCCTGTCTGTCTCTCTGTGCTCATGACTCTCTCTCTGTGCTCATGTCTGTCTTTCTGTCCCCATGTCTGTCTTTCTGTTCTCATGTCTGTCTCTCTGTCGCTCTTGTCTGTCTCTCTGTCGCTCTTGTCTGTCTCTCTGTCGCTCTTGTCTGTCTCTCTGTCGCTCATGTCTGTCTCTCTGTCGCTCTTGTCTGTCTCTCTGTCGCTCTTGTCTATCTCTCTGTCCTCATGTCTGTCTCTCTGTCGCTCTTGTCTGTCTCTCTATCTCTCTGTCCTCTTGTCTGTCTCTCTGTCGCTCTTGTCTGTCTCTCTGTCTCTTTGTCGCTCATGTCTGTCTCTCTGTCGCTCTTGTCTGTCTCTCTGTCGCTCATGTCTGTCTCTCTGTCGCTCTTGTCTATCTCTCTGTCCTCATGTCTGTCTCTCTGTCGCTCTTGTCTGTCTCTCTGTCGCTCATGTCTGTCTCTCTGTCGCTCTTGTCTATCTCTCTGTCCTCATGTCTGTCTCTCTGTCGCTCTTGTTTGTCTCTCTGTCGCTCATGTCTGTCTCTCTGTCGCTCTTGTCTGTCTCTCTGTCGCTCATGTCTGTCTCTCTGTCGCTCTTGTCTGTCTCTCTGTCGCTCTTGTCTGTCTCTCTGTCGCTCTTGTCTATCTCTCTGTCCTCATGTCTGTCTCTCTGTCGCTCTTGTCTGTCTCTCTGTCGCTCTTGTCTGTCTCTCTGTCGCTCATGTCTGTCTCTCTGTCGCTCATGTCTGTCTCTCTGTCGCTCATGTCTGTCTCTCTGTCCTCATGTCTGTCTTTCTGTCCTCATGTCTGTCTCTCTGTCACTCATGTCTGTCTCTCTGTTCTCATGTCTGTCTCTCTGTCACTCATGTCTGTCCTCATGTCTTTCTCTCTGTCTCTCTGTCCTCGTGTCTGTCTCTCTGTCCTCGTGTCTGTCTCTCTGTCAATCATGTCTGTCTCTCTGTCCTCATGTCTGTCTCTCTGTCGCTCATGTCTATCTCTCTGTCACTCATGTCTGTCTCTCTGTCGCTCATGTCTATCCCTCTGTCCTCATGTCTGTCTCTCTGTCGCTCATGTCTGTCTCTCTGTCGTTCATGTCTGTCTCTCTGTCCTCATGTCTGTCTCTCTGTCCTCATGTCTGTCTCTCTGTCCTCATGTCTGTCTTTCTGTCGCTCATGTCTGTCTCTCTGTCTCTCTCTCTCTCTGTCTCACCTTCACAAAATAAAGTGTACGTTTATTGTGCTTTAAATCATATAAAGAAGTTCTGCATCTGTAAGACATGAGATCAGATGAGATGAGATGAGATGAGGAGATCAGATCAGATGAGATCAGATGAGATGAGGAGATCAGATCAGATGAGATCAGATGAGATGAGATCACATGAGATCAGATGAGAGGAGATGAGATCGGATGAGATGAGATGAGATCAGATGAGAGGAAATGAGATCAGAGGAGATGAGATCAGATGAGATAAGATGAGATCAGATGAGAGGAGATGAGATCAGATGAGAGGAAATGAGATCAGAGGAGATCAGATGAGATGAGATCAGAGGAGATGAGATGAGATCAGATGAGAGGAGATGAGATCAGAGGAGATGAGATGAGATCAGATGAGATGAGATGAGATCAGATGAGATGAGATGAGATGAGAGGAGATGAGATCAGAGGAGATGAGATGAGAGGAGATGAGAGGAGATCACATGAGATGAGATGAGATGAGAGGAGATGAGATGAGAGGAGATGAGATGAGAGGAGATGAGAGGAGATGAGAGGAGAGGAAATGAGATGAGATCAGATGAGAGGAAATGAGATCAGATGAGAGGAAATGAGATCAGATGAGAGGAAATGAGATCAGATCAGATGAGAGGAGATGAGATGAGAGGAAATGAGATCAGATGAGATGAGATCAGATCAGATGAGAGGAAATGAGATCAGATCAGATGAGAGGAGATGAGATGAGAGGAAATGAGATCAGATGAGATGAGATCAGATCAGATGAGATGAGATGAGATGAGATCAGATGAGAGGAAATGAGATCAGATCAGATGAGAGGAGATGAGATGAGAGGAAATGAGATCAGATGAGATGAGATCAGATCAGATGAGATGAGATGAGATGAGATCAGATGAGAGGAAATGAGATCAGATGAGATGAGAGGAAATGAGATGAGATCAGATGAGAGGAAATGAGATCAGATGAGAGGAAATGAGATCAGATGAGATCAGAGGAGATGAGATGAGATCAGAGGAGATGAGATGAGATCAGAGGAGATGAAATGAGATCAGAGGAGATCAGATGAGATGAGATGAGATGAGATGAGAGGAGATGAGATCAGAGGAGATGAGATGAGAGGAGATGAGAGGAGATCACATGAGATGAGATGAGAGGAGATGAGATGAGAGGAGATGAGATGAGAGGAGATGAGAGGAGATGAGAGGAGAGGAAATGAGATGAGATCAGATGAGAGGAAATGAGATCAGATGAGAGGAAATGAGATCAGATGAGAGGAAATGAGATCAGATCAGATGAGAGGAGATGAGATGAGAGGAAATGAGATCAGATGAGATGAGATCAGATCAGATGAGAGGAAATGAGATCAGATCAGATGAGAGGAGATGAGATGAGAGGAAATGAGATCAGATGAGATGAGATCAGATCAGATGAGATGAGATGAGATGAGATCAGATGAGAGGAAATGAGATCAGATCAGATGAGAGGAGATGAGATGAGAGGAAATGAGATCAGATGAGATGAGATCAGATCAGATGAGATGAGATGAGATGAGATCAGATGAGAGGAAATGAGATCAGATGAGATGAGAGGAAATGAGATGAGATCAGAT
Source organism: Triplophysa yarkandensis (assembly GCA_033220385.1). Lineage (NCBI taxonomy): Eukaryota > Metazoa > Chordata > Actinopteri > Cypriniformes > Nemacheilidae > Triplophysa > Triplophysa yarkandensis. Next base: position 1,591,376 of record JAWHQN010000154.1, on the reverse strand, counting down.
GAGAGGAAATGAGATCAGATGAGAGGAAATGAGATCAGATGAGATCAGAGGAGATGAGATCAGAGGAGATGAGATGAGATCAGAGGAGATGAAATGAGATCAGAGGAGATGAGATGAGAGGAGATGAGATGAGAGGAGATGAGATCAGAGGAGATGAGATGAGAGGAGATGAGAGGAGATGAGAGGAGATGAGATGAGAGGAGATGAGATGAGAGGAGATGAGATGAGAGGAGATCACATGAGAGGAGATGAGAGGAGATCACATGAGATGAGATGAGATGAGAGGAGATGAGATGAGAGGAGATGAGATGAGAGGAGATGAGAGGAGATGAGAGGAGATGAGATGAGAGGAGATGAGATGAGAGGAGATGAGATGAGAGGAGATCACATGAGATGAGATGAGAGGAGATCACATGAGATGAGATCAGATGAGATCAGATGAGAGGAAATGAGATCAGATGAGATCAGAGGAGATGAGATGAGATCAGAGGAGATGAGATGAGATCAGAGGAGATGAAATGAGATCAGAGGAGATGAGATGAGATGAGATGAGAGGAGATGAGATGAGAGGAGATCAGAGGAGATGAGATCAGATGAGAGGAGATCAGAGGAGATGAGATGAGATCAGATGAGATGAGATCAGAGGAGATCAGATGAGATGAGATCAGAGGAGATGAGAGGAGATGAGATCAGATGAGAGGAGATGAGATCAGATGAGAGGAGATGAGATCAGATGACCTGGAGTCTTCCCTTCTCGCTTCATTAACGTGCAACCATTTTCAGTCGCTTCTCTCTCGCGGCCATCTCAATTAAAACATGAGAGAAATAAATAAGCGCCTCCAGCACACATGACGTCATATATTCATGTATACACACAGATGAGTGACAGCATCTTTCGGCAGGATTGTAGTGTCGGGAGCGGATGTTGCGCGTCACCGCATCCAGCTCCATTTTCTTCCTGATATTCTTTCAACAAAAGATAAAGAGAGGAGCAGGAGGAGGGGTGAGGGGGCAAGAGGGGTAACGGGGGGGGGGGGGGGGCAGCTGAAAAAGTGCCATCGTGAGCTCTGATGCAGAATTCAGTGCCAATCTCAACACAATGTCGACATAAAGCGCACACGTGCGAACTAGTTGAGATGAGGATAGTGAGACACGAATGAGCATCTGTGAGATGACGTGAGCACACACACCCGGACTTTCTTATAAATATCTTCTATGATGTGAAGTTCACACACGCAACAGTTTCACATCCGGACATACAGAGACACACTTGAACATCACAGACGCGATGAGACAAAGTAGAAAAAGTTCAAATGTCGAGCGTGTCACACCAACGGCCTTTAAACATTAAAGTTTTATTTACACGCTCACATCTCTTACACGCGCGCGCGCGCGAGACAAAAGTGATGTATGTTCACATGTGTGACGACACAGTCATGAGCTTTATAATCCCGCGATAATAATCCAGCGCACACACCGTAACACGACCAACACCTTTATTCTGATAATGTGTGAAAACACGCACGATATGAGTATTGTGACGTGATTATGGGATGTATGTAGTGATGAAAGTAAAGCTGATGTACTTACGGGAGAGGCGGCGAGGAGATTAATGACAACACACGTCATGATTACGTTTCACTTGAATTAAATACATTACGAGTTACAGGGAAAAAAATGGAAATCAGGCCCAGTTGTATACAAGACCCCCCCCACACCCCCCTCTCTCTATCTTCTCCTCCCTCCTCTCCTCACACATCTCTCTCTCTCTCTCTCTCTCTCTCTCCTCTCTCTCTCTCTCTCTCTCTCTCTCTCTCTCTCTCTCTCTCTCTCTCTCTCTCTCTGGTCTCTCTCTTCTCTCTCTCTCTCTCTCTCTCTCTGGTCTCTCTGGTCTCTCTCTCTCTCTCTCTCTCTCTCTCTCTCTCTCTCTCTCTCTCTCTCTCTCTCTCTCTCTCTCTCTCTCTCTCTCTCTCTGGTCTCTCTCTGGTCGGTCTCTCTCTCTCTCTCTCTCTCTCTCTCTCTGGTCTCTCTCTCTCTCTGGTCTCTCTCTCTCTCTCTCTCTCTCTCTCTCTCTCTCTCTCTATCTCTCTCTCTCTCTGGTCTCTCTCTATCTCTCTCTCTCTCTCTCTCTCTCTCTCTCTCTCTCTCTGGTCTCTCTCTATCTCTCTCACTCTCTCTCTCTCTGGTCTCTCTGGTCTCTCTCCTCTCTCTCTCTCTCTCTCTCTCTCTCTCTCTGGTCTCTCTCTATCTCTCTCTCTCCTCTCTCTCTCTCTCTCTGGTCTCTCTGGTCTCTCTGGTCTCTCTCTCTGGTCTCTCTCTCTCTCTCTGGTCTGTCTCTCTCTCTGGTCTCTCTGGTCTCTCTCTCTCACTCTCTCTCTCTCTCTCTGGTCTCTCTCTCTCTGGTCTCTCTCTCTCTCTCTCTCTCTCTCTCTCTGGTCTGTCTCTCTCTCTGGTCTCTCTCTCTCTCTCTCTCTCTCACTCTCTCTCTCTGGTCTCTCTCTCTCTGGTCTCTCTCTCTCTCTGGTCTCTCTCTCTCTCTCTGGTCTCTCTCTCTCTCTCTCTGGTCTCTCTCTCTCTCTCTGGTCTCTCTCTCTGGTCTCTCTCTCTCTGGTCTCTCTCTCTCTGGTCTCTCTCTCTCTGGTCTCTCTCTCTCTGGTCTCTCTCTCTCTGGGTCTCTCTCTCTCTGGTCTCTCTCTGGTCTCTCTCTCTCTCTGTCTCTCTCTGTCTCTCTCTGGTCTCTCTCTGGTCTCTCTCTCTCTCTGGTCATCTCTCTCTCTCTCTCTCTCTCTCTCTCTGGTCTCTCTCTCTCTCCTCTCTCTCTCTCTCTCTCTCTCTCTCTCTCTCTCTCTCTCTCTCTCTCTCTCTCTCTCTCTCTGGTCTGTCTCTCTCTCTCTATCATCTCTCTCTCTCTCTCTCTCTCTCTGGTCTGTCTCTCTCTCTCTCTATCATCTCTCTCTCTCTCTCTCTCTCTGGTCTCTCTCTCTCTCTCTCTGTGATCTCTCTCCTCTCTGTCTCTCTCTCTCTGGTCTCTCTCTCTCTCTGG